>BRXU01000004.1:5052500-5510000 GCA_030267565.1 Pleodorina starrii | reverse complement strand
CCCCTCCTCCGCCCACCTCCCATCCGCCATCCCCCTCCCACACCCCACCCCTTACCAGATGTTGCCAACGCGGTCCTGGACGGCGCCGACGCTCTGTTCCTGGGCGCCGAGACCCTCCGCGGCAAATACCCTCTGGCCACTGTCCGCACGCTGGTGTCCATCGCCCGGCAGGCGGAGAAGGTGTTTGACTTCCGACACCACTTCGAGTGGCTCATGCAGGTCGGGGCGGGGGGTAGGGGCGGGGCGGGACAGGGTAGGAGGAGGAGGCAGGAGGAGGAGGAGGAGGACGTGTGTGCTTGTGTATGTGTGTGTGTGCGTTGGCCGGGGGGAGGTACCAGACATGGGCTAGCTAGCTGGGCAGCTGGCTGGCCTTCCCCCGCCTCTAATACGTGCCCCGCGTCACCGCGTTTTCCCTCCGCCCCGCAACCCCCTCCCCCCCCCGCCATACCCTTCGGCGCCCCCTCCGTCCCCTTGTGGGGTCAAAGCCGCTCTTCCTTCTGCCCACTGCCCCCCACTGCCCCCCTGCGTTGCGTTCCCTCGTTCCGGGCCGTTTTAATTACCCACTGCCCCCACCCCTTCCGCCGCCTCCCACCCACCCCCCCACATATAATGGAGCACATCACTCTCTAACACCCCCCCCTCCCAATACACACACACACCCCAGGCCGCCATGGACGCCCAGGAGCTTCGCGACGCAGTGGCCGCCGGTCTGGGGGCCCCTGGTTTCGGAGGCGCCGGCCTGGATGACGACGACGCCGCCACCGATATCTTCATGTTGCACGGCGGCATGGGGCTCAGCCCCCACGGCGGCATGGGCGGGCTGACGGCCGTCGGCAGCGTCGGCGGCGGACTGTCGGCCATGGGCAGCGGCCCCGGCGGCGGCCCCGGCGGCGGCGGGTACGGCGAGATCGGCGGCCTTACGCCTCTGAGCAGCATGGCGCTGCCTGGCGGCATCGCCGCCGCCGCTGGCGGCGGCGCCGGCGGCGGCGCCGGCGGCGGCGGCACCGGCGGTATCTCGCCGGCGTCAATGTCGGGCGTGAATTTGGACGAGCTGGCGGATGGCGGCGGCGGCGCCGCCGGGCACCACGTTACGTTTGCGGCGCTGCCGCCAAGGGCGCCGCCGCGGACACGCAGCAACGCCTCAATGCCGGATATATCCGCCGGCGGCGGCGGCGGCGGCGGCAGCGGTGGGGGGAGCGGCGGCGGCGCCGTCAATGGGCACCACGGCGGCGGCGGCGGCGGAGGAGGAGGAGGGATGGGTACGGCCGCGGGCGCCAGCCCGATGGCGGCGAGCAGCGGCGGCGGCGGTGGCGGTTCGCAGTCCGGTGGGTTCGATTCACGGTGTCGTACCGTGCCGTACCGTGTCGTGTGGACGCAGGTAATTAACACGTGACATGTCGCACTGGCTGTACCGACAGCAGCACGTGTTCCCCCACAATGGACTGTGTTGAGTGTGTTGTTGTTGGCTCTTGTCATGTAGTGTGCCGTATTTGTCGTACAAAACCCCGTCCACCCCCAACCCTCCACACACACCCCTCTCCGCGTCCCATCGCTGCGGTTTCTTCCTTCTTTACCCCCCACCCACCCCTATCTCCCCCAACCCCCCTCCACCTCCCCCCCTCCGCAGCCTCCCGCAGCCAGTCCTACGCGGACATCAACACCGCTGTGGCCGCAATGGCACGATTCGGTCCGGGACCCCGGGGGGGTGCCGACACGCACTCGGCCCTGCACTCCGCCCCACCGCACTACTCGCTAGGAATGGGGATGGGGATGGGGATGGGGATGCACGGCGGCCACGCCAGCGGCCGCGCCAGCCCCAGCACGCGCAGCGTGGCGGGTACGGTGTACGGCGGCGGGCCCACGGGGCCGTACATGGGCAAGCTGGAGTCGATCGCGTCGTCGGCGGTGCGCGCCGCAGAGAAGGTGGGGATTTGGGGTTTTGAGGAGGGGATGGGATGGGAGGGGGGAAGGGGACGGTGTGTCTGGCAGTTGGAGCGGTTGGGTGGTGGTTGGGCGGTTTGCGGTTGCTAGGCGGGGGTCTCGCTCTGCTCATTACTCCCTCACCTCCCTTACCCCCTCCTCCCCCCGCCCCTCCCCCCCCGCCCCCTCTCCCCCCTTCAGGTGAAGGCCAGTCTCATCGTGGTGTACACCCACACCTCCCGGGTCGCCTCCCTGGTGGCCAAGTACCGCCCCCCGATGCCCATCCTGACGCTGGTGGTGCCGCGACTCACATCCGACGGACTGCGCTGGCGGCTGCAGGGCAAGGGCCACGCGAGGCAGTGCCTGCTGGTGCGGGGGCTGCTGCCCATGCTGTCGGCGCCGGGGCCCAGCGGAGACGAGGTGAGGCGCGGGGCGGGGCGGGGCGGGGCGGAGGGGAAAGGTGCGAGTGTCTCAAAGAGTGTCTTTGTGTGTGTGTGTGCCAATCCTTGCCCATCCGCTTCACCTCTCCTCTTCCCATTACCGTTCACTTCGCGCGTTTCTTCGCGCTCCGGCATGTCTCTGGATACCCCTCCACCCCACCCCCACACACCCCCCCCACACACATACCGTACACCCCACACACACGCCCACACATAAACCTCACCCCACACATCCCACCCCCCCACCCACTCAGGTCCTCGAGGAGGCAATCGCCATGGCCTCCCGCCTGGGTCTGGTGGGCCCCGGTCACCACGTGGTGGTGGTGGAGCGAGTGCACGACGCCTTCTGCCTCAAAATCGTGGCGGTGGACGAGCTGGGCCTAGGCATCCAGCGGGACGGGCCCGTGGACCCCGCCCGGGTGGTGGTGCGGGCCATGGTGCCCGCCACCCCCGTCGTGGGACGCACTCTGTCCATGATGAACGACGCGCGAGGGCTGCCGCCCGCTGCGGCGCTGCGCGCGCTCGCCGCCGCGCGCTGCGGCACCGGCGCCGGCAACAGCCCGGCGGGCAGTCTGGGCCTGGGCGTCAGTCCCAGCGGCGCCGCCGGCGAGTTCCTCGCCCCGGCGGCGATGGGCCCCGTGATGGGTGCCATCACGTCGCTGCTGTCGCCGGCGCCGAGCAGCTTGGGGTACGGCGCGCTGGGGCCGGACGGCACCGCCGGCAGCGGCGGCGGCGGCGGCAGCGGCGTCGGCGCGCGGGGCCCGCGGCGGAGGACGTCCAAGGAGCTGATCGCGGCGGTGCCCACTTCGCCCTTCTCCGGCTCGCCGCCGGCCGGCGTGGGGCTGGTGCCCAACACGCTTGGCGGCGGCGGCGGCGCTGCCGCGCCGCCGGGCAGCGCCGGCAACGCGGCACGCAACAACCTGCTCAGCACGCTCATGAACGTGCAGCAGCAACAGCAGCAGCAGCAGCAACAGCAACAGTCGCCGGGCGGTGGCGGTCTGGCGCCGGGGCTGATCGCCGGCGCCGCCGGCGGCAGCAGTCCCGCCGGCGTCAGCCTGGCTGCGATGCCGGTGCTGAATGCGCTGGGCGGCGGCGCGCTGGCGCAGGACGGGCTGCTGGCGGGGCCCGAGGGCGGCCTGGGTGGTGAGGCGCTGGGGCCGCTGGTTCGCGGGATGCTGGGGGCGGTGGCGGAGGAGCCGGAGGGTATGTCGCCGTTTCACTCGGAGGGACCTGCAGGCAACAACAACAACGGCGGTGAGAGCGGCGGCGAGGGCGGCGGCGAGGGCGGTGGCGGCAATGGCGGGGAGTTCGTGGAGATGGAGCAGCAGCAGCAACAGCAGCCGCAGCAGCAGCCGCAGCAGGATGAGGATGTGTTCAGGCCAGTGGTGGCGTGAAAGACCGACCCGTGGGTCAGCCTGGGCTTGAAAGTGGTGAGGCTGCACGAACAGCGCTGGGGCAAGGGGTGAGGGGATGGGCCGAGGGATTATGCAGGAAGGAGGAACGGAAGGAGGGACTTGTGCAGTGATGGCGACTCGTGGTTTTGGCGGCTCGGGGAATGTCCGGAATGGTTTGGCGGCGGCGGCGGCGAGGGAGAGGCACAGGAGGCAGCGGCGGCGCGCGGGCGGTGGGTGTCACTAGTGGAGAAATGGGCCATTGACGCCGAAGGGCGAGTTCGCGCGACTGTCCGGCTTCGTCGGCCTGGTCGGTTGCTTGAGGGCGAAGTAAGTAGTCGTTAGGTACGTAGAAATTCGGTTCAGTAGAGGCGCCCGACCGAACGGTTGAGCGGTTGAGCGGCGGTTGAGCGGTTGAGTCGGCACGCCCACTGTCTTTCCGTTCCGGGCCTCGTCCGAGGGGAGCCCCGTTTTAAAGCAGCATGGCTGGTTGGTTGGTTGGTTGGTTGGAAGGTTTTCAAGATCTCTGTCAGTGGCCTGTTGCCTGCAGTTAGGGGCGGTAGGGCGGTGTGGGGGCGGTGAGGGTCTGGAGTTCAAAGAGTCGCTGGCGCCCTGTTTGCGCCTGTTTGCGGCTGTCGCTGTGTTGGTTGGTGGCCGCCCGGGTGCAGGCAGGTCGCAGGATCCCGAGGGACCGCTGCCGCCCGGGGGAGGGGGAGGGGGAGGGGCGGGCGGGTCGCACGCAGGCAGAGGAGGCGGGGTGGCGTGCGCGCTTCTCTGCGCCGCAGGATGTTGTGTGGGCGTGCGTTCGTCAGGGGTGCGGCCAGTTGGTCCCTGGACCTGGGAAAGGGCGGGCGGTTGCATGCACAGCGGGGTTGTGTGCAGCGGGGGGTTGCGTAACCACCTGGATCCATCTTGAGTACGGTTTTAGGGTTTCAAGGGTTTAGGGTTTTAGGGTTTAGGTTTTAGGATTTGCATAACCACCTGTGCATCCATCTTGAATAGGGTCTTCCTCAAAAGAAGCATCGTTACGTCGTTAGTCCGTAAACAGGAGAGGGGGAGGGGGGAGGGGGAGGGGTTGGCGTCGCACGCAGCTCCCCACCAGCGCCCATTCCCGTTGCAACATCGGGCGGAGGAGGGGTCCTCTCGGGAGGGACATTGAACGGGAGAGGTGTGCGGGTGGTGGCGGTGTGTGCGGGTCATGGCGTGGGTCTTCTAGACTTAAGTGCGCACGGCGGCAGTGCAGCCCCTGAAGTCCAGCCCCGCTCCGTTCCCGTTCCCATACACTCTACACACAACAACTGTAAACAACAACAACGAGCCAACGAGTCGGTATTTTGGAGCGCAGGCAGCTGCTACCAATACCAGCGGGTGTTATCGGGGCCGTGGGCACGAGCTCGGCGCGCTCTTTACACTACGGGCTGTCTGCGGTCCTGTCTGGTGCTTCGCAGCGATAGCGACATTCAGGAGGATGTGCGCTTGTGCAGCGGAGCTGCCCGTCTGGTCACAAAGACGGGGGATCAACAGCGCGGACCAGCAGCGACAGGGAAATGTTCGGAGGGTCTGTACAGCTGGCCGAGGTGCACCTGGGTGAACAAACCGCACTGGCAGTAAGGAGCTGAGCGCCGTGCGAGTGCCGTGGCAATGCAAATGCAAAATGCAAATGCAAGACAAATGGAGTGGAGCGAGATGCGTGAGAGCGCTTTGGTGCGATGCCGTCAGTTCGATCCGGTACCCGCAGGAGCTTTGGCTCATTACAGCATTGTTTTGTTACACCCACTGGAACGTTGGATAGGGTTGGATCTACATCTGCACAACGCAGCGCAACATGGCATCTGGCATGCTTGGGGCGCGCTGCGGCGGCTGCGTCTTACAGCCCGCCCTTGTACGACAGGAGCCCGCCGCGCAGTCGTACTATCATTATCCCTGGCCCCCCAGCGAAACCTGCTCGACTCTCCCTCGCAGCGCTCGTTTCACGTTCTCTTTGCACCGACCGGCTGTTTGGCCCGAGCCGCGAGAGAAGGAAGGTGGGCGCAAGTTCTGTGACCCGACCACACCACATCACACCTGACCACATCACACCCGACCACACCACACCACGCGGCCGACGTACACGGGGCGCGCCCGCCATCTGCCAAACAGCAAACAACGGAACAACTGTTCTGCTTCGCGCTGCGATATGCGTCACTAACAATATACATGACATGACATGACAAGATAATCCAATGACCTGGAAATAACAAAGTAAAAGAAGAGAGGGCGTAAAACAAGAGATGGCGACTCCAGGGAAGCTCCTGGGACCTCTGCCCGGGCTGGGCCAGCCCCTGAGCGGCTACTCTGATGACGTCTGTACGGATGTATTTAGTCGTACATCTATCCACAACCATGCTACAAAAACACCGGACACCGAAACACATCGTGGCTGATAACCATACGGCAAAAAATAAGAATAAGAATCTTGTATCGTACACGGGGGCGCCCAGAAGGGGCTATTCGTACACAAAACCTAATCGTACAAAACCGTACATGGGCGCCTACGGCGGTTGCATTCGGGCCCCCCTCCCACCCGCCAGGCAACCCCAGGGCAGGAGCCGAATGACCAATGCTTAGCGCCGTACGGGCCGATCCAGATGCTTCTAAATCTGCATCCCGTTGGGTCGAAGTGCCACCGATGCACGCAGTTGCGCACACAGTGTAATGAGTTTAGTCACACATTTCTCGCAAATCAATTTCTTCCATCCTCGTCACCACAGCACCGAATCTGACACCGAATCTGACAAAGCAACAAATCGAGTACGGCTCCCTCCCAACTCAAGAACGCATTCAGAAGACTGGCCGTGTTTGCACAGAGCCGGCGCCGGCGCGTTCCCATTCGAATGCCTTGCCCCACGTTGTACGGCAAATGCCCCGCCGGCGCCTCCCCCGCCGCCATCACGTTGACGGACGTTGAGGTGTTGACCAGCCAGCGCGTCCCGCTCCTTCAGGGCATCGCTCCAGGGGCCCCTCACACGCAGTGACTAGAACAAAAATACTTACCGTACACGGTACGGTTACATATGGCTTCTCACAGGCTTCTCCGCTCGTACAATCTCACACAGTGCCGCTACCCTGTTGCACCTTACACACCCCAACGGGGCCCCAACCGGAGACCCAAAAGCGGGGACGCCAGACGCAGCCAAGCCAAGCCGCGGCCGTGCCTCCGCCCTCCTCCCTCTCCCACCTCCCTCCTCCCCCCTTCACTCGTCCCGCGCCGCGCCCGTTTTCATCACTGCCACATAATGGATCTCGCCGGATCCAGTCCGCCGGATCTTGACCGGCCTACCGAATCCGGATCCAAGCCCAGAGTCAGGACCTGGCCTGGCGCCCGCGGCGGCGTCCGCCACCGCCACGGCGCCGCCGCCGCCGCCGCCAGCGGAGGCCCTTGCCAGCGGCGGCGTCGCCGCACCCGCCACCACCACACCACCGTCCGCCAGTGCCGGCGGCGGCTGCGACAGCTCCGCGGCGCCAGCGCTGCCGCCGCCGCCGCGCGGCGGCGGCGCCGGTCCCGCGACGAACGGCGACGGCGCCGCCGCCTTCGGCGGCGGCGGAGCCGCCGCCGCCGCCGCCGCCTCGGCGGCCGGCAAGACCGACGGCGCGGAGGTGATGTCGGAGTCGTCGCCGCCGTCGGCCCCCGGTTCCGTCTCCCCGTCGACGGCGGCGGCGGCGGCGCCGTCACCACCCTTGGCGGCGGCGGCGGCGGCGGCCGTCGCCGCCAGCTCCAGGGCTCCGTGTCCGAAAGAGCCCATTGACGGCCAGCTGAGCAGCTGCTGTACGGCGCCGGAGGGGCTGCGGCGCATCTTGACAGCGCGGTACGGCACCGCGCCGCTGGGGCCCAGCTGTGTCGCGAAGCTGTACGCCTCCTCCAGTTGCCGCCAGCGCTCCTCCAGGCTGCCTGCCGTACGGGTGTCGGGTGGCGGGCGGGTTAGGATGCCGTTAGAAGCACACACAAACACACACAAACACACAAGATGGAGGGATGTGGGTTCGACCGCGGACCAGCTCAGAGGCCGGTTGGGGGCGGCCCGGTCTCCTGGAGGACGACTCTCGCGTTCGCAGATCCTCCTTCGGGGACGGGGGGGTTATCCACGTATAGGCCGGAGCCCCTAAACGGTGACGTATGGGGGAAGGATGTTGTTACATCGGACTCCAGATGATCGACGGAAGGGTGGGTTTCCCTCCGGGTACCTTGGATCTCGCCCGCCCGCCCGCCCACCCGCCCACCCAGCCAGCCACCCGCCCACCCACCCGTAATGCCAATAGACATGCGCACGTATCCGCGGCCGATCCCCGACGCCGCCAGGTCCCCATCCGAAAGCTCCGAGGAGGTGGAGGCGGCGGACAGCGACATGAGGCTGTCGAAGTAGCCCAGGCTGACCGCCATGAAGCCGAAGCCGTGACGGTTCTGGAGCCGCTCCATGAACTGCAACCGTCAGTGAAAGCCAGCCCGAGAGGGTCGGTAAGCCCGTGCGCGGTGTAAGTTACACCGTGTAACAGTAGTAAAACCGGAAGGAACAAAGCAACAGGCAGAGAAACAAGGAGGGGGCGGCAACGCGCAGTCGGATACTCACGCGTGTGTATGTGTGGGTGTGTGTGGTGTGTGTGGCGGGGGGTGTGGGTATGTTTCGAATACCCACAAATGGGGCTTTCAACACCCGCAAACGGGGTACAGAAAATTCCTGCCCCCCACACACACGGGTCAGTGGAGGCGTGGGCCCCTCCGGCAACCCTGTACGACACGGTACGACACGGTACGGCAAACCCACCGCATTGGCCCGGGCTGGTGTCCCCAGGTCCAGTCCCAGCAGTCCCCCCAGTCCGTAGCCCTCATTGGCCTGAGCCCGCATCAGCGACTGCTGCGGGTGGCTGGCTAGTCCCGGATACGTCACCGCAGCGCCCAGAGCCTCCAGCCGCGACGCGAAGGCGGCGGCGCGGCGGCCGTGCTCCTGCGGGCAGCAGATCGGCCAGTGCGGTGCGATATGAGATGAGATGAGATGAGATGAGATGAGATGCGGTGCGCGGGAGGGTGGTCGGTGGGCATGGAACAGGACCCGCCGCAAATGGCGACCCGACGGGAACGGGGAGTTCAAGCGGTCACATGACAACACACACACACACATACACACACATGCCTCCCAGCAAGTGCGAGGTGGCACCGCCTAACCCTCACTCACGTCCCGCAGCCCGCTCGCCCGGCTCCGCTCGCCAGACCCCAGGCCAGGTCGCCTCGCCGCATACCCATTTGCCATTTCTTCGCTGCGCTTTCAACTGCATGACCCAGTGCCGGACCGGGCCGCGCCCCGCCGTGTTGGGCCCTGGCCCGCTCCTCCGGCCCCCCCCCCGTACTCCGCCCACCCCGTACCTGCATCCTGAGCGCCAGGTGCGGCAGGCGCAGCGACAGCTCTGAAGCGACCCGCGGGTCCATAGTGGGCCCCAGCAGCATGCAGGGACCCGAGTGGAAGTCCATCAGCGACCGGATGAAAGCCGCGGAGCCGCACACCGCGCCCCCGATGATGTCGGACGCACCGGACACGAACTTGGTCAGACTGAAGGGGGTGGCGGGTTCGGGATGGGGAGGGGGCGGCTGGGGTGACCGCCACACAGCACCCACCCGCCAGCTGGGGCCCGACCCAATCCCCAGTCACGGCCCCGCTCCTAGGGCCACTCGCTGTCTCGCTTCGCTCGCCTTTCTCCGGCCCCTCCAGCCCAGGAGCCCGCGCTTTCGCTCGCCCCGCCAGCCGCCCTCCTCCGCCCCTTCGAATGCCACCCGCCGCGCGCCCCACCTCACCTGTGTACGACAACGTCCGCCCCGAATCGCGCCGGCGTCACCACGAAGGGCGTGAAGGTGTTGTCCACCACCAGGTGAGCCCCCGACCCGTGGGTCAGCTCCGCCAGGGCCCGCAGGTCCGCCACCCGCAGCGTGGGGTTGGACACAACCTCCGTGTACACTACCTGACAAGCAGGGGGGATGCGGATGCGGGTGAGATTGAGGATGAATCTTAGCAGAACGGCAGCGTGCGTGCAGGCGGGCGAGGGCACGGGCACGAGCGAGAGTTTCTAGCAAAGAACATAACTATGGAAGGCGATGGATGATGGCGGGACGGATGCAGGCGATGGATGACGGGCGGGGGAGGAGCGCCCTTAGCTTCCCGTAAGGGAGGTCATGGCGGCAGCCGGCAGGCACCCATGTTGGGACGTTGTTGGGACGTCGTGTGAGATGTGTGCGATGGGGGCCGTGCTGTGCTGTGCTGCCATCCATGCTGCGCAATGCAATGCAATGCAGCCACCGCACGCACCGCACACACACTCTTACCTTGGTTCGGCCGGGGTGCTGCTCCAGTGCCGCCCTCACGGCGGCCAGATCGGTGATATCGACAAAGGTGGTGTGGATGGCGGCCTTGGTGGGCAGAAACGTCTTGAGCAGCGCGTGACTGCCGCCTGAGGGCCATGTACCGTAGCAGCGGACACAGCGGCGCAGGGAGGGAGGGAGGGAGGGCGCCCGTTTAACCACACCTTAGCGGGAATCGCGTGAGTGAGTGAGTCGCGGGTGTGTGGGACGCTATAGGGAGGAAAGCGGTTGGATGAGCGCGATGAACGAGTCTTCCTCGCGGATCTTGGATACCTGGACACCTGTCCAAATGTCATGTCACTCAGCGGTCCGACCGCCAGGCAGACCCACCGACCCACCGACCCATCTGGAAGTGCTGACCGGTATTACGACCCACCGCCCCACCGCCCCACCGTAGATGGTGTTTGACGCCACGATGTGGTCGCCCGTGTTGCACAGCGCCATGAGGGTGCAGGAGATGGCCGCCATGCCTGCCGGGGAGGGGAGCACCAGGGGGAGCAACAGAGCAACAGAGCCAGTAGGGGCACAGGGGTAGGGCCGCGCCATTGGGGCGGATGCAACCAAATGCAATGGCAATGCAACAAGCGGTGCACGTGTGGACAATCTCAGTAGTGTTTCGCCCGTGTGCATCCCTGATGAGATATAACGTGTAAGGCAAGGCGGGGGGGGCGGGGACCAGCAAACAGCGTCATCAGGTGCGTGTTTGCACCGGTGAGGTGGTGAGGTGGTTCGGTGAGGTGTGGTGAGGTGACCGGGATGGAGTCCGCTGTGAAGACAGCAGCGCGTGGAGGCAAGATGGTGTGAAGCAGGTGGTGCCTATCCATTTCGCGGAGACGGGTATCGTAGTGGCGGAAGGGGGAGCACCCACCTGAGCTGCAGGGGTAGGCCGCTTCGCAGCCCTCCAGCGCGGCCAGCTGGCGACCCAGGTGCCGTACGGTCGGGTTGAAGGCCCGCCCGTACACATAGCAGCCACCTGCGAGTCGGCCCGTAGTACGGAGCCGCAAGGTCATACAGTTGTGAAGGGTATACAGATGCCCGTGCGGGGCTGGGAAGGAAAGGAGGATATGGGTGGCCGTCGCGTGGTGCAACATCGATGGAGCCCGGAGGGAGATGCCCAGGCATTGCAGATTAAGTAGTTATTGGTATCATTAGAGCTATCGTGTATATAATTGGCTTTGGACCCCGAAGGATAAGGATGAAACTGCTGCTTCGATTGCCGCGAAAAGTACACTGGCTGCGGTTGGTGTGCCACGTATACCGGCAGAGGCGCGAAGCATGCTCAAAGAGTATCGTGCATTGCGTCTACTATGCAATTTGTTACTTTGGTGTTTCATAATTATTATGGAGCTGCATAACTCGCGCTCCTGAAAGGCGGTCCCCCTTGACGGTCCCCCTTCCTTTAGCGAACTAGGGCTTTGCACCTTTCTCCGGGCCGACCTCTCCGTTGAAAATCGCTGGCAAAGTGTCAGCCTCCAAGACTGCATAGGAAGGAAGCGTTGGAGTTGCGTCATGCAGGCCCGGCATCAGGCCAACGTCAGGCCATGGCCAGCAGCTGCGCGGACCCGCGAGCGACGAGCCCCTGCTCAGCGACCTGTTTACCTGTAAACGTGGTGCTTATCTCCACAGAAGCATTTACTCCACCAAATTCTCCGAATTCACGCTTACCGGATACTAGCCTATCAAGCGGGTCGGCTTCCAAACTGCTCATATTGAAAGACTTGGCCAATATGGCAAGGTATGCAATTTAATATTCACTCGTCGCCGTAAAATATTCGTGAGTGTAAGTTGTCGCGTTGTGCGTGTTATTTGTTGAAGAAAGTCGGAGATAGCAGGTGTACGACACTTGCGTTACCGGCCGCATAACCGTCAATGCACAGGCATGTATCACGCAATCTCCAGGCCACAGGACACGTAAACGATGCAGACAGCGTGAGATAAGTCGAGGGCCCCGTCGAGCAAATTGAAAGGCGAGGCGCCACAAGGCCTCTCCCGTGGCCTCCAAGCTGGCGCTGACGGGGTCAGAGGCAGCAAGCGAGTCCGAGCGATGACCAGCGCGAACGGATTACGCACCTTTCGGCCAGATTGACACGACAAGCCTGCTGGCCGCGGAAGCTGGTCTTGCGTCAGGCGCCGACGACTTGGCCTGTGCTGCTGCGAGCAGAACCCCCGCTTTGGTTGTCACTGTCTCACAGGGTCTCACTGAGGTCACGAGCCAACAACCTCCTCGGCCACTACCAACTCACACACTTTCTTGCTGCTCAAGAGTCGTGAATCTCATCACCGCTGCACCTGAGTTGCGCAGGGGTTGGGCAGCGGGTCAAATTAGTGGGCAGGGTACAAGTTGCCGGCCGGATTCGCGCGATGTTCAGCGTCCTTGGGCTACTCTGAGCGCGTACCCCCCAACTTCTATTACAATAAAATCTTGACCGTGCTCTTCCAATCTGGTGGGCGCTGGGGAGCCGTGCGCGGTTTCGCGCTACTGCGATTCGTAATGACGGTTGGCGGTATCAACGCATTATCGGGGTATCCCGTCGAGTGACTAACATGCTACTGACTATATGTGTCTGTTGACACTTCTGTAATGCGATAATATCGGAGTATGACTGTAAGGCAAGCGAAGGGCCTCCTTGTTAATGCATCTGCTAACAAGGCATTGATTGAATCTGTCTTGCTGCAACAAGTACGAAATCGATTCACCCAGGATTCAATGCAAACCGCGAAAACATCAAACCGAAGCGCTTAACCGCCTCAACGGTCGGCTGGGCAACCGTTTCCCATTGTCGCTGCGAGCTCAGAGCTGAGCGTAGACTTTACAGCATATTTCAATTTCTGTTGCAGTTCTATCGTGTTACCTTGCTTCAAGCTGACGCGTAACTTTTTAACGCTAAGCCAGCCGCTATCGCCCCAAGAACATCAAAGGGAACTATCTACAATGCAACTGCGTAATGGAACAGTCGTAGGCCAAAATATACTTCAGCCCCAGAGCAGGCCGCTGTTCGAGGAAGGGGCTCGGCTCATTTTCTCCAAATGGACGGCGCTTGCTTTAGCTGTTGAGAACCAGTGGGGAGGGAGCAACAGCGCAGAAAAGGCAGATTTGCTTTTGCAAGACTGCCTGGACTGGTTCTACAAAAAGCGAGGTGGGCGAACGGTACCGTCGGCGGCGTTGTGGCGGCGTGTGGAGTGGGGTTTTCCGCCAAGGGCTTGCTGCGAGCATGATCCGAACCAAAATCTTAGGCAAAGCGGTCACACTGACAAGGCGCCTTGCTGGCCCGTTGTCCTCAGGCGTCCTGCCGTACCCAGACCCTCGTGTCCCCGCCCCCGCCCCCTGCCCCCCCTTCCCGGATGAGGTGTTTTGCCCCTTCCGCAGCGGCCGCCGCTGCCGCGTTACCATATCATTTGCTGTTTCCCGACTCTCCCTGGAGCGTCCAGTCCGTCCTTCCCCAGAACGCCACGTGTCCTGGGTTTTGTCCCCTGCTCTCCCCCATCTTTCCCCCATCAACCCCTCACAGAGCACTATGTGGACGAGCTGGAGGAGGAGCTGGATGACGCCATTCTGCACGACTTCAATGTGGAGGCGGAGGACGGCAGCCCACACCTGGTGGGTGCTGGGGAGGGGGGGTGCTCAGGGCGGGGTGTGGTGCTACCGGTACACGTATCGCGTCTTATGTTCTTATCGTATGGTATCGTATGGGACACGCCCTCCAGAAGAAGGGGTGAAGGGCGTATCCGCATTGTCGGTGGCAGCGGTCGGGGTAAATACCTCTCTCCCCTCCTCCTTCCTCCTCGTCCATGCCCTCCATTCCCCCGCTCGGCTTGCCAAGACCTCCCCTCGGACGGCCCTCGCCCTTAAGTCTCCCTCTCCGCTTACTGCGTTTCGCTTTGTGCCTGTAAGCTCCCCGCCTCGCTCCCCCTCCCGCCTCGGTTGCTTCACTGCGGGTCGTCTTCCTCTTCCCCCACTCACCCCCTCTTTGGGCTGTTTTCATTAACCCTCCTCCCCCCTTGGGAACTACAACGTCTGCATGGCTTCCTGTTTCCTTCTTGCCAAGTCACTCCTCCCTCCCCCCTATCCTATCCAATCCTTGGCCCTCAGGTTGCCGAGGGGCTGGTGAAGCTGTACCAGGAGCTGGTGGGGGGCAGTACGACATACCTGGAGCAGCTGAGGGCGATGGCGGCGGCGGGGGTGCAGCAGAGCAAGCGACAAGTGGTGGGTGCGGGGGGCTGGCTGGACGACTGGGCCCAGCAGTGCCGACGGGGCGGCCGGGGCGGGAGCGGGGGGCAGCAAGGCCGGGGGGGCGGCCGAGGCGGGCGAGGGGGAGGGGCCAGTACACGGTTGGGCATTGGGTAATCCCTCCTTTCCTTTCCTCTCCTTTCCGCGAGGGATCGTTGGGGGCGGGGCCCTTACCGGGTGTGGAGGCGCGGGAGGGGTTCCCCGGGAGGGCCAGGAGTGCGGCCTGCTGCGGGAGTGGGCCAGGGAGGAGGCGGACGAGGAGAGGAGAGGCGAGAGCAGCGGGGAATGCGGGCCGGCATCCCCCGGGCGCGGGCGGTTTGGCGGTCCTCTTGTCTGTATGCCGATCCGGCGTCGGTTGGCCTTTGGGCTCTCGTGGCCTTGCATGGCCCCCCCCGCTCAGCAACATGCCCACGGCCCGCACGCCGCCAAGCTCGGTCCGGCCCGGGGGCCAAGTCCCGCGCTCCGCTCCACACGCTGTCTCCAAAACTCCCACTCGGTTTCCTCTTTGTTACACCCACACTCGTGCACGTTCACATGCACACATGCATGCACGCACGGATTGCGTCCGTCTCCTACTTCAGTACAATGAAGAATGAACATGCGCGTCCGTCCGTTTGTTGCGTTCGTCCATCCGCCCATCCATCGTTCCGTACGTCCGTACGTCTGTACGTCTGCGGCCCCCAGGTGGATCTGGATGGGACGGTGGTGGCGGAGGAGGATGCGGACATGGCCAGCAGCGACGACGACGACGAGGAGGATGACGAGATGGATACGGAGGGGGCAGGCGGGCAGGGGGCGCCGCGGGCGGTGCCGCTGGAGCCGCCGGCGCCGCGGGCCCCGGTGGTGGACGAGGAGGGGTTCACGATGGTGCAGGGCAAGGGGCGGCGCGGGAAGCGATGAAGGCGGCGGGGTTGGTGCCGCCTGAAGGCGAGTGGAGTTGAGGGCGGCGGAAAGTTGAGGGATGTTTGTTTCTATGCGCGCAGGTTCAGTTTACTCGGTCCTGTTCCTTGGCAGTGGAGGGAGGTAGTCGCGTGTGCGGGGTGTGGAGATGGTCCGTCTGCGTTCTGAGAGAGCTGGCGTGAGACAGCTAGTTGGCGTTTGGTGGGTTGGCGCTGCGCCTCGGCTCGGAGGCCATTGCAATGCAGCCGCCGGAAGCGGCGCTGCTGCGGATATACGAGTGCTTTGATGTTTGGAGCTCTGAAAGGTTGTGCTTTACTTTGGGTGCTTGTGCGGGGCGTGCTACACGCAGTGTGCACGGACCCAAGGGCCATCACTACAGCACAAGGGCAGGGTTGACATATGTGTACCTTACAGGTATATGAGATTGCAATCATTTTCTTGAACGCGGATCCTTTTTGCCAACGTAATGCACACAACTCCGTCTGGAACCCTGCCATGCCGTTGACACTTTGCGCATCGTGGTGTTCAATACACTTACACAAGATTTTGCTTCTAATGGTCTTTTTTCAAACGTCTGCAATATGCTGCTTAGCATGCTGGAGGACAGCATATCAAAAAGACAAATATCTACTCGAGGGTCGCCCTGCTCACGATGCTTCCTGCAAATTGCAAATAACTTGTCCGTTCTGTATGCACAAAATTTAACATTTACGCACTAATGCAGTTTGGCCGAGTGACAAGCAAGCACTTGGCTATCCCGCAAATGGCGAACTTTTCTGCCCCCTACATAAACGTAAATGCATACGCACAGAAGTGCACATATTATGATTATAATAACATCGAAGTCACAGAATTTAATAAGTGGGTAAAGTGATAGATGGGTAGGAGTTTCGGCAAGTCTTTGCGGATCCGAGTCTGTACGATTGAGATGGTACGGCGCCCTGATCGAGCAAAATAACACCTCCGATTTGCTGCGAAAGTGCTTGCCGTCGCCCTGTGCTTTACATTCAGTACCTAGCGCAGTCAGTAGTAAAGATGGCCGCCCTGATGCAGAAGTCGGCTCTGACCCGCCCGGCGGTCGCCAGCAACGCTGGTCGTCGCGCCGTGGTTGTGCGCGCTGCTGCTGACCGCAAGCTCTGGGCTCCGGGCGTTGTTGCCCCTGACCACCTGAAGGGCGAGCTGGCTGGCGACTACGGCTGGGACCCGCTCGGCCTGGGCGCTGACCCCGTCGCCCTCCGCTGGTGCGTGCTTGCAAATTTTGCAAGATAAATTAACCAACACTTCGAACGTCTCCAGTAGGGAGTCCGATTTCCATAAAGGTGCATTTTATGTTCTGCAAGCGACATCACATCACAGACCGAAGTGTGAAGCGAGCAATCTCCTGATATTATTGTGAACGCGTCTGCAATAGCATTAATTAATGTAACACCATCCACCGTGCTGCTTTGTTTTGGCTTCGGGTATTGATGTGAATCGACGCATGCGAATTGGGCTGTCTCTACGCGGCTTTCAGGTACCGCCAGTCCGAGCTGGTGCACGCCCGCTGGGCCATGCTCGGCGTTGCCGGCGTCCTGGTTCAGGAGGTCGTGAAGCCGGATGTCTACTTCTACGAGGCCGGTCTGCCGCAGAACCTGCCGGAGCCGTTCACCAACATCAACATGGGCGGCCTGCTGGCTTGGGAGTTCATCCTCATGCACTGGGTTGAGGTCCGCCGCTGGCAGGACTACAAGAACTTCGGCTCCGTCAACGAGGGTGCGTGAGCTGCGGGAGGGGGTATGACGTGTCATAGCGGGGATGTGTTTTGTTGACGGATCTACCAATGGCTGTCGATCAGGATTCGAATAAGAATTGAGGCGCTGGAGGGATGATATATATTTCGAATCAGTGTAACGGGGATTAGTCACTTTCTTTTCCCCTGCTCGCATAGCCGCCTGGCTGACACGACCGACTCATCCCCGCCCCCCGTCCCTTTCCCACTACTGGTGGCTGATGGCAACCCTTCGCTGGCAATTACAGACCCGATCTTCAAGGTAAGGCATGATAATCCAGGTTGCTGATACTAATAGTGCAGAGCTGATACCAAGCTGATACTGATACTAATAGTGCAGAGAGTAGAGGAGCACCGGTGCACACCGGTGCTGGGCTCGGGATATGCTCAGCTGCAACACTGTGTAGTATGTCCGGATCCTCCTGCAGTCCATTCCCGCTTGAAGATTTGTATTCTCCGTTCCCACTAATCATGTCTCCCCTTCTTGCATTCCCAACCAACAGGGCAACAAGGTGCCCAACCCGGAGATGGGCTACCCCGGCGGCATCTTCGACCCTCTGGGTAAGTTAAGCCCGTTTGAAGTCTGTACGCTCAAACCGCATGCGTGCTTCTTGTCTTTCATGCAACACGTGTGCTGACAATGCACTTCTATCCGCGACTCACAGGCTTCAGCAAGGGCAACCTGAAGGAGCTCCAGACCAAGGAGATCAAGAACGGCCGCCTGGCCATGGTGAGGCTTAGTCATGCCACTCGTTGCGCTCTGCCATTGAAGTTCCCTCGCGCAAATCTCCCCCGCACTCGACCATCGTTTTGCGACACGTTTTGTGGCATTCGGGTGTGCATGTGTTATAACGGAACGTTTGATTGCCACGACGGGTTAGTCGCTGAAGAACGATGCCGTGTGATTTCTGTCCCTGTGAATTCTGCAGATTGCCTACATGGGCTTCGTCCTCCAGGCTCAGGCCACCGGCAAGGTACGACGCCGAGCTGTCTACCCATGATTGGTGACTGAAGCATGCACCAGTGTAGCCTGCTTGGTTTAGCTCGGGAGTGTCTCCTGGATGGCTGGTCGCTGACGTCTTTCTGTGTCGCATCTCGCAGGGCCCGCTGGCCGCCCTGTCTGCTCACCTGAGCAACCCGTTCGGCAACAACATCCTCAAGGTGAGAGGGGATGGGCTCTCAGACACTCCGATCCCAACGCTATGGGACCAGGAGCAGGAGCCTTGCTGCTGTTGCTGCCTTGATTTCACGTGAAGTGTCGCGGTTGACGAAATTTGTTCGTTTGCCCTGGGCGGCCTGCGATCAATGCCATTACACCCCGACGATCACAGCCCTGAACATCCACCCCGTTCGTTCGTGCAATGCCCACTTGCAGAACATCGGCACCTGCACGGTCCCGCACAGCGTCAACGTTCAGGGTCTGGAGATTCCCCTGACCTGCCTGTGGCCCGGCCAGCAGTAAGCAGCGCAGCAGCCGGCCTAGCACGGCCCTGTGCGCTTCTTGCCTGCCTTCGCAATCTTGAGGCGGCCTGGTTGGTTGGGGGCTTGATTGGCGGCGAGTCTTCAACTGGCTCCGTTTCGCGGGCACGTGCTGCTCTGTGTTGATCGCTTCCAGTTTTTGCTGCTGCTGTTGCAAAGCGGGGGCAGTGTGCCCTGGAGGTGACGGAGACGGCCTTGTGTGTTTTGACCGTTGACTTGGACATGTGATGTGCGAGATGTGACCTGCCAATTTTGTGTGTGGTGTGATGTACAGAGGAGGGGGAGCTGGGAGTGCTGTGAATTGAGGAGCTAGCGCGGCACCTGGCACCGAGGCCCAGTGGTCCAGGGTTTTGGTTTCCTGGATTGGGCGACAGGTCCAGGCTGTGGTTTGCATTGTCATACAGTTACGAACGCGTCTGGGGCGCGCTGCGCCCTGTGCTCGGATTGTAACATGAGAAGATCATGGGTGTGACTATGTCAGATCTTCCGGCAACTTCGCCGCCTACCTGCAGCAATCTCCAGAAAGGGTTCGACAGGCGTGCCACCACGGTCGCCACCGGAAGCCATCAGCTGCAACACTGGGGTTGCCACCGGAACCCATCAGCTGCAACGTCCTGATTACGCCTGGGTTAGTGCCGGCCTTCCACGTCTGCCGCTCGTCATAGCCCGTCAGCGGCCTGCTGGTTTTGCTCCCATGACTGGGACGCAGTAGTAAAGAGAGGCGTACAGGCCGGGACCGATGTTATAGTCCCGGCGACGCCTCATGGCCGGGCTCCGACACGTATTGAGTGATGCAAATGCGCACCCGAGGCGTGCATAGGGTGCAATCATGCCTGCGTATGTGACCGGGCAGTATTAGGAAAGACGTAATCACGGCTGCTCTATCTGCCGTACGTATAAAAATTCTGTGCAGCATGGCATGACACTCATCGCATGGCATTTCAAGCCTACCCAGAGACAAATTGCAATATCTAATTGCATGGTTATGCTTGCACCTTATCGTCATATTAGTCAGGCTTGCACTCCCGCCTTGAGTAGCGCATGAAACAAATTAGCGTTCGACTTTCTTCCGCCCACGCTCCACCTTCGCCTCAGATAGGTGTAAAGCCAGCAAAGGCTAGCAGTCCAAGCGGACGGCGTGTTGGAGTAGCCTCGGCGTTGGTCAGCATGGCCAGCAACTCTTTCGCGGCGCTGGAGTCTGTTGGAGACGACGAGACCGTCGCTACATCCAGCCTCGCCGTAGCCGACAATACTACTGATAGCTCCGCATCATCACAAGATGGGTAAGGCCGAGGCCCCTCCCACGGTCCCCGCCCTGCCTAACGGCCGATACACCGGGGTGGTTGGAAGGGGCTAAAAGCATGAGCGGCTGTCGTGAACCGTACAGGGGCGAGAAAGCATCCCGAAAGGGGGAGAAGCTGAGAAACCCGCTTGTATGGGTCGACCTCGAGATGACAGGTATCTGGGGGCGTGTTGGGTTTCAGGGGGGAGCGCAAACGCGGGCAAGCGTCCAGAGCGCACCTCTCACCTACTCGGAGGCAGGGACACTGAGCGCCTTGGAGCCAACCGCAACCTGCTGCGCACAGCCGGCCGTGGGACTGTTCTGTCCTCTTACCTGTCCTCTTACCTGTGCTGCATAGGCCTGGATGTGGAGCGGGACACCATCATCGAGGTGGCCTGCATCATCACGGACGGAGACTTGAAACGCGAAGTGATGGTGCGCGAGGGCTTGGCAGGGCGGGACGTGTGCCGTGGTGCGGGATGGCGCATTACTACATGTGTGTCACATGTTGGCCGAAAGGTTGTGGCCGGGCCTGAGCGCAGGCACAGCAGCTCGCGAGCCCTTTCCACCTCCCTCCCTGCCATCCTCCGCCCACCCACGACTTCTCAGGGCCCCGCCACCGCCATCCACGCGGACGACTCGGTGCTCGACTCCATGAACGAGTGGTGCAAGGAGCACCACGGCAAGAGCGGCCTGACGCAGCGGGTGCGCGAGAGCACCGTCACCATGGCTCAGGCGGAGGAGGCGCTGCTGGCCTTCATCTCGGAGCACACGCAGGAGAACATGGCGCAGCTGGCGGGCAACTCGATACACGTGGGTCGCGCGGCTGGGCACGCGCGTGGTGGCGGCGGGGAAAGGCCGGGAAGCGTGGGGCGGGGGTAAAGCAGGTGGGAGACGGCGGGCGGGCGTCCTGTGGGGTTCGTCATGTTGCCCCCGGCCCCGTCCGTGCAGCCTCCGCAAGACGGCAGAACGAAGGCGTTGGCCGGTGCACAGCCCGGCTGCCTCACGCTCTCACCTTCCCTTCCCTGCTCTACCGCTCGCGGGTCACTCGGGCCCCTCTTCCACCGCTGCTTCAGGTGGACCGCATGTTCCTGCTCAAGCACATGCCCCGGGTGGTGGCATACCTCAACTACCGCATTGTGGACGTGAGCTCCATCAAGGAGCTGGCCAGGCGCTGGTTCCCAAAGGTGCGCTCTGCGCTGTCGATCAAACAGTGATCCCGCGGCGTGGCGCGACGGCATTAGCGTTGGCATTTGCGTTGGTGTCCGGGTTACTAACCCCCCCGTTACCATCCGCATTAGCGTTCCTTCTCAGGCCGGCCGCTGAGAGCAGGATGGGCGGCATCAGGGCGCTTTCAAGGGCGCTCCCGACCAGCGGCGCCGGCTTCTGTAACGCTTACGGTATTCCCAAACGCTGACGCTGCGGCGACGATACGCCGCCGCGCCCGCCCGCCTGCCCGCCCACACGTTGCCAAAACAGGCGCACAGGGCGGCTCCCCGCAAGAAGCTGGCGCACACCGCCCTGTCGGACATCAAGGAGAGCATAGAGGAGCTGCGATATTTCCGCAAGGCCGTCTTCAAGAGCCCCAACCAATGCAAATAGCTATTGCGTAATTTGCCCGGTTGCGCCGCTTCGCCCACGTACGGGCTGGGCTACGTGGGTCTGCTGCCTCGGCTCAGCTAGGATGGTCCAGCCGTGTTTAGCGGCTGGGATGGCATCTTACCCTAGGTTCCAGAGCATATGAATAGCGGCAGAAACCATGTGCAGCCGTTCGGACCGTTCGGTGGCTTTGATGGCGAATCGGGGGGCGCGTGGAGGTGGCGACGACTGCGCTACCTCGGCTGGAGAGGGGTCTCCTGGGCTGTCGGCGGAAGCCTCCATGCCTACATGAGACCCGAGGCGAGGCGAAGTAACCCTCGAAGGGGGGGTTTCGGGTCCTGGGCGGGCCACATAGCATGCCCAGCGGCAGCGTTGCGTCGCGTGAAGAGCTTCAAGTACCGGTATGTATGAAGCGATATGAAGCACGAAGAGCGGGATCTGCGTGGGAACGGCGTTGCGTGGGACGCGTCGGGAGTCGGCCGCGTGATCGATTTTCGCTTTCCTTGCGGCTTTCCCTCTGATTTTGACGATTCCAGGCAAGTGGGTTTGTAGTGGGCAGGGTGACGGACTGGACTGGAGTGGACAGGCCTTGGCCTGCGGGCGGAGCCGCGGGGCAGCAAGTTGATCGAGTCATGGTACGCGCGAAGCTGCCTTTGCAGGGCAGACTAATTGCCGTTTTTCCCGTTTTCAGGGACGTATCCAGCTGCGACACGCTCAGGGGCACGTCGCCGAGAAAAACAGTATCGAAGTCCCTCGACATGGCAGCCCCGCCCCCGTCTACAACGTCCCCGCAACGGCATGTTGCACTGCCCCTCCGGTGCGTCACTCCGCGCACCGGCAGCCTACCACCACCACAAAACAGCCCAGCCGCCGAGCAGGCCTAGCCTGTGGCGTCAAGACAGTCCTCAAGTCGTACCACGCCGTACTTCAATCATACCGTATACCTAGGAGGCGCTGTCCGCCTGCTTCCATAAGAGCCGAACTCCCTCCCGCTGCCCGCTGCACCCGCATGCCTCCGCAGCCGCCTGAAGGCCTGGTCATGTTCAATTCCCTTCTCCCAACCAGCAATGGCTGCAACACGTCCACAGTTTCAGCCCTGCTCAGACGCCAAGCGTCATGGACGACGTCTTCGAAGCATATGAGCAAAAGCAGCAAACGCCACACAGCATCAACCATGGAAGGCCTTCAACACACACGCCATGTACAGGACGGACTCGGTTGTTGCAAGAAACCTAGAAAGCATCCGCCCCCCCCACCCACACATCCATAGTTCCAACACTCTGATGGTACAGCGGAAGCAGCAAGCAAGCACACACCAAAATGCCCGGCCCCCGCTCCCGCCACGCAAGACACGCGAAAGAATGACTGTCGCACCCGCGGTCGTTCACGCTGTCGCAGCTCACGGCGCGGCCGCATATCGCGGCACCGTCAGCAGCACACTCGGCTTAAAGGTGAGACAGCAAAACAGCGCTGCGCGGCATCTCCGCATGGCCGGCGCATCCAGCAAACAACAGCCGCCGCAGCCTGCGTTTTAGTCGGGCTGTCAACCGCACATGACGACAGGTCAGAGACACAAATGTCGCCGACAGGTCAGAAAGAGCTCGTGCCCGGCTCGTGCCCGCCACACTCCCTGGCCCTGTTCATTCTTTGGCCCGAAGGGCGTCGTCCGTGTCCTTGTCCTCTTCCTCTTGCCATCGGCGCCCCATACGCGAGAATGCACAATCCCCGTCAGGTAAAACTTCGATCCACTTGCCTCCCTTCGACGCGAGAGCTACCCTACCCCACCCCCATGAAACCCAAACACATGTACTGGCTTCCCCCTGCCCAGCGAATCGGCAACATAACACACCAATTATGCCACTATGCACGGCTCATGGCACCTGCGCTGCTTACATGATACACGTCGCGCAGTCGGCCACAACACGTGCAACGCTGAAGCCCACACGAAGCGAGTACACACACACGCACCGGCCGGACGCTCTCCCGCCGCCTCCGCTGCCGCGCTCCTGCCTGGCCCCCCTGTGCTCCTCCTTCCCCTGCTGCTGGTTACATCACACCTCATCCCATCACATCACCACGTCCTGCTTCTCCAGGAACTTGCAGTACGATATCTGGCTGCACTGCCCGCCTTTGACCGGGTCAAACGCCACCTTGTAAAAGGAGCCGCCGCCCGTCACCACCAGCACCGTGTTGGGCTCCGAGCCGAAGCCCACAATGGAAGGCGGCGGGTGGCCGGCGGTGGTGGGCGGCTCGTCGTGGATACGGAACTGCGCAAACGACCACTCCGAGTTGAAGTACTTGGGGAGCGGGATGGCGGGCACGTAGCCCTGCGGCGGCGCGGAACGTGGGCAGCGGGTGAGGGAGGCGTGGGGCGGCGGCTAGGTAGGCAGCCGCGGCATGTACGCGCCGGAAGGAGCTGCGATGGAACGCATGCAACCACAGCATCGTACTGGATGGACAGGCGGGGGACAGGCGCTGATACAGAATAGGCGTAGGAGAGGGTAACCCGTACGTTATCGTCCTCGGCGACCACCTCCGCTGCGATGCGGAAGCTGCTGTGGCTGCCGGGGTTTCGTGCCGTACGTACCTTGACGATGCTCAGGAAGGACGTGGGGTTCTGCCGCGTCGGGGTCGTCCCGCCGGGCCCCGTCGCCGGCTCGCCGCCGGCAGCGCCGTTGGCGCCGTTGGCAGCCGGCGTGCCCTCCGGCGACGCCGTCCGCTTGGCGTCGTCCGCCCCGCCGCCGCCGCCGCCAGACTGGCCTCCAGCCGGCCCCGTGAGCGCCACCGCCGGCGACAGCGCAAACACGTGCACCGTCCCCTTGTCGGAGGTGAGTGCGAGCCACTCGCAGGTGCGGTTGAGTGCTAGGCTGTAAATGTGGGCCGGGTCCGCGCCGCGGCGGAGCTCCTGTGTAGGATACGAGTGGCGGGAATCAGGGAGGCGGCGCTATGTACCGATACTGCAGTTCTGTGGGACACGGCGAGGGCGCGTGATGGTTCACGGACCCAGACACCCTACACGATACCCGCCCTCCCCCCAAGGTCAGACCGGGGTTTGAAAGGTTCCAACCCTCCCCAGTACACGTGACAGCCCCCACGCAGCCTGCCCCACAAGATCCGCCCTCACCCCAAACGCCGACCCCTTTTCACCCTCCCCAGTACCGGTAACGTGACCACGTGACCACCCCCACGCGCCCGGCCCCACCTGCAGCAGCTGCGCGTCCGCCGTGTTCCACACCCTCACCAGCGTCCCCTTCTCGCTGGCCGTCACCAGCCGCTTCCCGTCCATGGACAGCACCAGGCAGGACAGCGCGTTGGTGTGCGCCGGGATGAACTTGGTCTGCCGCCTGTCGTACAGCTCCACGCGGACCTGCCCCGTGTGCAGCCCCGGGCACGCCAGCACGGTATTGTCCGAGGCGGTGGACATGGCCGCGGTGGAGGAGATGGCCACCAGGCCGCGCGGGTTGGCGCACGTCTCCGTTTGATGCAGCAGCTTCAGGTCGGCGAAGTTGTAGACGAGCACCTTGTGCTCCAGAGCAACCACGATGCGGTCGCGGCGGAGCCGCACCGCACGGACCTGGGCCGAGACAGGTCCGGTTCGATTTGGGTTTGGTTTGGTTTTTGAATTGGGTTTTTGGAGTGGTGTGCTTTTGTTGGGTAGGGTGGTAGGAGGCGGGGAACAGGAGCGGGGCAGCTCGGCCTGGGAGGGCCGGGGCGCTGCACTGGGGTTGTGCGGGGAGCGTCTGCGTGGGGCGGTGCGTGGGTGCGTGCAAGCGACGTCGTGGAGGGTGGGTTCTAGGCGGGCGGGCGGCTGCACGCCTTGGCCCCGGTGCGGGAGTACGCGAGGGGAATGTAGGATTAGGGTTTTTGGTGGAGGCGCGTGCGTACCTGGCTCCTGAACGTCATCTCGCCAATGCACTTCCCCTGGTGGTCATCCCATATCATGACCTGCAGCGAGGCGTTCAACGTCCTTGGCCTGACGCGAAAACGGAGCTGGGGTTTCGGGCTTGCCGGACACCACGCGCAAACCCACCTTTGTCGGCGGATAGCGCGGGGCTGCCCCGCCCCCCACGATGGCCAAGATGTTGCATCGGAAAAGCATTTCTACTATGCCTATCCCGCCGTTGTTGAAGCCGCGGCAAAACTGCGAAGCATGGCATCCGCGTTATGGGAGCAACTTCTTCGTCGTTGAGTCCCAGAACTGCTACACATACGCGTGTGTGCCCTACCGTCTCCTTGAAGGGCTCACAGTTGTAGACGCGAAATCCGTTTGTCGTTCCGCACGAAAAGCACCCATAGTCCTGCGCGAACGACCAGGAAGCCGGGTGGGGCAAACCTTCTGCCGTCGCGTCTCCGCCCGCTGATGACAGTAGAACGAACCTGGTTGAAGCCCACATGCAGGACTTCCTCCTGCTGCTGGGAACCCTGCATCGCTCCTGCGCTCCTGGACTATCCCCGGCTTAAGCTTCACGTGCCCCGAAAGGGCCCACTATAAAAGATGTTGTAAATTCTGGCAAGTATTTCTGATGAGGTCCGCAAGCGGAAACGTGCCTATCAATAGCGCGTAGTTGTCGCGGGTAACTTGGCTGCCGTGCGTACAGGTTAACATGGAATAATGCACGAAGGTATATAATTTCAGCTCAACGTGCGATGCAGCCCAACTGGATACATGAGCGGGACGAGAGCTTTCAACCGGGCGCTGAATCTTCTACCTGACTGCTGTACCGGTCCCAACCGTCGCAGTGAAAGGTACGACGCGCGCACACCGCAGGCGTTCCATCGCCAAGCGTGCAATATGGGCGAGCCAGGAAACCCGTAGCAGAACGCTGTCTCCATTACATTTGCTGCGGAAGCGAAAACCAAGGCACGGGCTTCTTAAGCACCTCCCTGCCGCCTTCTCCTCCCGCCCGCGCCCGCCCTACACCGCATCGCCCGCCGCTTCCCGCATCCCACGCATCTCCGCCCGACCACCAGCCCCGACGCAACAGCCAGCTCTACCGCAGCATCTGCATCTGCTGCTGTCGCCGCAGCTCCTGCATGTTCCGCAGGTGCTGCTCGTACGTGTCGGCCTCCAACCTCAGCACGCCCTCCAGCTGCGACGCGCTCAGCAGCTCCAGCAGGCCCGACTCCAGGGGGCCCAGCCCGGAGGCGGCCTCCGAAACCGGCGCCGCCAGCATCTCCACGAGCTGGGGCCCGGCGGCGGGGCACTCCGCGTCGGCGCCCAGTCTCACCAGCGACAGCCGCAGGGCTGCGCAGCGCATGACGGCCTGTGGAGAGGAGGCATTAGAGCAGCGCACGGGCGGAGGGCCGGTTCAGGAGCGGGAACCTTCCTGAAGACGAGAGCGCGAGGTGTGGAACGGAGGCACCGTTGGTGAACGGGGCCACGACCCATCACCCATCACGTCGTGTATACCGGTAGGCGCCCGCTTCACGGTGTGCAGCCTCCTCCATACATGCATACTCTCTTGATACGGTTGCACCCGACTTTACCCCGAGGGGGGGCTCGGCTGCCTCCCCTCGGAAGTGCTTGCCCGCTCTGCCGCCCTTTGGTCTATAAAAACCCGCTCCACTCCCTTCGCCCTCTCCTGCGCTAATCACACGCCCAACTTGCCCGACGGACAAGCTTTTCTCTGCCAGGGTACCTCCCCAGTACCTCCCTCCGCCCATATCCCTTCACCAACCGCCTCACTAACCTCCTTCCCGCACCCCCGCCCCAGCGCCGCCCGCGCCTCCCTGAACCTCTCCCAAACCTCCAAACTCAAACCCCAATTCTCAGCGTTCCAACCCCAACCCCCAACCCCCCAACCCACCCCCACCTGTCCAATGCAGCAGCGCCTGCAGACTGCCAGGCTGGTGGCTCGGTCCGCCTCCATGCCCACCAGCAGCAGCGGAGGCACCCCCTCCAGCTCCCCCACCACCACACCACACACCAGACCCACCAGGCCCCGCCACAGCTGCGGAGCGAAAGGGGGGAGGGGCAGGGGGGGGGGTAAAACGAAAATATCGCAGCGGAGAAGGAGACGGCGTTAGCAGGGGGGGTGCACAGGGGGAGGGGCACTGGGGAAGGGGCACCGGGATGCAGAAGGCGCGGGAATCAGAGCAGTGCGGACGAGACTGCGCCTCAAAAGCCAGCTTCGGCAAGGAGCCTGCACACACGACCCAGCCCACGTCCCCACCCCAGCCCAGCCCAGCCCACCTGCGCGTCCGCCGCCACCGCCAAACTGAGCGTCACGTGGCCTCGGCCCTGCGGCTGCATCTCCGCGGCGCCGCCCTCCGCCGCCACCTCGACTCCCACCTCCACCGCCACGCCGCGCTCCGCCGCCGCCCGCCTCAGCCCGCTCTCCAGAGCCTGTTTGAACTCCAGCAGCGCGGCGCCCTTGGGTCCGTTGTTGCGGCGGGGTGCAGCAGCGCACGGCGAGATGGGACAGGGCAGGGGACCGGGGGGAACAGCGCGGTCGGCCGAAGGGTGACGGAAGGATGGAGCCCCCGAGCGAGGCGGTGGGCGGTAAACAAGTATGTGGGATAGACGTAGAGCAGTGCGAACTGGCAAGCTGACATGCTGACAGGGTGCGACGAAGACACCGCACAGCGGAAGCGGCACCGGGAGGAGGAGGCCGTTGTCGTAGTCCAGATCATGGCGGGTGAGAGCGCCCATGGGGGAGGACATGGACCAAAATCGAGGATCAGGCCGTTGGGAGGGGTTGGCGGGCTTGAGGAGCCAAGGGGAACCCAGTCAGCAGTGCACGGTGCGTCTCCCCCCCCCCGCACTTCCCCCCGGACCACATACACACACACCGCCCCCCCGTCCGTACCTGCAGCTCGGGGTAGGGCGCCGTGGGTTGGCCCCAGTCGCCGGTGGGCAGTCCCAGGAAGGCGGTTCCGGAGCCCGCTGGGGGGCAGGTGACCGTGAGCGCGACGCGGATGTGGCCGTCAGCGGCGGCCGCCACCAGGGCGCGCTCCGGCGTGGCGAGGTGCTGCTGCCAACCCGCCTGGAGCTGCGGGCGCCAGGGGGGGAGGAAGGGGGGGAGGGAGGGAGAGGGGACCATGTGAGGGGCGAGGAGAGGAGTCAGGCTGCCCTCTCCCGGGGCCCTTGTCTTTCCCTCCCCCCCCCATCCTTACCCAAAGGGCACCCTTTCTCTCCCCCATCACCACCGCACCAACCACCCGTTGCACTCTAAACCACGCGCCCGACCTATTTCCACCCGCCCCTGTTACCCCCCTCTGGGCCTTCGCCCTGGATCCGCAACGAGACCCGCGCACCCGCCCCCCCCCCCACGTTACCGTTCACGGGCTCCAGCCTATACGTGGATAACCCCCCGACTCACCAGCTCGTGGAGGTACTCCTGCAGCAACGCGCCGCCGTCCTGCAGCAGAGCCTCCTCCTCCTCTGCGCCCGCCAACCCCGCCTGGCCGTGCACCCGCTCCCGCGCCTGCTCGTGCGCCTCGTGGCGTGCCGTCCAGGCCGCCAGCTTGGCATCCAACGCGTAAAACAGCCGCCAGCCAGCCAGCTCCGCAGCGCGATCCCGCAGCTGCGCCGCCAGCGCCAGCGCCGCCTCACTCGAGCGCCTGGCCTCCCGCTCCGATGGCGGCTGTTCGGTGGCCATTTCGCGGTCCTGCTCGAACATGTAGACAGGGCCGCCGTCGGCGTCGCCGGTGGCGGCGTCGCCGGCGGCCGCCGCCGCCGCCGCGGAGGCCGTGGCAACTGCGGCGGAGGCCTCTAGGAGGTCCGCGGAGGCGCAGGCGGCCGCCTCGAGGGCTGCGTGGGTGCGGAATAATGTTGGGCGGGGTGAGGTGGGTGACGGGTGGGATGGGGCATGTAGGTGGCGGGTGAGATGGGGCGGATTCAAGACGCCCGTGTGCGGGGATGGCGCCGCGCCTCCAGGGGCGCCCACGCACCTTCAGGCAGCACCTCCTCAAACAGCCGCTGACCGGCGGCGGCCGTCACGTCATCGCCCAGCGCAAACTCGCAGCACAGGCAGTTGGAGAATTCCAATACGTCATAGTACGACCGTGGATCCAGACGCGCCGCCGCCGCGTAGATCGCGTCCTCAGCGGCGGCGGCGGCGGCGGCGGCGCCGTCAGCGTCGATGGCGCCGTCAGCGTCGGCGGCGGCCGCGGCGGCGCCCCCCGCCGACGCCGACGCCGCCGCCTCGACGGCAATGATGTGGGGCAGCGCCAGCCAGCGGGCCACGCGGGCGCGCTGGTGGGGGCCGTACACCCGGTCGTGGCGGCGGGCAAAGGTAAAGGTGGCCAGCTGGAAACGGAGCTCGTCCTTCCTGTGCGGCGGTTGGGACGGTTGGCGGTTGGCAGCATGCACGACAGCGGAGGTGCAAGGTTGAAGAGGTGTTCGTTCCGCGGTCGGACGGCCGGCGGTCGGTCTCACCGTATGTCGGTCGTCAGGAGACTGAGCCGCTCCGCGTCGGGTTTGCGCTGTCGCTCCGCGCAGCGCCGAAACCAGTAGTCCAGCGCCACGACAGCCGCGTGGCACTGCGCATCCGCCTCCGCCAGCGCCGAGCGAAGACCCTCCGCGTCGGCCGCCGAGCCGTCGCGCGACACGGCGCCCACCCCTGCGCGCTCGCCGGAGACACGCACACACACACATCCGTACATACACACATACACATACACACACATACGAGACGCCGCAGCAGCAGCCGGAAGGTCAGACAGGTGGCCGCAGCCCGGTGGCCCTTCGTGGGGTCTTGGGGTACACTGTAACCACAGCTGCTGCAATCACTACATCCACTACTGTTGCTGCAACAAACGACCGTACCCACGAGCTGTTGCCGGGTTCAGGGTTCCGCTCGCTAAGGCCGTCTCCGTCCCATCGCTACGGTATTTTTCTTCTTTCCCACCCACAAAATACTACTTACCAGCCAGCCAGGCTCAACCCACGAGCGCGGAGCCTGTTGGCTCCCCCACCCACCCACCCGCCCGCCTGCCTGCCCACCTGTCAGGCGCCTCCACCCTCACCCTCTCCCATCCTCAGCCCTCACCTACACCCCCAAACACGCACGCCCTCACCCTCATGCACACACTCTTTCTCTGCCCCTCGCCCTCACCCCCTCTTCTCTCTCCCTCCCTCCCTCCCTCCCTCCCTCCCTCCCACCCACCCACCCACCCCCCCTCCCTCCCCTTCCCCCCCACCCGTCAGTCTCCGCGTGTGCAGCGCCAGCAGCTCCCCGCACAGAGACGACCGCTCCGGCGGCCTCATCACACACAGGTACATCGGCACCAGTGCCAGCTGCTCCTGCTCCAACAGCAGACCCGTGAAGAAAACCAGCAGCCGCTCAGTCAGGTCCACAACGCTGTGGGGGGGGGAACAGGCGAGGCGAGGCGGACATCGAACAGGCGAGGCGAGGCGAGGCAAGGCGAGGCGAGGTAATGGAATGGTAGCATGGGCAACATGGGATTAGATGGGGATGGAGACGCGGGCGTGAGGTGGGGATTGTATACAACGGGATGCAACGGGAAGTCGGTACTGGTTGCGGCCACCCCGGGGAACCAAGGGAACCAAAAAGAAAACCATGAAGCCCAGATTGATGGGTGGCGGTGGGGTTGGAGGTCAAGGCGGGGGTCAGGGAGTGATGAGCTCCTTTATATAAAAATGAGTCACTGCGGACGTTGTTGATCATGCTGCTACCGCTGCTGAACCTCCGGAACTGTTATGTATGTGGTTGGTGGTTTGGAGGGGAAGGCGGCGGAGGGCGATGGGGCCAAGCGCGTTGGGCAGCCGCGGGCAGCGACCACCAGTACAGTGTACAGGGTGCTGCCCAGACTGCGTCCCTTCGCCCCTTTCCCCAGTCAGCCGCAGATGCGGCCGCAGGCCCCCCGCAGGCCCCCCGCAGGCCCCCCGCATGCCCCCCGCATGCCCTGCGGCCCCTACCTGTGCGCCTCCAGCGCATCGGGGCCCGTGGAGGCGGGGTCCAGGATGTTGCGCCGCAGCACTCCCAGTCCCTCCAGCGCCAGGAGCATGTGGGCAGCAAGCGCGCACGTCCGCCGGCGGCGCTCGGGGTTGGTGGCGCTGAAGGCCGCCGTCACCGCCGCGACGGCGCCGCCGCCGCCGCCGCCGCCGAAGTCATCCGCGGCGGCAGTGCCGACCTCCGCGTCGCCTCCGGCGGCGCGGAGCTCGGCCAGCGTCGTAAAGAGGTGCGCCACAAGCTCGTGCATGTCGCCTTGGACGAGCAGGCCCTGGACGAGCCGCAGCGCCTGTACGGCAGCCGGCCCCGAGCCCACCAGCGCCGCCGGCGACATGACGTGCTGCACGAACAGCTGCCCAAAGCCCCGAGACGACGACGACGACGACGCGTCGCCGCCGGTGTCGTACATCGTGGCGGCGGCGGCGCCGCCGCCCATGGCCACCGACATGGCGCCCTCGACGCTGCGCTGCGCCGCCGCCGGCGCGACGCCGCAGCGCATCAGCGCCGCCGTCACGGCGTCTCCCGCCACCAGGTCGCCGACGGACTGAGCCTCCGGCCGCACCTCCCGCATGGCCTGGCTCTCCAACCACGACCTAGGGCCATGACCCACAACAACCAATGACCCATGGGTCGCAACGTGTCCGATTTTTAGTAGTGCTCTTTCGCGCGCGCTCCCGGGCGCCATGCAAAGCAGAGACAGACGCGTACACGTGCGTTTGCGTCCCCGAGGAGTTCCCACCCACCCATCCAACCGCACGCCCCCCCACCCTACCTCTCACCCACGCAAGAGAACCGCGACAGCCGCGCTCCATGTTCGCGGCAACCAACCCCGCAAGACAAGACGCGCTGGGGGTCACCCGCCCCGTCTCGGACCTGTCGCATACAGCCCATTCCGCGCAGTCCCATGTACCGGCACTACCCCTCCCTCCTGCCGTACATCCTGCCGCGCCAGCATTTTCACAACCCACCTGCAGTACACCCAGGCAAAGTCCTCCCAGGAGGAGCAGGCGGGTGCCGCCGCCGCCGTGGCGCCCCCCAGCGCCCCCAACACCGCCCGCTCGAACTTGTCGCCCGGGGGCGCGGCGGCGGCCTGCTGCGCCGCCCAGCGCCACAGCGCCAGCAGCGAGCCGGAGCCGTTGGCCACCTCGTCCGCCAGCTCCTCCACCTGCGGACCGACAGGCAGGCCGACAGGCCGGCAGGACAGCCGGCGGTGCGCGTGAGGTGACGCGACCCGCAACGCCTCCTCGATGTGAGGAGAGTTGCGGTTGTTGGCGCTCTCTACCCCTGAGTGCTCCCTGACTGCTCTCTAGCTGGATGTCCGTGTGAGGCTTTCTACCCCCTTTAATGCTCCCCCACACCCAAACACTCCGGCCCCCGCACCCCGGGCGCAGCGCAGCGCAGCGCAGCGCAGCGCAGCGCAGCGCGAGTCATCGATCATCGCACCTGCAAATCGGTCCGGTCCCCCTCGTCGTACTCCAGGGCGGCGATGCCCACCGGCAGCGCACCGACGGGGCCTCCGCCGCCAATGGCAGCCGCGCGCCAGGGCTGGCCCACTTGCCGGCACAGGTCCTGAGCCTCGGGCAGGTTGCCTGCGGCAAACACATGCACGCAGACACACGCACATTCGCCCACACGCACATTCGCCCACATACACATTCGCCCACATACACATTCGCCCACAGACACATTCGGCCACATACACTCAAGACTCGCGCACCCGCGTGTGACAACGACCGCCTGCCTGCACAACCAGAAGGTACAGGGCCGTGTTCCCTTCTCGGCACCATCAGGCAGCAAGCCAGCCACCCCCGCGCGATGTGGGTTGCGTGGAGCAAGGCAGCCACATCCGCATCGCATCGCCGAAACACATCCGCAGTGCTGCCACCCCAGATGGCACCCACATCCCAAAACCCAAAACCCACATCCTAAAACCCAAATCCCAGCCCAGCTGAGCTCAGCCCAGCCCAGCCCAGCCCAGCTCAGCCCAGCTCAGCCCCGGCCCTGCCGCCGCGCCTTCGCTCACCGGCTCTCATGAGCTGCCACACACGCGCCAGGAAGCGCTCCTGGGACCGGGCGTTGCTGGGGTGCAGCGGTCGGCCGGTGCGGCCGGGAGCGTCTGGATCGAGCTCCGACAGCATCGCATCTAGAGGGGGGAGGGGAGGTGAACGTGGGAAGGAACGGGCGGTTTGTGGGGGAAACGCGGCGGGCTTGAGGCGGGGGGCGCGGGGAAAGCAGCAACTCAAGCCGGGTCAGGCGCCGCCTCCTGTCGTCCCATCTGCCTGCAGCTGCCGCTCCCCCGTTCCCAGGACGTCCGACTGCCTCGGCACTGAGACCAGCACTGAGCGGCCCTCGGCATCTCCCTCTCGTGTTCACAAGCCCCAGGCCCCAGACACCCCAAATCCCCAACAACTACTCCCGCTGTAAATGGCCTTGTCGCTCCAAATGGCGCGCCGCCGCCGCACCTCGCCCCACTCACTTCGACGAGTCACGAACACACACACACACACACACACACACACACACACACACACACACACACACACACACACACAAACGCGCACGCACGCAGGCGGCCACCCGAGCAAAGCCCGCGGCTCCCTCCTCCTGCTCCTCGTTCTCCTCCTCCTCCTGCTCCCCCTCACCTGGCCGGGTGCGCATCTCCGTCTTGGTCTCGTGCCACAGCCCCTCCCCGGCCGCAAAGGCCACCATGCCCTGTCGGTTCAGCGCGTCCTCCGCCAGGGACTCCAACCAGGCCACCACACGGGCGCACCTGCGGGGGAGGGGACAGCGCCACACCGCCCTCAACCCACAGAGCCCAGGAGGTGGGGGATGTGCCGCCGTCTACCGAGCAATCCCCGGGTGAGTCCTCAGTGCAACAAGCACACGGACGCACATGCGCACACACGGACGCAAACGCGGAGGCACATGCAAACGCACACACACGGCAGCATCCCCTGGCCAGCGTCCGGCCCCGACGAAATCTCTAACTGTTAACACAGACATGCACATACAGACACGCAGGCACGCACGCACATACAGACACACACGTACCTGGCCAGCTCCGCGTCCTTCCCGACCACATCCGCTACACGCTGCCGATACAGGGAGGCGCCCCCCACGTCCGGCACGATGATCCCGCCGCTTCCCGCCGGTGGCGCCGGGTCGCAGTAGAGGCAGAAGAGCAGCTGCCAGGTGGCCGCCTGCGCCTCCATCTCCTCGGCCAGCGCCTTGAGGACGATGTGCCGGCTGGGGCGGTGCAGCTGCTCGGCGGCCTCGGCCCTGCGGTGTGGCGCGGCGTGCGTGGTGCGATGTGCTTGTCCATCCATCCACGTATGCGGTGCGGTTGTACCGGTGTGGCGTGGTGCGGTGCGGTGTGGTGTTGTCATCCATGTATGCGATGGGGCTTCGTGAGGAAGTCGAGACCGAGGGGAGGGGATACCGAGGGGAGGCCGCAACAGGGGAGGGCCGCAACAGCTGTGGGTCACTTGCGCGCATGTTGGCGGGCGAGCGAACGAGCGGTATGGGGTCTAGGGACGACGGGCCGTGGCTGCCACGGTGTATGGACGGGGGGTTTTATCCACGTATAGGCCGGAGCCCGTGAACGGTAAAGTAACAGAAGAAGGCACGGGGGAGGATTGGGCTAGGTGGCATGCGGGGCGCTATGGCAGCTGGGTGCGACAGGCTGGGAGGGGGGCGACAGGCTGCCGGGTCGGGCGCTGTTCCCCTCGCAATTATGAAACAGCCGGCGCAGCAGCTGCAGCAAACAGGCAGGGCTTCAGGGGTTTGGCCTCCCAGCCAGGTTGGTCTCCAGCAAGCGATTTGGTTGCATCCAATGGCAGCGCGAACAGGGCACGTACTCGTCCCTGCTGAGCGGCACGGCGGCGCGAAGGGCCCTGCCTGGCCGGGTCCAAAACCGGGGCGCCGACCGGGCAGCGCACCTGAGTGCCTCCACCCTTTTGCGACAGATGTCATACGTCTCCCAAACAGCATCATGGGAGCTGGCCCTGTCCTCGAGCAGTGCAGCAAAGACATTGGCAAGGTCCTCCTCCAGCGTCGCCCGCTGCTGCACGGCCGCGGCTCCGGGGACGTTGATATCCATTTTAAATTGGCCGAGACTAAACACTTCTAGCGAAAATGGGAGCCGCTGAATGCCGTCATTCAATTGCCCGCCGCGCGCGAAACGATCGTTCAAGTATCGGCAAACATTGTGTATAATAGGCGTCAGTACCCGTGGCGCATACTTTAGGTGTGCTCATACATCCACGCTACCAAGTTGGCGGGATTGGCGGAGACATAACGGACGAGCTCCACGGTGTACGAATCTTTGTAACGTATCAACCAGCGCACATGCCCAACTACTAGGCAAGCCGTGAGTAAAGCTTTCCTAATTTATGGCCATGACTGCGGAGGAAATACCTCTGGTGGGCACCGGAGCCACATTTGTTATTGAGCAAACTACATCAGACCCCAACATGAAATTCCGCCCCGCTGGCGCTCCAGCCGGAGCCTGGCACCATACTCCATGGTACCACTGCACATTCTTCGACCCTTACGAGCGAATCAACGTGTGGTCTCACGGACTTCCCGCCCTAGCTTTCGTAGTCCTGGGGTGAGTGAGACGAACGAGTGAGAACTGCGTGTTGTTCCCCAGGCGCGGCCGGGGATGCCGTTCGCGATACCGTGCGACACTGCAGCCAGTACACGCTCCCTCTGCCCTCGCGCACGCGCTAACGGACGTCCTGGTGTTACGGACGACGGACGCACCCGCAGCGCGCTGGCGAAGGCGGGAGTCGTGCCCGGCGGCCTGTCGATGTCGGTCTTTTGCTTCTGTGCGGCCATGACACACGGCTCCTCGACGCTTACGCATGTGTGGCCTGACGACCACGTCCTGGTGCGTCTGCGGGTTGCGGCTGGCTCCTCCGCGACTGGGCCCCAGCGTGCAGAGCAGCCGCGAAACTGGGGTCGGTCGGGGCATGGTTGCCTTGTGTCACTGCCTTGTGTTGTAGCGCTCATGGCAGTCTCGCCCGCCCGCAAAGCGCACGCTGCGCCCCATGGGTCTTCGGTAGCGCAGCTGCTTTCGGCCAGCTCGCGGGGCTGCGGCGCGTGTGCAGCCGTGAGCTTTTGTGGCGCCGGTGTCTCCGCTGATGCTGCCAATGCTGCTGCCGCTGCCCCACCCCAGGAGAAGATCGACCACCTCTGCATCCCCTTTCTGATCATCGGGGTGCCGCTCACAGCAGTCATGGTGAGAGTGTGAGGTGGAGAGAGGGACGACGACGCACGCATGTCCTCTCTTTAGATTGGGAGCGGAATGGCAGATTGGGAATAGAAGCCAGCAGGCGCGGACGGGACGCGACCGGTGCTTGGCAGCCCCAGCACACGACGGTTACTGAGCACTGCTTTGCACACCACCACCACCACCACCAGCTGCAGGTGCAGAGACGCGCCCCTGCCCCCGCGCCGCTGCCACCCCCTGCCCCTTCGCCTTACCCAACCCCGCACCCGCCGTGCCACGCCACGCCGCGCCTCGGGCCAACGCCATGCCACACGCCTCACAGGCGCTGCGTCCCTCCGGGCCCTACCACGTCATGGCCGCCATGGCGGTTGTGGCCACGCTGGCTGCGTTCCTGCCGCCGCTGTACCGGACGCTGGCGTTCGTGGCCTCGGGCGCGGTGCTATTCGGGTACTACTTTTGGATCGTGGATTGGAACATTCTGACGCAGGTGGTGCTGCAGGTGGCGGGCGGGGTGTTCTTCGTCAGGTGGGTCTGGAGCTCCGGATGGGCCGGTAGGGGGAGAATGGGGGTTAGGGGGAGGATGGGCCGGGGGGGGGAGGATGGGTGAAGGGGGAGAGGGTGGGGGGAGGGAAGGGAGGGCGAGGCAGTGTGAGGGAAGGGAGGGAGGGTGAAGGGGGAGAGGGAGGGTGAGGGAAGGAGAGAAGCGGGTGAGAGGAGGAAAGGAGGGTGAAGGGAGGGAGGGTGAGGAGAGGGCGGAGGAGTGTTTTGCTGCGAGGGTGACTGGATAAGGGCGGGCAGGGACCCGACCGGTCATTGGTCCCGTGCGCTGTGTCCGCCTCCCCATTCCCGGCTGACCATCGTCCGGCTCCACACGGCTCCCCTCGCTCCCTCTCTACCAAGAGGAGCCCGCGGGTTGCGGCGCTCGCGTGTCCGCGTGAGCATCGCAACTCACCCTTTCCCCGCACCTCCCACCGTCCCATCCCGCCCCTCCCTTCAAACCCACCCGCGTGGCCCCTCCCCCTCTTAGCCGTTGGCTTCCGCCATTCGCCTTTCTCGCCTTCCCCGCACTTTGTCTTTTACTCGTCCAGGAATGGTGGGCACTCGCGACCCACGGGTCTGCAGGACCACCACATGCTGCACTACTGCGTCACGTCCGCGTGCATTCTGCACGTGGTGTACATTATTCGGGCGGTGCAATCGGGCGCTGACAAGGCCAAAATCTTGTAGAGCCCTGAAGACGTGCGTCGCTGTTTCCTTTTCGTGGGCGTGTGGCTTGCGGGCTCTCCGCAAAAATGCGCATTCGCGGCCAGACCGCAGCTGCGCGGGTGTGCGGCGGCTGGCTTGCTGGCGGGGTGTGGTGTTGCGGACGAGGGCCGGGCGGGGCAGTGCAGGGTGGCTTGTACAGGAATACCATGGCGCTGGAGAGGGGGTGAAAGCAGCTGTTCGGCGCCGTTGCGTGCTGCCGCCCTTGCGTCGGTTCGGGAGTACATACGGTCGGGGGGCCTACCTGCAAAAGCACGAATCCGGTCGTGGCGCATCACGTCAGGCCCGCCTTTCACACGACCGTCAAGCCCCGCCTTTGAGCTATCCACGGTTCGATGACCCGCCGAAAACTGCGCGGTTGTGGTGGAGTTCAAAGTCGTAGATTAAGGAAGAGCACGTGATGGGACTAGGAGCTCAAATCTGCTTCGCGGTGTTCGAGGCGTCAAGCGTGCTAAGACTAAAGATGTCATCGGAAAGCCAAGGGCTGGCTTAACGGAATGGAGTGAGGGTGGTGGGGCGCTGAACTTGGAGGCCAAGAGGTGAAAGGATGGATGCAAGGCGTTGTTTGGGTTGTTCCGTGTGGCTGCGGTCGCACTGTGGGTGGGCGGCGAATGGGCCGACACCTCCTGCCGCTGGTGTTTATGCGTTCCGCGTGATTGGTCGTGTCGCGATCGGATGCCTGTCGGGCTGGTCAGGTTCGGGACGGTGGGAGCCGGAGCCGAGGGTTACGGTGCGGTGGCTGGCTCCTTTTTGGCAGCACCGGAAATGCTGTCGTCGCCGCCATCCAGCAAAGGCCCGCTGGTACCCGCACATTTGCACGCATGCTCTCGAGGACTGAGGACTGCTTTCGCGCGTTCGGAGGACTTTGGTTGTGGTTTTGGAATGCAGTGGGCTCCGGGCGGTCGGAAGGGGAGAGCGTTGGTGTTCGCCAGGGAGCGGCCAGAGGGATCCGTGCAGAGGCGTTTGGGGCTTGGAGCTTTGTCCACCTCAGGTACCGATACGTTCTGGCCCACATGGCCAAAACGGCGAGGGACGGGCAAACATTTATCTGTGGAGCAGGTCAACAATTTAGGCAACCCTGGCAAACACCTGTCCTTGCACGGTATACTGTGCACACAGGGTTACGGCCGCTGCTGGCAGCCAACACGGGGCTGCGTCCACCCAGAACGCTTCGAAGAAGGGGGTCATCGCATCAATGCAGTCGAGCGGTTCGCACGTTATGTCGAGGACACTGCCGGATGCGCGGTTGTTATACAAACGTTACTTACATCTTGAATAGTTTCAACGTTGATACCTTCCCTGTTGTAAGCTCTCTCGAGCAGCACCTTCCCTGTTGTAAGCTCTCTCGAGCAGCGACATGGCACGGCCCCAGCACACGTCCGGAAGCAGTGTTGCAGCTCACGAACCCTGTCTGCACATGACGCGTGCACAGCCTCCCGCAGCCGGATGATTTCATCCGGCAGGCATGCAAACGGGAACCACAGCTGGTGGCGGTGGATGGATGTGTCGTAGCTGCCGTATTCGGGGCCCCTCCCCAGTCCAGCAGGGGATGCAGCCCACCGTATTGCCGCCGCCGCCAACAACAACACCAACACCTCGCGTATCATGCATTACCTTCTCACCAAGGACACACTCGCGCGTGCCTCAGAAGGCGGACCGCAGCGTGAGCCCGCGGCCCCGGCGAACAATGATATTCCTTGTATCGTTGTATGGGACCGGCAACTTAGCCTGCCTCGGCCACATCAACCTGCCTCAATCACAACCTGATTGAATCTCCACTGAATCACTTGCGGTCACAGTGGTGCCCGCCTGCAGGCGCACACGAATGGGGTCCTGCGAATAAAAACAAGCGCCCTGCGAATCACGTCGAGTGGACCCGGTAGGAGGGCACCAGCACATCCGCCTCCGCAAAAGCGGAACGGGGCCGGTTGCCCGGGTCGCCGGGTCACCACCAAACATCGACCGCCTGACGCCATAAGAAATTATCATACCGACCGATACCGGATATTTGATCGTGACGTGCTGTGGTCAATCCGAGTTCGAGAGACCCGCCGCAACTGAACCGTCGCAACGGCACTCCTTACACTCCACTCTCGAACAACGCAGCCTCTTAGGCAATTGCAACAACAGTCGAGTGGTTTGAACTGACATCACACCCGGGGCATGTTGGTCGCTGCAGTCGGAAACACCCGCACGCACGTCCTCGACTCATCCCACAGCCGCAAATCCTTCCAGCCCATTCCGAAATAACAACTTTGACGAATCGGTGCATTTCCAACTCGTACTTTTATTCGCAAACAAACACGGACGAGGAAGCACCAAAAGGCCACCGCGCGGCCGCCGGCTTGCAGGAGATGCTGCGAGCGGCGCTCACTTTAACTTCGAGAATGTGTGTGCATCCGTCTTCCTCTGCTGCAGTGAAGCAGCACAAATGTTAATAACTGTCACCAGGAAGGACCGCCCCAAACGCGTCGCCCACAATCAAGGTAAAACCCAACCCAAATGCAGTCCGGAGGACTAAACGCTCTACCCGGAGTTTTAATAGCTGCCATGCAGCAATATTACCCAGCGTTTCAGGCTGGGAGGGTACCAGGCGTCAGGCCCGAAACTAAACGCATGAGAAACGGGAAGGGCTATCCATCACGGCGAGAGCGTTTTGTGATCCACGTGTGCTCGTCGTTTCGCGTTCTGGCGCCATCCTCTTTTCTAAATACTTACCCCAATGCACGCATCGCATCCACATAAATCGTCATCGTTCTACCGCGCTGCCACAGCCATCTCCGCACGATTTCCAACGGACCTGCCCAGGTAGCACAGCTGGGCGACTGCGGCAACACCGCGAAACGACCACCACAGACCGCCCAGCGCACACCGGCAGCGCCCTCCAGCGCAGCGCCGCACAGTAGCTACCGCCAACCGCGGTGCGGGACGCACGGCCCACGATCAGCCATGGGACACATACCAGTATAGAGGAAGCCAAGACCCAGTATATGGGAAGCCAAGACCAAAAACCAGGAAACCACCGCACACCGCAGACGATTGCCCGGCCGCCAAACCTCCGGAGGCCCGAATAGAAGACCATCATCAAGCGGCGGCGCAGCAACGATGCCGCGAACTGCAGTTTTCCTGTCCATCGTTTGCGCGCGGCCTCAATGGCGCGTAACGCATATGCTCATATTTTCAACAGCCGCAGACATTCTCCAAAGAAGCATGCATTCAATAGCAGCTGCGAGGCAAAACAAGTGAACACGGAAGCTCGAAGACACTGTAGACATTTCCAGTGGCCTCAGGAACCACTATGGGGTATTTGCTTGCTACCAGTGGAGCCTAGCCCTGAGCCCTCGTAATCCACCATCCCTCCTCAACAGAAGAAAAGACTCCAAGCAAGACTTGACACACGCAGAGAGTCTCCCGCCCGCCCCCACCCCCTTACCCCCATCCCGCCGTCCTCATGCTGTTCAAGCATCATCCACGCTCGTGCATGCGTGGACAAATGATAACATTGGCAAACACTTTTTGGGTGAAGGGTTGCCTAGGCGCCCAGGAGCGCCCGGTCATCCGTCCCCACCGCCAGGGCCCCGGTGACAAGCAGGGCCACCGCCCGGACCCCTCTTAATCCACCATCCCTCCTCAACAGAAGAAAAGACTCCAAGCAAGACTTGACACACGCAGAGAGTCTCCCGCCCGCCCCCACCCCCTCACCCCCATCCCGCCGTCCTCATGCTGTTCAAGCATCATCCACGCTCGCGCATGCGTGGACAAATGATAACATTGGTGAACACTTTTTGGGTGAAGGGTTGCCTAGGCGCCCAGGAGCGCCCGGTCATCCGTCCCCACCGCCAGGGCCCCGGCGACAAGCAGGGCCACCACCGCAAAAGCCATCATGACCGCCTGCACCCCCCTAGGCGCATCCAAAGCCGCGAGGCGACCACCAGCGCGAAGCAAGGCGCTCCCCACCGCCCGCACCGCCGCCACGAGTACCGCGCCCCGCCACTGAGCTCCCACGCCGACGGGGGGCTCCGGGCCATCCGCGATCGGCCCACCCTCACGCGCAGCGCCGCCGACGACCAGCCCCGCGGCCTCCCGCTGCTGCTCTTCCAGCCGCTGAAGTTCCTCTTGGCGTTGCTGCTTCCGCTTGGCGCGCATCTCCTTCCGCGCCGCGAGCCAGTCCTCAGTGGAGTCACCGAGGAAGCTCGTCTCGTGGGTCGCGGACTGCGACGCGGAGCCGCTGCAGGGCGCGTGACCAGATGCCTCCGCACCTGCCGCCTGCGGCGGTGCCGCCGCCGCCGCCGCCGGCTGATGCCCCAGCGTCGCATCCCCCGACGGCGGCGCCGTTGCCGCCGCGCCCGTGCCGTCCGGGCACTCCTCCGCAGAACCGTTCCCCTTCACCGCCCCGCTGCACCAGGACCCCTGTATCTGGACCTGCAGTGGGGCCGGCCCGTTCCCCGGCTGGGCCGCGGCAGCCTCAGCCGGCACGGCGCCGCCCACCGCGCCCTCACGCCACTGCGCCTGCCGCTGCTGCAGCAGACCGCCATGCAACGGCGGCCTTGGCGCACTCCTGCTGGCGCCGACCGGCGATGGCGGCGGCGCCGGCGCCCCGGCCGCCACCGCCTGCATGGCGCCGTGCAGCTGGACCGCGCCCATGGCACTGTGCTCCATCCGCATTTCCGCCGCCGCCGCCGCGTCCGCAAGGCGTCTGCCCCCCAGCCGCATCGCGCGCCGTTCCCTGAAGTCCTCCACACTGTCCGCCAGCCGGTCCGCATTGTCGCATTCCGCCTCGGTCGCGCTGCCAACCCCCACCTCTACCCGTTCGGCCCCAGTGCTGCTCACGCGCGACGGCGTGGAAGCAGCGCCCGGTTGCCGCGGCCCCGGCCCGCCGGTGTGGTATTCCGCGCTGCCACCGGTGGCGTCGGCGCCGGCCACCACCGCCACGACGGTGTCGACTGGGTCTTCGCTGCCCCAGGAGCGGTAGGCTGTGGTGGAGCCGGAGGCTGAGCTGCGGGGCTGCTGCACCTGGGGGCCTGCGAATGCGCTGGCCGACGAGCTCGATGAGGCTCGCGCCGCCGCGGCAGTGCCCGACGCACTGGCTGCGCGAGCAATCATCTCCAGCTGTGTGATCAGGGACAGAGGGAGGGCACGAGCATGGGCAAGCAGGCAAGAGCAGGGCCGCGGCCGAGACGGCAAGAGCAGGCAGAGAAAGGAACACGATTAGGGGGTTCTTTCAAGAGGAGGCCAGAAGGGCGGCGATCAGGGAGGCGGGGCAGGGCGGAGCGGCGCGGAGCAACTGCAGCGGTCCTTCCGAGTGCACTGTTCGCTGGCGCAAAACCGAGTGGACCGAGTGAACCGAGCGGGCAGCGCATCGTCCGCCCGTACCCGTGCCTGTGCCGTGCAATTCTGCCCTTCCTTGCCAAAATCGCAGCTCCAAAGCAAAACCGAAACTCCAGCACCCAACGCCATCCAACCCTAAGCTCCCCCACCTGGCGTCGCAGGTACATGGCCGGTGTCCTGCCAGCAGCGTCCGTCACCGTGGCCCATAGCTCAGCCACGGCGGGGTTGGCGCAGCCGCAGGCCTGCAGCATGCCCGACTGGACAGGCTGTAGCGCGGCGATGTGGAGCGGCGTGATGCGGTACGGGCCTGTGCGCGGGAAGGTGGGCAACAGCAGCAGCATGCAACCCGAACCGTGAGGGACGACGGAGAGTCGGCAACACTACTGCCAGATTGCGTTGATGAAAGCGAGAAAGATGGAGCAGCAGGAAGCCGGGCATGCGGCTCGCGCCAGCGGCAACCCGCCAAGGAACAAACATGGCCGGCCCAAACTGGCTGCCCGCAAGCCGCAACGCGCCCCGCGCACGCCGCCACAACAGCGACCTCAGCGCCCCTCGACAAGCTCTGCGCGCACTAGCAGCGGCAATCAATACGCCGGCAGCGCCTCCAAAGCTCAAGTAAAGGCGATGTCCGCCCCAGCCAGGACACACACACACACACACGACGCAGCAACACACGCTCACGCACGCTCACGCACGCACGCACGCTCACGCACGCACGCACGCACGCGCACGCACCCGCGGGCTGCGCCAGGTTGCAGGCCAGGCCGTGCGAGGCGGCGCGGTGCAGCAGCATCTGCACCGAGCGCGGGTTGCCGCTGCGCACTGCGCGGTGCAACAGCGGCAGGCCCGGCACCGCCTCGCAGGCGCCGACCGACCGCTCCACCGACTCAAACACCACCGCCAGGTCGCCGAAGTGCACGTGCTCCAGCATGAAGTCCATCAGCCAAGACATGACGGCCACCATGCCGCTGTCGGCCTGCGCGCCATAAGAGCGCCATGGATGGGGCACAGGCACAGGCCGGGCATATGGATAGGACACACATTTGATGCGGGCTGGGCATGGCTCCACGGGGTAACGATCTGGTTACAGGCGAAGTAGCCTAACTAGTTACCCGGTAGGCTGACTGACTGACTGGTTGACTGACATCGCAGGTACAGGTAATAGGGGAAAGAAGAACAATTAGAGGGTGAAGGAAAAGCAGGCAAGGCAGGAGCAGCGGTAGGGAACCGTGGACGTGAGACGTACCGCAAAGGCCAGCAGCGCGGGCGTCAGCGCCGACACGCGGTTGTGGTGCTTCTTGGACAGCCGCGGCCGAGCCATGAGCTCCGTCAGCGAGTCGTGTTCCGGGGCCTGCTGCGCGGCACCGCCCGCCGGGACGACGCCGTTTGGAGGCAAGGCGCACGAGACGCGCTGGTCCTCGCCTGGAAGTGCGGGTCACAAGGTGGGACATGCGACTCAGGGGTCAGGGCACGCAGATGGCAGATCGGTGCAGTTTCATCGACCGTATGAGGAGAAGGTACGTGCAGCTGCAAAGGCGAGCTTGATAATTGGGCGGCACAAATCACAAATCGCCTTCGCCACAAGCCCAGTGGACACGAGCACCGGCCACGACATTGCGGTTTATTCTATGTTAGGTATTTCGGGGCGCCACTCACCGCCGCCGCCGCCGCGGCTAAGCCACAGCGCGTGCTCCTCCGCCGCGCCGCCGGCGCCCCGGCACAGGCCTTCCAGCGCGCCGTTGGGCTGCTGCCGTGGCATTTCGGCGTCGTTGCCGGTGTTGGCGTCGTTGTCGGCGGCGCCGTCCTCGTCGCCCTCCAGCTCGGGGCTGGTCTCATGCTCCCCATCAAACAGGGCCGAAATCGGCAGCAGAATGCGCTGGTTGACGCGGGTGACGTAGTCGAGCACCATGCCCAGGTCGGTGAGGAAGACGCGGAGCCTGATTGCGGGAAGGGTAAAGGAGGCCCGGGCGGCGGTGGCAGCAGGAGGAGCAAGGAGGTTGGAGCAAGGCGCTGGACGTTCGGGGTATGTGGCGAGCACAGACCGGGGCAATGGTGTGCGGGCACAAGATAGGTGTGCCTGCATAAGAGGGCGCGGCGTCGCATGGCGTGGAAGCTGCGTTCTGGATGTCGCGCGAAGAGAGCAGTAGCCCGACGACCACGTGGGTTGGCTCAGGCAGGCGAAAGGTAATTTGACACGGCACGACACGGCCGCCGCAGTGACAAGGCCGCCGGCGGTCAAGGCGAGCAGCAAAGGCGGGCGCGCAAGGACCCTAAAGGCAACCCCCCCCTCACTCTTGAAGCCGGCTCTTGTCGCCCTCCGCTCTGGCCGCCTGCCTATTGAGCTCCGACGCCATGGCCGCGTCCGGCACCGACAGCAGCGGCAGCCAGTCGCTGATGGCGACTCCGCCGGTGGTGCGGTTGACCTCCCATTCGAGTAGCATTAGCCCGGCGTCGGGCGCATCAAACTGCAGGTCCAGCATCTGCTGAAGCGAGGTCGGAACCGTGAGATCGGAACCGTGAGACAGCCGCGGGCGCGGGATCGGTGTCGGTCTCAGGGAGGCGCCAACGGAAACAAGAAAGAGTGACGAAACGGCACCCGGCTCAATGGGGCCATGAGTGCTTGCATAGCACGGGGGAGACGGACAGTCTACACAGGCAAGCGAAGCGAATGGAGCGACAGCCGGCAGTTGCCACCGACACGGCGACGTAGCGGACACGCACTCGGGCAGCGCCCTTCACGTGACAGGCACGCAAATTGCGGCAGGCTCGCGGACGCGGGCTGCGGCTCCACTGCGAACGCACTCCCCTCACGCACGCTAGGACTCGCTCCCAGATCCTGCTAGAGGCCCACCCACCCCAAGGTAGGGCCCCACCAACCCCAACAAGGCCCCAGACGCCAGCCCGCTGCGGACGCCGCAACCAGCCAGCCAGGACCCATCACGCACACATGCAAACAAGTAACCAGCTCTCACCACACAGTCCAACACGGCCTCAGTGCGGTGGCCACCGGGCAGCGTCTTGGCCATGAGCTGGCCCACCACCGGCGAGCCGCCGAAGGGCCGCAGCGGCTGGATGGTGCCGCCGGGGGGCGGCACCACGCTGCAGGCCACGTGGTTACCCTGGTAGCGGAGCTGTGGCCGGCGGCCCGGACCTACCAGGTGCGAACCGACCGTGCGAACCTTGCACGGCGTGCCTGCATTCGTCCGGCCGTGGAGCGGAGTGAGGCCGGGGGGGCGGGGATTGCTTATCGCGAGCATCCGGCAGCGCCGCCGGCGGAGTGGGTGTGCTGCCGGGCTACTAGGTAGGGCAAGGCCGTGGGTCGTGGGCTGGCGACGTTGCGAGGGAGTAAGAACCGCCCCATTCGCATCTCATAGGGCGGGTTCCATTGTGCCTCGCCCGTCTGCGTTGCCGTTGCGTCTACATGCCCTGTTGCAGAAGCCCTTTGCCTTGTTGCACATAGCTGACGTGTAGGTTTCCTCCAGGCACCGCTCGAGCAACAGGTACTTCCGCGCCCGCCTGCAATGCTACGGCATTGCCACTCCTACCTCCTCCTCCGCTCCTACCTACCTCTTACTCCTCTACATCGGGTACCGCACTCAGCCTAACACTACCTGGCTCGGCTATACCCTGCGTTTTCCTGCACCCTAACCGTCACTCGTTGGTCTTGCTCCGCCGCTCAGGTTGGTCACTACAAGCACGAACCGGCCGAGGCCGAGGCCGGAGCACGGCGCGCTGGCTCACCTGCCTCCACGGCCACCACCGCCGTTGACAGCAGGAGCGGCGTGTCTTGGCCCGCCATGGTGCCGCGCACGTCCGCCACGTAGCGCCCCATGTCGCGGCTGGAGATGGTCAGAACCTGCGGGGCGGGGCGGGGCCGGGCCGAGTCAGCGGCCAGCTGCCGGCAATCGGGCGAGCACGCCCGCCTACATGCAGCATGCGGTGTCGGCGCATGTCATCAATCAATCCACGCACGCTCTCCCCTTAAGCTTAGCGATACTAACTTGTGGCGCAATGATGCATTTGCTCGTTCATACGTAATGGATTGCACCGCACGTAATTGGACTGCACCGGAGATGCGGACCAGACCAGAGCGCAGGGTAAGGAGGAGGGGAGCAAGCCTCGTGGGCGTTAGGGGTGCGTCCCGGGGATGGCTCCAAAGGCCCACTCCCTCTCCACGGCCGCAACGCTCGAACGAGGAAAAGAGCTGCGGGTGCAAGACGCGACGCACCTCGTGGTTGATCGTCACCGCCATGGACTGTACAGCGCGCGGCCCCAGCAGCTTCTTGAACGCCGCCGCGGCCGCGCGCACGTTGCCATTGTGCATAACATAGGAGCTCAGGCGCGCGGCATTGGCCTCGCCTCCACCACTGGAGCAGCCGGCGCCGTCGCTGCCGCTGGCGCCGCCGCCGTCGGACGCCATGGGCGCGCGGGTTGCACGCTGTCGCGCAAACGATGACGACGGAGCCTCTTCAATCGGCCGCAGCGCCTCGGCGCCCGCCGCGGCAGCGGCCGCATCCAGCCGTGCCATCTCGCTTTCCGAAGGCTGCAGCAGGCCCAGCACACGGCCCTTGCCACCGCGGGACGCCGTCTTGAGGTCCGCCTCCGGCGCCTCGCCAGTCGCGGGCTCCTCCGACGACAGCTCAACGGCCGGCGGTGGCGGCCGCCAGGCCGCTGCGCCGCCGTCGGCGCCGCCGCCTTCGTCGCTGTCCTCGTCCATGGCCTTGGGCCCGTGGACATACACGTCGAGGATCAGCTGCGTGCAGCCGGGCCGTACGGCGCCTTGTACGACCTCTGTATTCGCCGCCGCCAGCCAGGATCCCATAGCGCCCATGAGGTCGTGCGGCAGGTCGCTGGGCTGGAGGTGATGGAGCTTGAAGCAGATGCGCTCCAGAGACGCCGACTGCAAGCATGGAAAGCGCACAAGTAAACACACAAGGCGCGACGGCGCAACGGCAAAGCGGCCTTCGTCTCATAGTCAGCTTCGCGCGGAGGGGCCGCCCCTTTTCCTAAACAGCCCCACGGTTGCAAAGACAGAAGACAGACGGCCGTGGAGTCGACCCAAAATCCTCTCATCCCGCAGCGACGACGGATGCACGCGCCCAGTCAAACCTCCTGCCGCGACATCTCGACCCACAACCCTCGCTCACTCACGTTGCCCGTGTTGTACACAGCGCCGCTGCCCGCCTCCTCCATCAACATGTCCAGCGCGGCATCAATCTCATCGCCGCTGGCCCAGCTGGAGCAGCCATCGCCCGCCTCCGGGATGACAGCCATGGCAGAGCCGCCGGCGCCACCGCGGTAGTGGTTACCGGCGCCGGCGCCGCCCAGCGCCGGGCCCATCCCGAACGACGCGCCGCTGCAGTGCGTGGCGAAGCCGTATGGGTCCGACAGCCCCATATCGTTGCTGCTGCCAGGACCGCCGCCGCCGCGGCTGCCATCGTGCTGCTGGCTGACGTCCATGCCGGCGGCACCCGAAGCTGACAGCTGCTGCTGCTGCTGAAGCAGTTGATGCTGTTGCAGCAGTCGTATCGGGTCGGCGGCACCGCCGTTGCCGGTGCCGCCGGCGGCCTGAGGCGACAGGGTGAAGGCTGCCGCCGCCTGCGGGGCTGCCGCCGCCTGCGGCGGCGGCGCCGTTGCCGCCATCGACGTCCGTGTCGTCAGGCCGGACATGGGAAAGTCAACGTCCATGCCGTCCATGCCAGCGGCCCTTGCTCCCAGGCGCATGGCAAGCGCCAGGTCTGCGAATGCCGACTGCGGCCGCGGCTGATGCAACGGGAGCTGCAGCTGCTGCTGCGGGCCTCCCGGCATCGGCTGTGAAGGTCGGAGAGCAAGGTCGCCGGCGCCGAGACCTTGGTTACTGAAGGGCGGCTGCAGCGGCGGCAACGCCGCCGCCGGCGTCGTGGCTGTGCACCCCTGGACGGAGAGAGAGCGACCCGACAGCAACGCCGCCGACTGCGGCCGCGGCGGATGCTGCACGTTCCCGTGTGATGCGTGGGCACCGGGAGGCAGCTGGGCCTCGTGCAAGGCGCTGCTGTGCCCCAAGAGCGGGACGCTGCCGCTCGAGCGCAGCAGCGGGCCTTGGCGCTGCTGCTGCTGCAGGAGCAAATTGCGCTGCGGCGCGAACGGCGAGGAAGAGTCCGCCAGGTCCGAGATCGCCATCTGCTCGGTGGGGCCGATGGGAGCGGTATGGTATATGCAAGCGCGCCCCGGCGCGCGACACGTGAAATAACGTAATCATGTGCAACGGCACGCACGCGCTCTGGATTCCATGTCTTTCTTGCGCTGCCGCTAGAATGTATGGCCAAGGCTGAGAGCTGTGTAAAATGCCATCAAGGGGGCCAGCAGCCGTGATCTTCCTTGCGCCAATAAGCGTGTGGATCGCCGAGCAGCCGGCGCAGCGGCCTCCGCCTGCCGCCGCCGCAGGTGCCTGACGCATGGATCTGCCGCGGCGAACCAGCCGGGCAGCGACTTCTGGTGCTCGTGCAGGTGTGACGCGCGTCACAGATTCCCCAACCGCCAGACCAGGCGCAATCGCGGCGGCTCCTGCGGGGGCACGCGCGCATGTCCCTCGCTCGCCCAGCTACCGTACGATGTGCACCGTACGACATCGGGTGTCCCGGACATGTGCATGCCAAGGCGTTATGAGGCTCCCATTCGCAACCCAGTTCGCGCTCGGCAACCCAGTTCGCGCTCGGCAACCCAGATCGCGCACCCAACCCGTTAGCTCTTAAACTGCCTTGCGCAGGCCGACGATAACCAGCCGTGTGTCCTCAAAACACGCACATACACACGCACGTGTTTGGCCGCAAGAGCTTCCTCTTAACGATGGTTCCTCTTCAAACCCCACATCCCACACCCTCGTCGGTCAGCCAGCTTTCCGACCCAACTTTCCACTCCCATTGAATAGTGCGCACTCGCGCGCAACCGCTCTCACGCCCTAGCACCGCAGAAACGGCAAGCTCACCCACCTCGCGGTAAATATCCTGCAGCTGCAGCTCCAGGCTCAGGTCCACGCCGCGGCTCAGGTTGAGCACCGGCGCCAGGGCGCGTGCCGGCTGTGCCAGGTCCAAGACTCGGGCAGGCGGCCCGCCCGCACCCGCACCCCGACGCACGCCGGCGGCATCGAGGTGGGACTGGGCGCCTTGCTGGGCTCTGGCCATGGCCCGCTGCAGAAGCAGCGACTCCTCCCGCGCACCGCCAGCCAGCTCCACAGATATCTCTCCCATGTCGCGCCGGTGCTGCAGGTGCTCCAGCTGTGACGGCGCCACCGGCGGTTGCGGCCGCCGGGGGAGGATGTCCGCAGGGATGCTCGCAGCCGCGGCGGCAGTCGGTGCTTCGCGCAAGCCACGCAGGTGCATGGCCCCGCCGGCGCCGTCAGACAGGCCGGCCGAAAGGCCGTAGGGCGCGTCGCAGTACAACGGCACCTTTCCGCCGCCACCGCCGTCTCTTGGGTCGCAGTCAAGGTCTGGCAGCCGAGCACCGTGACCAGACGCAGCGGCGGCGGGGGCGTGGGCGCTCAGATGCAAGGCACCGCCGACGCCGCTGGCCATGAGCGGGTTGCGGCGCGGCGACAGGAGCGCAGCCTCCTGTGACAGGAACCGCTGCAGAATTTCTTGTTCGTCGACCTGGCCGCCGCGCGGCGGCTCCATCCTGGGCCCTGCGGTAGAGGGCCCTACGGACGGGGACTCTCGTGGCTCGCCCAGCCATGGCGACAGCGCAGCCTGCTGCGGCCGACGATGCAGCGTATTCTGCTGCTGCGGCGGTGGGTGCGAGTGCGGTTGATCCTGTTGCGACTGGTGCTGGAAGTGGTTGGCGCCGGGCAGGGGGGAGGCGGTGGCGGCGCTGGTGACGGTGGCGGCGCTCCGGCGTGTCGCCGCTGCGCCCGGTGCTGATAAGGACTCAACGCCCTCTCCGCTGTCGGTTTTGTTGGCCAGGTGTGGGGAGGGCTGTTGTCCGGCCGCCGGGTCCTGAGCGGGCTGCCGCACGGGCAGTGTGGTTGTGACGGGGCAGGGCAGCAGCAAGCAAGGCGCTCCGGTTACGGGAGACAAGGTTGCGAAGGAAGAAGGCGCAGGACCAGTCCAAACCTCTCCGCAGTAAAGAGCAGTCCTCACGTACGGAAGCCGACCAAGCCGAAAGCCATAGACAGGGGTGGCGTTAGGGTTGCGCATTCAGGGAGCTGTGTCACGTCTGTGCAGAAGGCGCATTACCAAAGACGCCGCGACTGCGGCCACGGCAGACGGACCGCGTCACCCCACGGGCGCGGCCTTTGACTGCGAGCGCACTGGCAGAAGGCTGGACGGCGCTCTGGGTCGGCCGAGCTGCTTGCTGCTTCTACTCCCGCTGGTCCTGCTGTACCCGTACGCCGCCACAGTTACTTAACACAGAGGACACCCGGACCTTACCTCGGCGTCCTTGCCGGTAGAGTTGGACCGCGAGGAGCTGGCCCCACGCCGAAACGCATCCGCCGGACGCGTGTCCTTGTTGCTCTTGCCGCCATCTGCGCCCCCCGCCTGGGACTTGCTGCTGTTGCGCTTCATGCGCAGGCGTTCCAGCATGGCACGACAAGTCCTATCGTAGTGCGTGAGGCCCGTCGGGGACGGCTCGTGTCAATCGCTTATCAGTTGGCAAAGCGCCGCCGCAGTGCTTTGTGGGGGGGAGCAAGGACATGCCTTGGAGATTAGCAAAACTGAGGCCGCCGTGCACTGACCGTGGTGCCGCTGTGCAGATCATGGGCCTAAAATATGCGCCATGTGGGGGTAAAAAAGAAGGTACCGTGGGTGGTGTGGGTCTGATGGCGCCCCAATCTGCCGCCACAACATTCTGCCGTACACCCTGGCGGCACTACGACCCGACTTGTCGTACGTACGAGGACGACGATGGCAAACGGTAACGCCAGCGTCATGACCCTTCCACCAACCCAAACAAGCCCGGTGTATCTGATCTGGACTCCTCCCCAGGGCACCGCACCGCACCTTTGAGGGCCATCAAATTCCTTCACGTGATGAAATCTGCAGTATGAACAGACAAAACAGTGAGTCAGGCTAACTTCCTGGCCTGGCTGTCGTGCAACAACAAAGGCCACCGGCAATCAGAAGCGGATCATGGGCGATGCGAAACCGTCCTGACCTGGAGCACTGCTGACAGAAACGACTTGGGACGCCCTCCACCACCAGCACCTGAAAATGTCGACATGAATTAGGCGCGACACGGACGCTTGGTGCATATTTGTCATCAAGCAAAGACGAAACCCGTCCAACTTACGGACGTCATCTACCCTAGGAGGCAACAACCACGACTTCTTGTCTGTGTTTTCGAGGCCAAGCCGGTGGTGGAGCCGGTGGTTTAGGGGCTGAGGCTTGTGGCGCCTTTCGTGCGGTCGGCTTCTCGCTTGACACGGCAGCCTTCTGCGCCGCTGATTTGCTTAGCCAGGGGCCGTGAGGGAGCACCGGCTTTAGGGAGCCCCGAGTTAGGGATTGAGGGCGCGCGGCGGGATAGACGGGCGTAGCCACGCGTCCGCCCCTGCACTGTGTTTCGGCCCAGTCAGGCCCCCCGGTGCTCGTCCGTTCTCTGGGCGAGTCGCCCACAGTGCAACGCCCCGTCAACCATAACATACCGCACCATCGAAACCTCGACGCACCGGAGACTTTAGATGTTCTCTGCAGATTCGATATTTCCTGCATATCCACATACATGTTATTAGCGAAGGCTCAGCGATATCTGGTGAAAGGGTCCTGAGGAGACCGACGCCGCCTGGCTGCAAACAAACACACTAGGCCTAGCCTTCACCACGATTCATCACGGCCCTCCTCTCAAGAAAAAATTGAAACCGTGTCTGAAATGCCCTCGCGTGAACAAATCGGGGCGCCTACTCGCCTGAAGTAGGCGAGGTCCCGCGAAAGATCCGAACTACAACCAGGCACCTGGGAAACAACCGTCGAAAATCAATGAAAAGTAAGTTGAAATGAAGAAACATAGGCACGGGGCACGTGCGCGTCCGCACCCTGCAACTGGACGAGGGAGGACCGCCGTTGTTGCCTGAGCTGGCTGCGCCACGCCCCTTGATGTAATATTTCTCTATGGTAGGCACAGCCGCGTCGGCACCTGCATGTGCAAAGGTGTATACCGGTCTAGAGGCGCTTCATCCGAAAGGCAGGTAAACCCCGTTTGTGCACGCACCAGCTGAGTCGGCCGCTCTCAGGGTAAGACCATCCCATGCGACATCCTGTGGCGACCATACTGCGTGCGCGTCATCATCGTTGCGTTCCATTCCGTCCCGCAAAGGAACAGCCCTACGATTTACACGCTTTTAAACAATGATCCACGCTTATATGGCCATTTCGAAAAGTCATATAGGCGTGGACATCTGTTGTTGCCGTGGCGCGCTGTCACACTGAAATCCCAAGCTTGTCTTTATACTCCCCGTTATACTCCCCGTTAACCATAGCTTGTGTATTTGTTTCTACAACAATATCACCAGGCAGGGTCGTCGGCTCCTTTTGGCTCCGTGGACAAGTTCTACGTATCGTACGGAGCGCAGTACGGCTATCATAACATATGCTGGTTGATGAATGCCAGCTGCACATGCCCGCCTCAGATTGTAAGCAATAATTTTCCGAATGTGAATTCGCAAAGTTTTAGCAAGTCAGTAGCATTGTTCCGGACAGCGCTGCTCCTGAGGGTACCCAGGGAGGTCGGATTGCCGGAAGTGTTATTTCACATATTAACTCTATGTTTAGCATACTGACAACAATCTAATGGGATTTATGAGCGTTGCCAACAGGATGGACGGCGCCGGCCTACGGAAGTACGGATTGACGCACTTGGCGGCCTTCGGATTAACGAGAGTCCTCCTTCGACACAGTTGCCCATAGAATTGCCATTGTATCCCTCAAAATCCTGTTTAAGTATAAGCCTTGTAGCGCCGCAAATTTCTACAAGTACGTCAGCCATTGACTCGCTGTACGTACATTGTCCGAAGTTGTTTGTATTATGCGGCCAGCCGACCAGGATGCAGCATAATCAACCAGCTATTTTGAGAGGGATTACTGATATCCCAGTTTGATTAGGTGAAAGTCTGTTATTCGAGGGGGTGGAACCCCCAGGAACCCCTAGCGTACGGTCGCGTAACCCCGATCACTTAATACATTTGTGTGAGGTCTACTTCAATGACATACTTGCGCGCTCATGGCGCTCAATAATTGCAGGGTTCCGGGCTGTGGACCGACAACGACGCATCCCATAATGCGGCACCAAAATCCACTGGCCGTGTAACATACTTGTTTAAAAGGAGCCCTTTTATGCGTGGATATTAAATCTGCCATCCTGAAGAAGTTATTCGTCTGTACTTTTCTCGGTGTCGGCGGCAGTTCGGCAGCGCTCTGTCAGTTTCAACCATCAGCTACGCTCTGCACATGTTTGTGCGTACTACTACTTTTTCCTTGATTTGCACAGGGCGTAAGGCACTTTTCTTCAGCTTGCTTACAAGGATGATGGACAACTCCATCGGGGCTTCCTCCGGCCGGATACGCGCTCGCCACGCTTGTCATTCGCTTGTAGGAACAGGGCTAGATTTCAGCTAGCTTCAGACTAGTCATGCGTGCAGTGGACTGCTGTGTGAGAGCGCTTTGCAGTGGGTGCATTGCGCGGCGGGCGGGTATTTAGTGACAGCTGTGACCAAGGTGACTAGCTTTCAAAGAGCAACAAAGGCGCATATGACAGCGGCCGGTCGTGCGGCGCCGCTCCGTGTCACTTCTGAGCCACAATGTGCGTCGCAAACGATGGACCCATGGGTCGCCAAGCCTCACCCCCTATCCACGAACGCGTCCACGCGCGTGACCATGGGCCATGAGGCAAATAACGACGGCCATCACTCTTGGAAGCAAAATGCGAGGGCGGCAGGGCGCGTGTGTCCTGCAGAACGTGGTTGCACCCATAGCTAGCAGATCCGGGCCAGATTAGATCATTCTCTGCAATGGAGCGGCCCTAACCCCGGACCACAAGCCCCATATGCCAGCAGCCCCATATACCGGGCAGCCCCGGCCCTGAACCGTAACCGTCCTGGCCCCCACCACGGATGCGCGTAATCCAAAGCCGCCAGTTTCATTACCGGGCCCCCACCAACACCGTAAGGCGTTTGGAGGAACCCGTGTCTCAATGCATCATCCATGCGGGCACGCAACACCACCCATGCTAGGGTGCAACAACAGTACAACACCCATGCCATGCAGTCAGCTACGCCGATGGCAGCCGCTTGAAAATGTACGCCGTGAACTTGCGACCGCTGCCCGACATGCCCAAGCCTGTGCACACCGCAACGAGGACCAAATCACGGAATCCAGCATCCACGATGTACTCCTGCATGTTGACCTCGCTGTGCTGTACGAAGGCAAGGCCCTGCGCATGTGCAAGTAAGCATGCGATACTCGTCAGTACAACCATTCAGGGGCGCGTCAGTAACAGTATGCGCCGTACAAACCTTGAGATCCTTGCTGGCGTTGACCTTGGCAGCAAGCTCCTCCCGGTCATCCGGTGTCCATCCCTCCCAGAAAGTGTAGAGATGTGTCGAACCATCGAAGCAATCCGGAGGCAGCTCGGCGACCGATGCGTGCTGGACTCTGGGCCACCATGATGCCAGGTAACGAGCAGCTAGTTTACCTGCACGACAAAAACGCATATCGAGGACTAAACCACGTGGGCTGGTCACATCAATAGTGAGGGATTAGTTATACTTACCGTGAGATTTGAGAAAGGATCTGCATAAGGTCTTGCAGCAGGCGCCCACGGCCTGTGATGCCCTGCCAGCATCCAGTTCGAACCCCCAGGCGCGTCGCAGTCCGAGTAGAACTGCGTGCACCAGCGCCCGACCAAGCCCAGCGCCGGGGTCCACAAGCACGCTGTACGAGCACATGCCGGTGAGGAGTACGAGGAGCGCGAAAACGGTGGAGATGCCCTTGCAGGCCAACGTGCCGTACAGACCGGGTCCACCGTTGGCACCGCCACCCAGCCGGTTCTGCACGGTTAAACGCTCAAAACATTTAGTTTCGAGTGCGGTGGAAGTCGTGCCCAAGTTTAGCTCTACACCCAGTGACATACCTCCATGTGTGGCCATCTTGAGTGCACAGCTTGGATGGCCTCGCTTGCGGGTTTCAACACCTTGGGCGCGAGCACTTCTGCACGTCAACGTTTGAAACGTACAGCAACCAGGTCCCTTCGGGGTTCACAGCCACCAACTAGGAACACGACTTACCCCCAACGAGTTGGTAGCTTGCAGTTATGAGCAGGTCCGCATTGCTGCCGATAGCCGACAGCCGTACGACCCCGTCGCTGTCAAGAAGCTGACTGAGCAGAGCCTGCACACCAGCCGCTGGAGTGCCGGCCGTTGCCTGAGGGTTGGAACCGGGATAGGGTGAGAAGAATTGCCCAGACTGTAAGAGGAGCCAACACCGAAGTACCTATGTGCCCACCCACCCACGCAAACCGAACGCTACACCGATGCGACACTAGCATGACCCAAGCGCCCTACTGGCCCGTGCCGTCTCACCTGCACGCGTGGGGACGTGTCCGCGGCCTGCGCACCAGCAGCCCCGCCCGCCCCATGCTCGTCCGCCGCAGCCGCTGGGGGGAAGTGCAGCTCGCCATCCACGCCCCGCGCTAGGTCAGGCGGCGCCTCCGTCCCTCCCGTCGCGGCAGCCGGCTCCTACGTTATGCGAGTTGGAGCGGGGGCGCGAGAGTCGCGTCACGTTGGGCCCGCAGGGAGGGAGGGTAGCTACTAGTCAGGGCTGGGCCCAAACAGTCGCAGGCGCCATCGTAGCCGTGAACGTCCTTTCAGGAGCACGGCGGCTACACTGGTGCTACACTGTTACTGGACCGGGAGGGAGGGTAGCTACTAGTACAGCCGCAGGCGCCATCGTAGCCGCGAAGTTTCCTTTCCCATCAGCAGGAAACCTATCGTGACCTTGACCCTTTTCCCCGGGCTTGACCCCGGGCTGTGCCCACCTATCCACGCAAACCGAACGCTACACCGATGCGACACTGGCATGACCCAAGCGCCCTGCTGGCCCGTGCCGTCTCACCTGCACGCGTGGGGACGTGTCCGCGGCCTGCGCACCAGCAGCCCCGCCCGCCCCATGCTCGTCCGCCGCAGCCGCTGGGGGGAAGTGCAGCTCGCCATCCACGCCCCGCGCTAGGTCAGGCGGCGCCTCCGTCCCTCCCGCCGCGGCAGCCGGCTCCTACGTTATGCGAGTTGGAGCGGGGGCGCGAGAGTCGTGTCACGTTGGGCCCGCAGGGAGGGAGGGTAGCTACTAGTCAGGGCTGGGCCCAAACAGTCGCAGGCGCCATCGTAGCCGTGAACGTTCTTTCAGGAGCACGGCGGCTACACTGGTGCTACACTGTTACTGGACCGCGCCTCGACAGGCACCCGCGACCGCACATCGGCGCTTGCGGCTGCATCAGGAGAGGGATTGTGCACGCTTCTAGCGCAGGAGAGGCACGAAGCCTGCCCGAGATTGGTTAGCATGACCCAAGCGCCCTGCTGGCCCGTGCCGTCTCACCTGCACGCGTGGGGACGTGTCCGCGGCCTGCGCACCGGCAGCCCCGCCCGCCCCATGCTCGTCCGCCGCAGCCGCTGGGGGGAAGTGCAGCTCGCCATCCACGCCCCGCGCTAGGTCAGGCGGCGCCTCCGTCCCTCCCGCCGCGGCAGCCGGCTCCTACGTTATGCAAGTTGGAGCGGGGGCGCGAGAGTCGCGTCACGTTGGGCCCGCAGGGAGGGAGGGTAGCTACTAGTCAGGGCTGGGCCCAAACAGTCGCAGGCGCCATCGTAGCCGTGAACGTTCTTTCAGGAGCACGGCGGCTACACTGGTGCTACACTGTTACTGGACCGCGCCTCGACAGGCACCCGCGACCGCACATCGGCGCTTGCGGCTGCATCAGGAGAGGGATTGTGCACGCTTCTAGCGCAGGAGAGGCACGAAGCCTGCCCGAGATTGGTTAGCATGACCCAAGCGCCCTGCTGGCCCGTGCCGTCTCACCTGCACGCGTGGGGACGTGTCCGCGGCCTGCGCACCGGCAGCCCCGCCCGCCCCATGCTCGTCCGCCGCAGCCGCTGGGGGGAAGTGCAGCTCGCCATCCACGCCCCGCGCTAGGTCAGGCGGCGCCTCCGTCCCTCCCACCGCGGCAGCCGGCTCCTACGTTATGCGAGTTGGAGCGGGGGCGCGAGAGTCGTGTCACGTTGGGCCCGCAGGGAGGGAGGGTAGCTACTAGTCAGGGCTGGGCCCAAACAGTCGCAGGCGCCATCGTAGCCGTGAACGTTCTTTCAGGAGCACGGCGGCTACACTGGTGCTACACTGTTACTGGACCGCGCCTCGACAGGCACCCGCGACCGCACATCGGCGCTTGCGGCTGCATCAGGAGAGGGATTGTGCACGCTTCTAGCGCAGGAGAGGCACGAAGCCTGCCCGAGATTGGTTAGCATGACCCAAGCGCCCTGCTGGCCCGTGCCGTCTCACCTGCACGCGTGGGGACGTGTCCGCGGCCTGCGCACCGGCAGCCCCGCCCGCCCCATGCTCGTCCGCCGCAGCTGTTGGGGGGAAGTGCAGCTCGCCATCCACGCCCCGCGCTAGGTCAGGCGGCGCCTCCGTCCCTCCCGCCGCGGCAGCCGGCTCCTACGTTATGCGAGTTGGAGCGGGGGCGCGAGAGTCGCGTCACGTTGGGCCCGCAGGGAGGGAGGGTAGCTACTAGTCAGGGCTGGGCCCAAACAGTCGCAGGCGCCATCGTAGCCGTGAACGTTCTTTCAGGAGCACGGCGGCTACACTGGTGCTACACTGTTACTGGACCGCGCCTCGACAGGCACCCGCGACCGCACATCGGCGCTTGCGGCTGCATCAGGAGAGGGATTGTGCACGCCTCTAGCGCAGGAGAGGCACGAAGCCTGCCCGAGATTGGTTAGCATGACCCAAGCGCCCTGCTGGCCCGTGCCGTCTCACCTGCACGCGTGGGGACGTGTCCGCGGCCTGCGCACCGGCAGCCCCGCCCGCCCCATGCTCGTCCGCCGCAGCCGCTGGGGGGAAGTGCAGCTCGCCATCCACGCCCCGCGCTAGGTCAGGCGGCGCCTCCGTCCCTCCCACCGCGGCAGCCGGCTCCTACGTTATGCGAGTTGGAGCGGGGGCGCGAGAGTCGTGTCACGTTGGGCCCGCAGGGAGGGAGGGTAGCTACTAGTCAGGGCTGGGCCCAAACAGTCGCAGGCGCCATCGTAGCCGTGAACGTTCTTTCAGGAGCACGGCGGCTACACTGGTGCTACACTGTTACTGGACCGCGCCTCGACAGGCACCCGCGACCGCACATCGGCGCTTGCGGCTGCATCAGGAGAGGGATTGTGCACGCTTCTAGCGCAGGAGAGGCACGAAGCCTGCCCGAGATTGGTTAGCATGACCCAAGCGCCCTGCTGGCCCGTGCCGTCTCACCTGCACGCGTGGGGACGTGTCCGCGGCCTGCGCACCGGCAGCCCCGCCCGCCCCATGCTCGTCCGCCGCAGCTGTTGGGGGGAAGTGCAGCTCGCCATCCACGCCCCGCGCTAGGTCAGGCGGCGCCTCCGTCCCTCCCGCCGCGGCAGCCGGCTCCTACGTTATGCGAGTTGGAGCGGGGGCGCGAGAGTCGCGTCACGTTGGGCCCGCAGGGAGGGAGGGTAGCTACTAGTCAGGGCTGGGCCCAAACAGTCGCAGGCGCCATCGTAGCCGTGAACGTTCTTTCAGGAGCACGGCGGCTACACTGGTGCTACACTGTTACTGGACCGCGCCTCGACAGGCACCCGCGACCGTACATCGGCGCCTGCGGCTGCATCAGGAGAGGATCGGACCGCATCCAGAGCGCACGGCGTAGCAATGGCTGGCTGCCGCTTCTTACCTGAACGCGTGGAGACGCGTCCGCGGATTGCAAAGCCGCCCCAGCCTCGCTCGCCACAGCGTCACCCGCCACAGCCGCTGGCGAGGAGGGCAGCCGCCCCCCGGCCGTGCCAAGCCGGGACCGGCCTCGAGACCTGCTGGCCGGCTTTGGGCGGAGGGGCAGTGGTGCCGCGGCCGCCTGTGAGCGGGTAGTCGCCCTCGCACGGCGGCCTTCCGGCTGGGCCTGTGTGTACCACGGGCAAAAAAGGCTCAGCCCAGCAGATGGGGGACCGTCCTTGCTTCTTGGCATTGCCAGGGCATCGCCGGTGCTGAGTCGTGCGCAAGGCTGAGGGGTTGCCGCTTCACCGCAGACTGGCTGCCAGCTCTCAAGGAATGTTGCAACGATGCTAGAGGGGATGTGCTGGGCTTGCGCACGCTTCTAGCGCCGGAGAGTCACGAAGCCTGCCCGAGATTAGTGACCCTGACCCTTTTCCCCCGGCCTGTGCCCACCTATCCACGCAAACCGAACGCTACACCGATGCGACACTGGCATGACACAAGCGCCCTGCTGGCCCGTGCCGTCTCACCTGCACGCGTGGGGACGTGTCCGCGGCCTGCGCACCGGCAGCCCCGCCCGCCCCATGCTCGTCCGCCGCAGCCGCTGGGGGGAAGTGCAGCTCGCCATCCACGCCCCGCGCTAGGTCAGGCGGCGCCTCCGTCCCTCCCGCCGCGGCAGCCGGCTCCTACGTTATGCGAGTTGGAGCGGGGGCGCGAGAGTCGTGTCACGTTGGGCCCGCAGGGAGGGAGGGTAGCTACTAGTCAGGGCTGGGCCCAAACAGTCGCAGGCGCCATCGTAGCCGTGAACGTTCTTTCAGGAGCACGGCGGCTACACTGGTGCTACACTGTTACTGGACCGCGCCTCGACAGGCACCCGCGACCGCACATCGGCGCTTGCGGCTGCATCAGGAGAGGGATTGTGCACGCTTCTAGCGCAGGAGAGGCACGAAGCCTGCCCGAGATTGGTTAGCATGACCCAAGCGCCCTGCTGGCCCGTGCCGTCTCACCTGCACGCGTGGGGACGTGTCCGCGGCCTGCGCACCGGCAGCCCCGCCCGCCCCATGCTCGTCCGCCGCAGCCGCTGGGGGGAAGTGCAGCTCGCCATCCACGCCCCGCGCTAGGTCAGGCGGCGCCTCCGTCCCTCCCACCGCGGCAGCCGGCTCCTACGTTATGCGAGTTGGAGCGGGGGCGCGAGAGTCGTGTCACGTTGGGCCCGCAGGGAGGGAGGGTAGCTACTAGTCAGGGCTGGGCCCAAACAGTCGCAGGCGCCATCGTAGCCGTGAACGTTCTTTCAGGAGCACGGCGGCTACACTGGTGCTACACTGTTACTGGACCGCGCCTCGACAGGCACCCGCGACCGCACATCGGCGCTTGCGGCTGCATCAGGAGAGGGATTGTGCACGCTTCTAGCGCAGGAGAGGCACGAAGCCTGCCCGAGATTGGTTAGCATGACCCAAGCGCCCTGCTGGCCCGTGCCGTCTCACCTGCACGCGTGGGGACGTGTCCGCGGCCTGCGCACCAGCAGCCCCGCCCGCCCCATGCTCGTCCGCCGCAGCCGCTGGGGGGAAGTGCAGCTCGCCATCCACGCCCCGCGCTAGGTCAGGCGGCGCCTCCGTCCCTCCCGCCGCGGCAGCCGGCTCCTACGTTATGCGAGTTGGAGCGGGGGCGCGAGAGTCGTGTCACGTTGGGCCCGCAGGGAGGGAGGGTAGCTACTAGTCAGGGCTGGGCCCAAACAGTCGCAGGCGCCATCGTAGCCGTGAACGTTCTTTCAGGAGCACGGCGGCTACACTGGTGCTACACTGTTACTGGACCGCGCCTCGACAGGCACCCGCGACCGCACATCGGCGCTTGCGGCTGCATCAGGAGAGGGATTGTGCACGCTTCTAGCGCAGGAGAGGCACGAAGCCTGCCCGAGATTGGTTAGCATGACCCAAGCGCCCTGCTGGCCCGTGCCGTCTCACCTGCACGCGTGGGGACGTGTCCGCGGCCTGCGCACCGGCAGCCCCGCCCGCCCCATGCTCGTCCGCCGCAGCCGCTGGGGGGAAGTGCAGCTCGCCATCCACGCCCCGCGCTAGGTCAGGCGGCGCCTCCGTCCCTCCCACCGCGGCAGCCGGCTCCTACGTTATGCGAGTTGGAGCGGGGGCGCGAGAGTCGTGTCACGTTGGGCCCGCAGGGAGGGAGGGTAGCTACTAGTCAGGGCTGGGCCCAAACAGTCGCAGGCGCCATCGTAGCCGTGAACGTTCTTTCAGGAGCACGGCGGCTACACTGGTGCTACACTGTTACTGGACCGCGCCTCGACAGGCACCCGCGACCGCACATCGGCGCTTGCGGCTGCATCAGGAGAGGGATTGTGCACGCTTCTAGCGCAGGAGAGGCACGAAGCCTGCCCGAGATTGGTTAGCATGACCCAAGCGCCCTGCTGGCCCGTGCCGTCTCACCTGCACGCGTGGGGACGTGTCCGCGGCCTGCGCACCAGCAGCCCCGCCCGCCCCATGCTCGTCCGCCGCAGCCGCTGGGGGGAAGTGCAGCTCGCCATCCACGCCCCGCGCTAGGTCAGGCGGCGCCTCCGTCCCTCCCGCCGCGGCAGCCGGCTCCTACGTTATGCGAGTTGGAGCGGGGGCGCGAGAGTCGTGTCACGTTGGGCCCGCAGGGAGGGAGGGTAGCTACTAGTCAGGGCTGGGCCCAAACAGTCGCAGGCGCCATCGTAGCCGTGAACGTTCTTTCAGGAGCACGGCGGCTACACTGGTGCTACACTGTTACTGGACCGCGCCTCGACAGGCACCCGCGACCGCACATCGGCGCTTGCGGCTGCATCAGGAGAGGGATTGTGCACGCTTCTAGCGCAGGAGAGGCACGAAGCCTGCCCGAGATTGGTTAGCATGACCCAAGCGCCCTGCTGGCCCGTGCCGTCTCACCTGCACGCGTGGGGACGTGTCCGCGGCCTGCGCACCGGCAGCCCCGCCCGCCCCATGCTCGTCCGCCGCAGCCGCTGGGGGGAAGTGCAGCTCGCCATCCACGCCCCGCGCTAGGTCAGGCGGCGCCTCCGTCCCTCCCGCCGCGGCAGCCGGCTCCTACGTTATGCAAGTTGGAGCGGGGGCGCGAGAGTCGCGTCACGTTGGGCCCGCAGGGAGGGAGGGTAGCTACTAGTCAGGGCTGGGCCCAAACAGTCGCAGGCGCCATCGTAGCCGTGAACGTTCTTTCAGGAGCACGGCGGCTACACTGGTGCTACACTGTTACTGGACCGCGCCTCGACAGGCACCCGCGACCGCACATCGGCGCTTGCGGCTGCATCAGGAGAGGGATTGTGCACGCTTCTAGCGCAGGAGAGGCACGAAGCCTGCCCGAGATTGGTTAGCATGACCCAAGCGCCCTGCTGGCCCGTGCCGTCTCACCTGCACGCGTGGGGACGTGTCCGCGGCCTGCGCACCGGCAGCCCCGCCCGCCCCATGCTCGTCCGCCGCAGCCGCTGGGGGGAAGTGCAGCTCGCCATCCACGCCCCGCGCTAGGTCAGGCGGCGCCTCCGTCCCTCCCACCGCGGCAGCCGGCTCCTACGTTATGCGAGTTGGAGCGGGGGCGCGAGAGTCGTGTCACGTTGGGCCCGCAGGGAGGGAGGGTAGCTACTAGTCAGGGCTGGGCCCAAACAGTCGCAGGCGCCATCGTAGCCGTGAACGTTCTTTCAGGAGCACGGCGGCTACACTGGTGCTACACTGTTACTGGACCGCGCCTCGACAGGCACCCGCGACCGCACATCGGCGCTTGCGGCTGCATCAGGAGAGGGATTGTGCACGCTTCTAGCGCAGGAGAGGCACGAAGCCTGCCCGAGATTGGTTAGCATGACCCAAGCGCCCTGCTGGCCCGTGCCGTCTCACCTGCACGCGTGGGGACGTGTCCGCGGCCTGCGCACCGGCAGCCCCGCCCGCCCCATGCTCGTCCGCCGCAGCTGTTGGGGGGAAGTGCAGCTCGCCATCCACGCCCCGCGCTAGGTCAGGCGGCGCCTCCGTCCCTCCCGCCGCGGCAGCCGGCTCCTACGTTATGCGAGTTGGAGCGGGGGCGCGAGAGTCGCGTCACGTTGGGCCCGCAGGGAGGGAGGGTAGCTACTAGTCAGGGCTGGGCCCAAACAGTCGCAGGCGCCATCGTAGCCGTGAACGTTCTTTCAGGAGCACGGCGGCTACACTGGTGCTACACTGTTACTGGACCGCGCCTCGACAGGCACCCGCGACCGTACATCGGCGCCTGCGGCTGCATCAGGAGAGGATCGGACCGCATCCAGAGCGCACGGCGTAGCAATGGCTGGCTGCCGCTTCTTACCTGAACGCGTGGAGACGCGTCCGCGGATTGCAAAGCCGCCCCAGCCTCGCTCGCCACAGCGTCACCCGCCACAGCCGCTGGCGAGGAGGGCAGCCGCCCCCCGGCCGTGCCAAGCCGGGACCGGCCTCGAGACCTGCTGGCCGGCTTTGGGCGGAGGGGCAGTGGTGCCGCGGCCGCCTGTGAGCGGGTAGTCGCCCTCGCACGGCGGCCTTCCGGCTGGGCCTGTGTGTACCACGGGCAAAAAAGGCTCAGCCCAGCAGATGGGGGACCGTCCTTGCTTCTTGGCATTGCCAGGGCATCGCCGGTGCTGAGTCGTGCGCAAGGCTGAGGGGTTGCCGCTTCACCGCAGACTGGCTGCCAGCTCTCAAGGAATGTTGCAACGATGCTAGAGGGGATGTGCTGGGCTTGCGCACGCTTCTAGCGCCGGAGAGTCACGAAGCCTGCCCGAGATTAGTGACCCTGACCCTTTTCCCCCGGCCTGTGCCCACCTATCCACGCAAACCGAACGCTACACCGATGCGACACTGGCATGACACAAGCGCCCTGCTGGCCCGTGCCGTCTCACCTGCACGCGTGGGGACGTGTCCGCGGCCTGCGCACCGGCAGCCCCGCCCGCCCCATGCTCGTCCGCCGCAGCCGCTGGGGGGAAGTGCAGCTCGCCATCCACGCCCCGCGCTAGGTCAGGCGGCGCCTCCGTCCCTCCCGCCGCGGCAGCCGGCTCCTACGTTATGCGAGTTGGAGCGGGGGCGCGAGAGTCGTGTCACGTTGGGCCCGCAGGGAGGGAGGGTAGCTACTAGTCAGGGCTGGGCCCAAACAGTCGCAGGCGCCATCGTAGCCGTGAACGTTCTTTCAGGAGCACGGCGGCTACACTGGTGCTACACTGTTACTGGACCGCGCCTCGACAGGCACCCGCGACCGCACATCGGCGCTTGCGGCTGCATCAGGAGAGGGATTGTGCACGCTTCTAGCGCAGGAGAGGCACAAAGCCTGCCCGAGATTGGTTAGCATGACCCAAGCGCCCTGCTGGCCCGTGCCGTCTCACCTGCACGCGTGGGGACGTGTCCGCGGCCTGCGCACCGGCAGCCCCGCCCGCCCCATGCTCGTCCGCCGCAGCCGCTGGGGGGAAGTGCAGCTCGCCATCCACGCCCCGCGCTAGGTCAGGCGGCGCCTCCGTCCCTCCCACCGCGGCAGCCGGCTCCTACGTTATGCGAGTTGGAGCGGGGGCGCGAGAGTCGTGTCACGTTGGGCCCGCAGGGAGGGAGGGTAGCTACTAGTCAGGGCTGGGCCCAAACAGTCGCAGGCGCCATCGTAGCCGTGAACGTTCTTTCAGGAGCACGGCGGCTACACTGGTGCTACACTGTTACTGGACCGCGCCTCGACAGGCACCCGCGACCGCACATCGGCGCTTGCGGCTGCATCAGGAGAGGGATTGTGCACGCTTCTAGCGCAGGAGAGGCACGAAGCCTGCCCGAGATTGGTTAGCATGACCCAAGCGCCCTGCTGGCCCGTGCCGTCTCACCTGCACGCGTGGGGACGTGTCCGCGGCCTGCGCACCGGCAGCCCCGCCCGCCCCATGCTCGTCCGCCGCAGCTGTTGGGGGGAAGTGCAGCTCGCCATCCACGCCCCGCGCTAGGTCAGGCGGCGCCTCCGTCCCTCCCGCCGCGGCAGCCGGCTCCTACGTTATGCGAGTTGGAGCGGGGGCGCGAGAGTCGCGTCACGTTGGGCCCGCAGGGAGGGAGGGTAGCTACTAGTCAGGGCTGGGCCCAAACAGTCGCAGGCGCCATCGTAGCCGTGAACGTTCTTTCAGGAGCACGGCGGCTACACTGGTGCTACACTGTTACTGGACCGCGCCTCGACAGGCACCCGCGACCGTACATCGGCGCCTGCGGCTGCATCAGGAGAGGATCGGACCGCATCCAGAGCGCACGGCGTAGCAATGGCTGGCTGCCGCTTCTTACCTGAACGCGTGGAGACGCGTCCGCGGATTGCAAAGCCGCCCCAGCCTCGCTCGCCACAGCGTCACCCGCCACAGCCGCTGGCGAGGAGGGCAGCCGCCCCCCGGCCGTGCCAAGCCGGGACCGGCCTCGAGACCTGCTGGCCGGCTTTGGGCGGAGGGGCAGTGGTGCCGCGGCCGCCTGTGAGCGGGTAGTCGCCCTCGCACGGCGGCCTTCCGGCTGGGCCTGTGTGTACCACGGGGAAAAAAGGCTCAGCCCAGCAGATGGGGGACCGTCCTTGCTTCTTGGCATTGCCAGGGCATCGCCGGTGCTGAGTCGTGCGCAAGGCTGAGGGGTTGCCGCTTCACCGCAGACTGGCTGCCAGCTCTCAAGGAATGTTGCAACGATGCTAGAGGGGATGTGCTGGGCTTGCGCACGCTTCTAGCGCCGGAGAGTCACGAAGCCTGCCCGAGATTAGTGACCCTGACCCTTTTCCCCCGGCCTGTGCCCACCTATCCACGCAAACCGAACGCTACACCGATGCGACACTGGCATGACACAAGCGCCCTGCTGGCCCGTGCCGTCTCACCTGCACGCGTGGGGACGTGTCCGCGGCCTGCGCACCGGCAGCCCCGCCCGCCCCATGCTCGTCCGCCGCAGCCGCTGGGGGGAAGTGCAGCTCGCCATCCACGCCCCGCGCTAGGTCAGGCGGCGCCTCCGTCCCTCCCGCCGCGGCAGCCGGCTCCTACGTTATGCGAGTTGGAGCGGGGGCGCGAGAGTCGTGTCACGTTGGGCCCGCAGGGAGGGAGGGTAGCTACTAGTCAGGGCTGGGCCCAAACAGTCGCAGGCGCCATCGTAGCCGTGAACGTTCTTTCAGGAGCACGGCGGCTACACTGGTGCTACACTGTTACTGGACCGCGCCTCGACAGGCACCCGCGACCGCACATCGGCGCTTGCGGCTGCATCAGGAGAGGGATTGTGCACGCTTCTAGCGCAGGAGAGGCACGAAGCCTGCCCGAGATTGGTTAGCATGACCCAAGCGCCCTGCTGGCCCGTGCCGTCTCACCTGCACGCGTGGGGACGTGTCCGCGGCCTGCGCACCGGCAGCCCCGCCCGCCCCATGCTCGTCCGCCGCAGCCGCTGGGGGGAAGTGCAGCTCGCCATCCACGCCCCGCGCTAGGTCAGGCGGCGCCTCCGTCCCTCCCACCGCGGCAGCCGGCTCCTACGTTATGCGAGTTGGAGCGGGGGCGCGAGAGTCGTGTCACGTTGGGCCCGCAGGGAGGGAGGGTAGCTACTAGTCAGGGCTGGGCCCAAACAGTCGCAGGCGCCATCGTAGCCGTGAACGTTCTTTCAGGAGCACGGCGGCTACACTGGTGCTACACTGTTACTGGACCGCGCCTCGACAGGCACCCGCGACCGCACATCGGCGCTTGCGGCTGCATCAGGAGAGGGATTGTGCACGCTTCTAGCGCAGGAGAGGCACGAAGCCTGCCCGAGATTGGTTAGCATGACCCAAGCGCCCTGCTGGCCCGTGCCGTCTCACCTGCACGCGTGGGGACGTGTCCGCGGCCTGCGCACCAGCAGCCCCGCCCGCCCCATGCTCGTCCGCCGCAGCCGCTGGGGGGAAGTGCAGCTCGCCATCCACGCCCCGCGCTAGGTCAGGCGGCGCCTCCGTCCCTCCCGCCGCGGCAGCCGGCTCCTACGTTATGCGAGTTGGAGCGGGGGCGCGAGAGTCGTGTCACGTTGGGCCCGCAGGGAGGGAGGGTAGCTACTAGTCAGGGCTGGGCCCAAACAGTCGCAGGCGCCATCGTAGCCGTGAACGTTCTTTCAGGAGCACGGCGGCTACACTGGTGCTACACTGTTACTGGACCGCGCCTCGACAGGCACCCGCGACCGCACATCGGCGCTTGCGGCTGCATCAGGAGAGGGATTGTGCACGCTTCTAGCGCAGGAGAGGCACGAAGCCTGCCCGAGATTGGTTAGCATGACCCAAGCGCCCTGCTGGCCCGTGCCGTCTCACCTGCACGCGTGGGGACGTGTCCGCGGCCTGCGCACCGGCAGCCCCGCCCGCCCCATGCTCGTCCGCCGCAGCCGCTGGGGGGAAGTGCAGCTCGCCATCCACGCCCCGCGCTAGGTCAGGCGGCGCCTCCGTCCCTCCCGCCGCGGCAGCCGGCTCCTACGTTATGCAAGTTGGAGCGGGGGCGCGAGAGTCGCGTCACGTTGGGCCCGCAGGGAGGGAGGGTAGCTACTAGTCAGGGCTGGGCCCAAACAGTCGCAGGCGCCATCGTAGCCGTGAACGTTCTTTCAGGAGCACGGCGGCTACACTGGTGCTACACTGTTACTGGACCGCGCCTCGACAGGCACCCGCGACCGCACATCGGCGCTTGCGGCTGCATCAGGAGAGGGATTGTGCACGCTTCTAGCGCAGGAGAGGCACGAAGCCTGCCCGAGATTGGTTAGCATGACCCAAGCGCCCTGCTGGCCCGTGCCGTCTCACCTGCACGCGTGGGGACGTGTCCGCGGCCTGCGCACCGGCAGCCCCGCCCGCCCCATGCTCGTCCGCCGCAGCCGCTGGGGGGAAGTGCAGCTCGCCATCCACGCCCCGCGCTAGGTCAGGCGGCGCCTCCGTCCCTCCCACCGCGGCAGCCGGCTCCTACGTTATGCGAGTTGGAGCGGGGGCGCGAGAGTCGTGTCACGTTGGGCCCGCAGGGAGGGAGGGTAGCTACTAGTCAGGGCTGGGCCCAAACAGTCGCAGGCGCCATCGTAGCCGTGAACGTTCTTTCAGGAGCACGGCGGCTACACTGGTGCTACACTGTTACTGGACCGCGCCTCGACAGGCACCCGCGACCGCACATCGGCGCTTGCGGCTGCATCAGGAGAGGGATTGTGCACGCTTCTAGCGCAGGAGAGGCACGAAGCCTGCCCGAGATTGGTTAGCATGACCCAAGCGCCCTGCTGGCCCGTGCCGTCTCACCTGCACGCGTGGGGACGTGTCCGCGGCCTGCGCACCGGCAGCCCCGCCCGCCCCATGCTCGTCCGCCGCAGCCGCTGGGGGGAAGTGCAGCTCGCCATCCACGCCCCGCGCTAGGTCAGGCGGCGCCTCCGTCCCTCCCGCCGCGGCAGCCGGCTCCTACGTTATGCGAGTTGGAGCGGGGGCGCGAGAGTCGCGTCACGTTGGGCCCGCAGGGAGGGAGGGTAGCTACTAGTCAGGGCTGGGCCCAAACAGTCGCAGGCGCCATCGTAGCCGTGAACGTTCTTTCAGGAGCACGGCGGCTACACTGGTGCTACACTGTTACTGGACCGCGCCTCGACAGGCACCCGCGACCGTACATCGGCGCCTGCGGCTGCATCAGGAGAGGATCGGACCGCATCCAGAGCGCACGGCGTAGCAATGGCTGGCTGCCGCTTCTTACCTGAACGCGTGGAGACGCGTCCGCGGATTGCAAAGCCGCCCCAGCCTCGCTCGCCACAGCGTCACCCGCCACAGCCGCTGGCGAGGAGGGCAGCCGCCCCCCGGCCGTGCCAAGCCGGGACCGGCCTCGAGACCTGCTGGCCGGCTTTGGGCGGAGGGGCAGTGGTGCCGCGGCCGCCTGTGAGCGGGTAGTCGCCCTCGCACGGCGGCCTTCCGGCTGGGCCTGTGTGTACCACGGGCAAAAAAGGCTCAGCCCAGCAGATGGGGGACCGTCCTTGCTTCTTGGCATTGCCAGGGCATCGCCGGTGCTGAGTCGTGCGCAAGGCTGAGGGGTTGCCGCTTCACCGCAGACTGGCTGCCATCCACGCCCCGCGCTAGGTCAGGCGGCGCCTCCGTCCCTCCCACCGCGGCAGCCGGCTCCTACGTTATGCGAGTTGGAGCGGGGGCGCGAGAGTCGTGTCACGTTGGGCCCGCAGGGAGGGAGGGTAGCTACTAGTCAGGGCTGGGCCCAAACAGTCGCAGGCGCCATCGTAGCCGTGAACGTTCTTTCAGGAGCACGGCGGCTACACTGGTGCTACACTGTTACTGGACCGCGCCTCGACAGGCACCCGCGACCGCACATCGGCGCTTGCGGCTGCATCAGGAGAGGATCGGACCGCATCCAGAGCGCACGGCGTAGCAATGGCTGGCTGCCGCTTCTTACCTGAACGCGTGGAGACGCGTCCGCGGATTGCAAAGCCGCCCCAGCCTCGCTCGCCACAGCGTCACCCGCCACAGCCGCTGGCGAGGAGGGCAGCCGCCCCCCGGCCGTGCCAAGCCGGGACCGGCCTCGAGACCTGCTGGCCGGCTTTGGGCGGAGGGGCAGTGGTGCCGCGGCCGCCTGTGAGCGGGTAGTCGCCCTCGCACGGCGGCCTTCCGGCTGGGCCTGTGTGTACCACGGGCAAAAAAGGCTCAGCCCAGCAGATGGGGGACCGTCCTTGCTTCTTGGCATTGCCAGGGCATCGCCGGTGCTGAGTCGTGCGCAAGGCTGAGGGGTTGCCGCTTCACCGCAGACTGGCTGCCAGCTCTCAAGGAATGTTGCAACGATGCTAGAGGGGATGTGCTGGGCTTGCGCACGCTTCTAGCGCCGGAGAGTCACGAAGCCTGCCCGAGATTAGTGACCCTGACCCTTTTCCCCCGGCCTGTGCCCACCTATCCACGCAAACCGAACGCTACACCGATGCGACACTGGCATGACACAAGCGCCCTGCTGGCCCGTGCCGTCTCACCTGCACGCGTGGGGACGTGTCCGCGGCCTGCGCACCGGCAGCCCCGCCCGCCCCATGCTCGTCCGCCGCAGCCGCTGGGGGGAAGTGCAGCTCGCCATCCACGCCCCGCGCTAGGTCAGGCGGCGCCTCCGTCCCTCCCGCCGCGGCAGCCGGCTCCTACGTTATGCGAGTTGGAGCGGGGGCGCGAGAGTCGCGTCACGTTGGGCCCGCAGGGAGGGAGGGTAGCTACTAGTCAGGGCTGGGCCCAAACAGTCGCAGGCGCCATCGTAGCCGTGAACGTTCTTTCAGGAGCACGGCGGCTACACTGGTGCTACACTGTTACTGGACCGCGCCTCGACAGGCACCCGCGACCGTACATCGGCGCCTGCGGCTGCATCAGGAGAGGATCGGACCGCATCCAGAGCGCACGGCGTAGCAATGGCTGGCTGCCGCTTCTTACCTGAACGCGTGGAGACGCGTCCGCGGATTGCAAAGCCGCCCCAGCCTCGCTCGCCACAGCGTCACCCGCCACAGCCGCTGGCGAGGAGGGCAGCCGCCCCCCGGCCGTGCCAAGCCGGGACCGGCCTCGAGACCTGCTGGCCGGCTTTGGGCGGAGGGGCAGTGGTGCCGCGGCCGCCTGTGAGCGGGTAGTCGCCCTCGCACGGCGGCCTTCCGGCTGGGCCTGTGTGTACCACGGGCAAAAAAGGCTCAGCCCAGCAGATGGGGGACCGTCCTTGCTTCTTGGCATTGCCAGGGCATCGCCGGTGCTGAGTCGTGCGCAAGGCTGAGGGGTTGCCGCTTCACCGCAGACTGGCTGCCATCCACGCCCCGCGCTAGGTCAGGCGGCGCCTCCGTCCCTCCCACCGCGGCAGCCGGCTCCTACGTTATGCGAGTTGGAGCGGGGGCGCGAGAGTCGTGTCACGTTGGGCCCGCAGGGAGGGAGGGTAGCTACTAGTCAGGGCTGGGCCCAAACAGTCGCAGGCGCCATCGTAGCCGTGAACGTTCTTTCAGGAGCACGGCGGCTACACTGGTGCTACACTGTTACTGGACCGCGCCTCGACAGGCACCCGCGACCGCACATCGGCGCTTGCGGCTGCATCAGGAGAGGATCGGACCGCATCCAGAGCGCACGGCGTAGCAATGGCTGGCTGCCGCTTCTTACCTGAACGCGTGGAGACGCGTCCGCGGATTGCAAAGCCGCCCCAGCCTCGCTCGCCACAGCGTCACCCGCCACAGCCGCTGGCGAGGAGGGCAGCCGCCCCCCGGCCGTGCCAAGCCGGGACCGGCCTCGAGACCTGCTGGCCGGCTTTGGGCGGAGGGGCAGTGGTGCCGCGGCCGCCTGTGAGCGGGTAGTCGCCCTCGCACGGCGGCCTTCCGGCTGGGCCTGTGTGTACCACGGGCAAAAAAGGCTCAGCCCAGCAGATGGGGGACCGTCCTTGCTTCTTGGCATTGCCAGGGCATCGCCGGTGCTGAGTCGTGCGCAAGGCTGAGGGGTTGCCGCTTCACCGCAGACTGGCTGCCAGCTCTCAAGGAATGTTGCAACGATGCTAGAGGGGATGTGCTGGGCTTGCGCACGCTTCTAGCGCCGGAGAGTCACGAAGCCTGCCCGAGATTAGTGACCCTGACCCTTTTCCCCCGGCCTGTGCCCACCTATCCACGCAAACCGAACGCTACACCGATGCGACACTGGCATGACACAAGCGCCCTGCTGGCCCGTGCCGTCTCACCTGCACGCGTGGGGACGTGTCCGCGGCCTGCGCACCGGCAGCCCCGCCCGCCCCATGCTCGTCCGCCGCAGCCGCTGGGGGGAAGTGCAGCTCGCCATCCACGCCCCGCGCTAGGTCAGGCGGCGCCTCCGTCCCTCCCGCCGCGGCAGCCGGCTCCTACGTTATGCGAGTTGGAGCGGGGGCGCGAGAGTCGTGTCACGTTGGGCCCGCAGGGAGGGAGGGTAGCTACTAGTCAGGGCTGGGCCCAAACAGTCGCAGGCGCCATCGTAGCCGTGAACGTTCTTTCAGGAGCACGGCGGCTACACTGGTGCTACACTGTTACTGGACCGCGCCTCGACAGGCACCCGCGACCGCACATCGGCGCTTGCGGCTGCATCAGGAGAGGGATTGTGCACGCTTCTAGCGCAGGAGAGGCACGAAGCCTGCCCGAGATTGGTTAGCATGACCCAAGCGCCCTGCTGGCCCGTGCCGTCTCACCTGCACGCGTGGGGACGTGTCCGCGGCCTGCGCACCAGCAGCCCCGCCCGCCCCATGCTCGTCCGCCGCAGCCGCTGGGGGGAAGTGCAGCTCGCCATCCACGCCCCGCGCTAGGTCAGGCGGCGCCTCCGTCCCTCCCGCCGCGGCAGCCGGCTCCTACGTTATGCGAGTTGGAGCGGGGGCGCGAGAGTCGTGTCACGTTGGGCCCGCAGGGAGGGAGGGTAGCTACTAGTCAGGGCTGGGCCCAAACAGTCGCAGGCGCCATCGTAGCCGTGAACGTTCTTTCAGGAGCACGGCGGCTACACTGGTGCTACACTGTTACTGGACCGCGCCTCGACAGGCACCCGCGACCGCACATCGGCGCTTGCGGCTGCATCAGGAGAGGGATTGTGCACGCTTCTAGCGCAGGAGAGGCACGAAGCCTGCCCGAGATTGGTTAGCATGACCCAAGCGCCCTGCTGGCCCGTGCCGTCTCACCTGCACGCGTGGGGACGTGTCCGCGGCCTGCGCACCGGCAGCCCCGCCCGCCCCATGCTCGTCCGCCGCAGCCGCTGGGGGGAAGTGCAGCTCGCCATCCACGCCCCGCGCTAGGTCAGGCGGCGCCTCCGTCCCTCCCACCGCGGCAGCCGGCTCCTACGTTATGCGAGTTGGAGCGGGGGCGCGAGAGTCGTGTCACGTTGGGCCCGCAGGGAGGGAGGGTAGCTACTAGTCAGGGCTGGGCCCAAACAGTCGCAGGCGCCATCGTAGCCGTGAACGTTCTTTCAGGAGCACGGCGGCTACACTGGTGCTACACTGTTACTGGACCGCGCCTCGACAGGCACCCGCGACCGCACATCGGCGCTTGCGGCTGCATCAGGAGAGGGATTGTGCACGCTTCTAGCGCAGGAGAGGCACGAAGCCTGCCCGAGATTGGTTAGCATGACCCAAGCGCCCTGCTGGCCCGTGCCGTCTCACCTGCACGCGTGGGGACGTGTCCGCGGCCTGCGCACCAGCAGCCCCGCCCGCCCCATGCTCGTCCGCCGCAGCCGCTGGGGGGAAGTGCAGCTCGCCATCCACGCCCCGCGCTAGGTCAGGCGGCGCCTCCGTCCCTCCCGCCGCGGCAGCCGGCTCCTACGTTATGCGAGTTGGAGCGGGGGCGCGAGAGTCGTGTCACGTTGGGCCCGCAGGGAGGGAGGGTAGCTACTAGTCAGGGCTGGGCCCAAACAGTCGCAGGCGCCATCGTAGCCGTGAACGTTCTTTCAGGAGCACGGCGGCTACACTGGTGCTACACTGTTACTGGACCGCGCCTCGACAGGCACCCGCGACCGCACATCGGCGCTTGCGGCTGCATCAGGAGAGGGATTGTGCACGCTTCTAGCGCAGGAGAGGCACGAAGCCTGCCCGAGATTGGTTAGCATGACCCAAGCGCCCTGCTGGCCCGTGCCGTCTCACCTGCACGCGTGGGGACGTGTCCGCGGCCTGCGCACCGGCAGCCCCGCCCGCCCCATGCTCGTCCGCCGCAGCCGCTGGGGGGAAGTGCAGCTCGCCATCCACGCCCCGCGCTAGGTCAGGCGGCGCCTCCGTCCCTCCCGCCGCGGCAGCCGGCTCCTACGTTATGCAAGTTGGAGCGGGGGCGCGAGAGTCGCGTCACGTTGGGCCCGCAGGGAGGGAGGGTAGCTACTAGTCAGGGCTGGGCCCAAACAGTCGCAGGCGCCATCGTAGCCGTGAACGTTCTTTCAGGAGCACGGCGGCTACACTGGTGCTACACTGTTACTGGACCGCGCCTCGACAGGCACCCGCGACCGCACATCGGCGCTTGCGGCTGCATCAGGAGAGGGATTGTGCACGCTTCTAGCGCAGGAGAGGCACGAAGCCTGCCCGAGATTGGTTAGCATGACCCAAGCGCCCTGCTGGCCCGTGCCGTCTCACCTGCACGCGTGGGGACGTGTCCGCGGCCTGCGCACCGGCAGCCCCGCCCGCCCCATGCTCGTCCGCCGCAGCCGCTGGGGGGAAGTGCAGCTCGCCATCCACGCCCCGCGCTAGGTCAGGCGGCGCCTCCGTCCCTCCCACCGCGGCAGCCGGCTCCTACGTTATGCGAGTTGGAGCGGGGGCGCGAGAGTCGTGTCACGTTGGGCCCGCAGGGAGGGAGGGTAGCTACTAGTCAGGGCTGGGCCCAAACAGTCGCAGGCGCCATCGTAGCCGTGAACGTTCTTTCAGGAGCACGGCGGCTACACTGGTGCTACACTGTTACTGGACCGCGCCTCGACAGGCACCCGCGACCGCACATCGGCGCTTGCGGCTGCATCAGGAGAGGGATTGTGCACGCTTCTAGCGCAGGAGAGGCACGAAGCCTGCCCGAGATTGGTTAGCATGACCCAAGCGCCCTGCTGGCCCGTGCCGTCTCACCTGCACGCGTGGGGACGTGTCCGCGGCCTGCGCACCGGCAGCCCCGCCCGCCCCATGCTCGTCCGCCGCAGCCGCTGGGGGGAAGTGCAGCTCGCCATCCACGCCCCGCGCTAGGTCAGGCGGCGCCTCCGTCCCTCCCACCGCGGCAGCCGGCTCCTACGTTATGCGAGTTGGAGCGGGGGCGCGAGAGTCGTGTCACGTTGGGCCCGCAGGGAGGGAGGGTAGCTACTAGTCAGGGCTGGGCCCAAACAGTCGCAGGCGCCATCGTAGCCGTGAACGTTCTTTCAGGAGCACGGCGGCTACACTGGTGCTACACTGTTACTGGACCGCGCCTCGACAGGCACCCGCGACCGCACATCGGCGCTTGCGGCTGCATCAGGAGAGGGATTGTGCACGCTTCTAGCGCAGGAGAGGCACGAAGCCTGCCCGAGATTGGTTAGCATGACCCAAGCGCCCTGCTGGCCCGTGCCGTCTCACCTGCACGCGTGGGGACGTGTCCGCGGCCTGCGCACCAGCAGCCCCGCCCGCCCCATGCTCGTCCGCCGCAGCCGCTGGGGGGAAGTGCAGCTCGCCATCCACGCCCCGCGCTAGGTCAGGCGGCGCCTCCGTCCCTCCCGCCGCGGCAGCCGGCTCCTACGTTATGCGAGTTGGAGCGGGGGCGCGAGAGTCGTGTCACGTTGGGCCCGCAGGGAGGGAGGGTAGCTACTAGTCAGGGCTGGGCCCAAACAGTCGCAGGCGCCATCGTAGCCGTGAACGTTCTTTCAGGAGCACGGCGGCTACACTGGTGCTACACTGTTACTGGACCGCGCCTCGACAGGCACCCGCGACCGCACATCGGCGCTTGCGGCTGCATCAGGAGAGGGATTGTGCACGCTTCTAGCGCAGGAGAGGCACGAAGCCTGCCCGAGATTGGTTAGCATGACCCAAGCGCCCTGCTGGCCCGTGCCGTCTCACCTGCACGCGTGGGGACGTGTCCGCGGCCTGCGCACCGGCAGCCCCGCCCGCCCCATGCTCGTCCGCCGCAGCCGCTGGGGGGAAGTGCAGCTCGCCATCCACGCCCCGCGCTAGGTCAGGCGGCGCCTCCGTCCCTCCCGCCGCGGCAGCCGGCTCCTACGTTATGCAAGTTGGAGCGGGGGCGCGAGAGTCGCGTCACGTTGGGCCCGCAGGGAGGGAGGGTAGCTACTAGTCAGGGCTGGGCCCAAACAGTCGCAGGCGCCATCGTAGCCGTGAACGTTCTTTCAGGAGCACGGCGGCTACACTGGTGCTACACTGTTACTGGACCGCGCCTCGACAGGCACCCGCGACCGCACATCGGCGCTTGCGGCTGCATCAGGAGAGGGATTGTGCACGCTTCTAGCGCAGGAGAGGCACGAAGCCTGCCCGAGATTGGTTAGCATGACCCAAGCGCCCTGCTGGCCCGTGCCGTCTCACCTGCACGCGTGGGGACGTGTCCGCGGCCTGCGCACCGGCAGCCCCGCCCGCCCCATGCTCGTCCGCCGCAGCCGCTGGGGGGAAGTGCAGCTCGCCATCCACGCCCCGCGCTAGGTCAGGCGGCGCCTCCGTCCCTCCCACCGCGGCAGCCGGCTCCTACGTTATGCGAGTTGGAGCGGGGGCGCGAGAGTCGTGTCACGTTGGGCCCGCAGGGAGGGAGGGTAGCTACTAGTCAGGGCTGGGCCCAAACAGTCGCAGGCGCCATCGTAGCCGTGAACGTTCTTTCAGGAGCACGGCGGCTACACTGGTGCTACACTGTTACTGGACCGCGCCTCGACAGGCACCCGCGACCGCACATCGGCGCTTGCGGCTGCATCAGGAGAGGGATTGTGCACGCTTCTAGCGCAGGAGAGGCACGAAGCCTGCCCGAGATTGGTTAGCATGACCCAAGCGCCCTGCTGGCCCGTGCCGTCTCACCTGCACGCGTGGGGACGTGTCCGCGGCCTGCGCACCGGCAGCCCCGCCCGCCCCATGCTCGTCCGCCGCAGCTGTTGGGGGGAAGTGCAGCTCGCCATCCACGCCCCGCGCTAGGTCAGGCGGCGCCTCCGTCCCTCCCGCCGCGGCAGCCGGCTCCTACGTTATGCGAGTTGGAGCGGGGGCGCGAGAGTCGCGTCACGTTGGGCCCGCAGGGAGGGAGGGTAGCTACTAGTCAGGGCTGGGCCCAAACAGTCGCAGGCGCCATCGTAGCCGTGAACGTTCTTTCAGGAGCACGGCGGCTACACTGGTGCTACACTGTTACTGGACCGCGCCTCGACAGGCACCCGCGACCGTACATCGGCGCCTGCGGCTGCATCAGGAGAGGATCGGACCGCATCCAGAGCGCACGGCGTAGCAATGGCTGGCTGCCGCTTCTTACCTGAACGCGTGGAGACGCGTCCGCGGATTGCAAAGCCGCCCCAGCCTCGCTCGCCACAGCGTCACCCGCCACAGCCGCTGGCGAGGAGGGCAGCCGCCCCCCGGCCGTGCCAAGCCGGGACCGGCCTCGAGACCTGCTGGCCGGCTTTGGGCGGAGGGGCAGTGGTGCCGCGGCCGCCTGTGAGCGGGTAGTCGCCCTCGCACGGCGGCCTTCCGGCTGGGCCTGTGTGTACCACGGGCAAAAAAGGCTCAGCCCAGCAGATGGGGGACCGTCCTTGCTTCTTGGCATTGCCAGGGCATCGCCGGTGCTGAGTCGTGCGCAAGGCTGAGGGGTTGCCGCTTCACCGCAGACTGGCTGCCAGCTCTCAAGGAATGTTGCAACGATGCTAGAGGGGATGTGCTGGGCTTGCGCACGCTTCTAGCGCCGGAGAGTCACGAAGCCTGCCCGAGATTAGTGACCCTGACCCTTTTCCCCCGGCCTGTGCCCACCTATCCACGCAAACCGAACGCTACACCGATGCGACACTGGCATGACACAAGCGCCCTGCTGGCCCGTGCCGTCTCACCTGCACGCGTGGGGACGTGTCCGCGGCCTGCGCACCGGCAGCCCCGCCCGCCCCATGCTCGTCCGCCGCAGCCGCTGGGGGGAAGTGCAGCTCGCCATCCACGCCCCGCGCTAGGTCAGGCGGCGCCTCCGTCCCTCCCGCCGCGGCAGCCGGCTCCTACGTTATGCGAGTTGGAGCGGGGGCGCGAGAGTCGTGTCACGTTGGGCCCGCAGGGAGGGAGGGTAGCTACTAGTCAGGGCTGGGCCCAAACAGTCGCAGGCGCCATCGTAGCCGTGAACGTTCTTTCAGGAGCACGGCGGCTACACTGGTGCTACACTGTTACTGGACCGCGCCTCGACAGGCACCCGCGACCGCACATCGGCGCTTGCGGCTGCATCAGGAGAGGATCGGACCGCATCCAGAGCGCACGGCGTAGCAATGGCTGGCTGCCGCTTCTTACCTGAACGCGTGGAGACACGTCCGCGGATTGCAAAGCCGCCCCAGCCTCGCTCGCCACAGCGTCACCCGCCACAGCCGCTGGCGAGGAGGGCAGCCGCCCCCCGGCCGTGCCAAGCCGGGACCGGCCTCGAGACCTGCTGGCCGGCTTTGGGCGGAGGGGCAGTGGTGCCGCGGCCGCCTGTGAGCGGGTAGTCGCCCTCGCACGGCGGCCTTCCGGCTGGGCCTGTGTGTACCACGGGCAAAAAAGGCTCAGCCCAGCAGATGGGGGACCGTCCTTGCTTCTTGGCATTGCCAGGGCATCGCCGGTGCTGAGTCGTGCGCAAGGCTGAGGGGTTGCCGCTTCACCGCAGACTGGCTGCCAGCTCTCAAGGAATGTTGCAACGATGCTAGAGGGGATGTGCTGGGCTTGGGCACGCTTCTAGCGCCGGAGAGTCACGAAGCCTGCCCGAGATTAGTGACCCTGACCCTTTTCCCCCGGGCTGTGCCCACCTATCCACGCAAACCGAACGCTACACGCAAACCGAACGCTTACGGCCCCGCACACCACAGCCGGTGTCGTCGCTGCAGTCGTCACTACCATCGCTACTTGTGATACCGCTGTCACTGCTGCTGCCGCTTGGTGAGTACGTAGCGTCAGTGGCATCTTTACGCCCCCGTTTTGAGGCCTGCCGCTGCCGCACTGCACCGCATGGTGACTGCCGTATGCCTGTCTGCGGTTCGTCAGGGTCGGGAGGCGGTGGAGGGACAGGAGCAGCTGCAGTGTCGGTTGGAGCACCAGCCACACCGTGGGATCCAGCCAAGCGCCCACCAGCAGACGATCTGCCCACAAGTCGGTGGAGGAGCACTTCACTGAGGCTGACTGACGGCGCGTGTGATGATGCTTGCGGCTTTAAGAATAGGGGCAAGCAGACGATGGTGCCATCCGGATTAGCAGACAGGAGTACCTTGGGCGATGCGCTGTCGAGGAACCCAGTTGGCATCACATCGTAGCCAGCAACGAGACGAAAGCCACCCATTTTGCACCCCTGCTGGTGAAGGTTGAGGTGAAGCGGCTTGCATTGCGACGTGCTTGCCCCAAATTCCAAGCACGCAGGTGGCTGGTAGGGCATGTCGACTGTGAATGGCTCGCTGAAGCCAGGATACAACCAAACTGAAGAAGGCTGCACCAGGTGCAATGCCAGTTCCTGTTGCCGCATCTGGGAGACAGCCACGGTTGCGACACGCACCGCTGTGCAGAGGCCGATGGATGTTTGCAGTTCCGGAAGGTCCTCCACTGCATAGCCGTTCGAAGATGAGGAAGATGCGAAGACAAACACCCAGTAAATTTTGATACAGGCAGCGAGTACACAGAAGATTGAGGACGAAAACGCAGGGCATCCCTCTATTAATCCCGCTATCCGCTACCCAATTGCATCCACCCCTCGAACAGGCACGGGCCCATCCAACCAATACAACTTTTAGTGGCTGTATACCTCACCGTTCAGCTTTCCGGAGATCAAAGCCCTCCACGCTGGTGAAGTCCTCTCATTGTCCAGGACCATCTCCGAGAGGTAGCCATCAGATTGCACGAGGTGCGCCATCGACACACGCAAGCCATCGGGCTCAACTCCAGCTGCACGAGCTATGCAAGGGACTATGCCCTGCACGGGGAAGGCGCTGCCTGCCTCGAAGACCCGCCCCACCAGCTGCGCCAAGAACCCCTTGTCCTGCTGTTGGTGTGCAGGTGGCTGCCATAGAACGCTGCCCTGCTGCACCCTGGCTGACGCGCCGTGCCGCTCGACTAGAGCGATCCACTGCTGGAACCAAGATCTATCCAGGTAGGTGCGGAGATGCTTCGCCGCTGCTTGCTGGAGGCGAGGGAGGTGAGTCAGGCCTTGCAAATCCAACACACCACCGCCAGACACGCCGCCAAGCTGGGGTTTCAGCCTGCTGCGCACGTGGAAGGCCTCCGCCGCGTAGGATGCGAACCACTCCTCGTCATCACCATGCCATAGCCCCTGGGGAGGCAGGCAAGAGGGCGGCAAGGGGATGGGGACCACGGAACAGCGGGGGCGGAAAAGGGTGCGCGTGTAAGTATGAAACGCACCGCGCAAGCTCGCACACAACGCGTTATTGTTCCACGCGGCCCAAAGACATAACATATATGTCTTTGCGCAGGAAAACCCACCTTCCGCTTCAAGAATGTCACTTGCACCAGGACATGGAGCAAATTGGCGCGAAAAGTGAACTTCTGGCCGTTGCATGTGCAACTACACTGTGTTGTATAGTCTGCGTTGCTGCCAGGAGCACAGCGCTTGTCGAAAACAAACGCCCGGAGGAACGCCGACGCAAGTCCTTTCCCGATGCCCTCGTCAATAAGGAACTCCTGTAGCTCACTCTCCAATGGTATATGGTTATGATTGATGCCACAAGAACTACAGTGTCTACCAGGAAGGAGACCCCCCAAGTATAGACAGCTTTGCGTAGTCATCGGGCGTATAGTCCATAACCGCCGCCCCAAAATAGCGTAGCGAGAAAGAAATCTTTACAACATATTGTTTCGTGCTTGTTTCAAAGGAAAATGTGATCCCGCTGGTGCCAAAGTTTACTTGTTGTGTCAAGAGTGGCCAGGTGGTACGAAATCCAGGCTCGTTGGCATCAGGGATGTTAACATCTATTGATTCGTCTATGAAGATATGGGAAACGTGATGCCTGTAGGTAGTGTGAGACCGTATTTGGCCCGGAACCCTTTGGACGCCGATGCCTAACAAAATACGGCGTTCCGGGCCGTACTCGTCGGGGTTCCGGGGGGTTCCACCTCCATGGATATCCTTATGATAACCAAATCCGGACCCCGTGGGTACCCTCAGGCCGCTCTCACGGCCCCGGCTCGTCCATTCTCGTCCAGGCGTGCATGGCTGCGAGCGCCTAGAACGCGCAGCGTCTTTGCATGCCTTTGCTGCCCGACATGCCTGCAGAGGTCATAATAAGGTCATAAGGACTCTTAAGGATGCGGGGTGGGGATGTTGCGCAGACAGGAGCCAACCTGTCCAGCCGGACGTACATTCCGCGCCGCCTTTCGGCTACATTCGTCGGCTACATTTTAACGTGTTAGGCGGTCACTTTGTTCACGGGCTTTCTTCCCGGGGCAGGGCCGCCAGCTGACGTTGGTGCCGTACTCGTCACCAGTCGAGGCCTGTCGTCACCAGTACATTTGACATCTCTGGCCCATTGAACGCGTACGTTCGTCCTTCTGTGAATCGATATTATATTTGACTGACGTGTTCGCAGAGTGCGTCGGCGGGCGAAAGTCGCGGTGTCTGAAAACTTTGGCGAATTATTTCAATGCGTTCTGCTTCTACGGCCCTCTAAACGCGTACGCGTCTGCGAGATTTGATGCCGCATATGGTGTCGGGCCTGAAAGGTCCTGCTGGTTGGAGGGCTGAATAGACCCTGCTGAAGAAGTTGGAATATGTAAAAAGTGCACGTAGCAAGAGCCTGGTGGAGCGGCCATTTCGCAGTTTACATGTACGCACCGCAGCTAGCTTATATACCTTTTGTGGTGGAGGGTAACTAGAAAGGTCGACTTGCAAAATGCCGGAAACAGAAGAAGCTGGTTGTGCCGGGCAAGGGACAGCGCGGAAGTTCAGTCGATAATGTCTGCTTTGATGAACGCAGCAGCTGAAGTTGGAACAGCACGGTATGGTAATTCGTATGGATCAGCACGGTGGGCTCGTAGCGACGAACTAGAAGTCTGCAAGTCTCCCTCCTCGTCGTGCAGTGCTCCTTTACGAGTGCGCCTAAATGACGCATGGACTTCAGAAAGGATTCATAAACGTGGTGGTAGAGGTGTATGACCTGACGAGGCCTGGTACGACGTGCCCTCCCCCCTCCCCCTGCCACCCTCCTCTTTGGAGCGCGCCAAAAGTGTGCAAGTGTGTCTAGTGTGCAAAGACCTGACACGAACGTGGCGGAAGAGTGTGTGATCTGATGCGGCGTGCTTTGAGCCCTACCCCATCCCATGCCATCCCCCTACCACCCGCCTTTGAGTCGAGTCCGCCATGCGCCCAAACACAGACGCTTACAAGCGCAGTCACCGAAAACGCCTGAGAACCCACACCATTGTCTCCCAGGAAGGGAGGTGCAAATTAGGAAAGGTGGAAACGCCGGGCATCGCCCGGGCCCGCCAAGGGCGCGGTCACACACAGCAACCCGCAAGCGAGCGTCTGCACGCGCGCGTAGGCCGCCCCACTGGCGATGGCCTACACGCATACACCCCCAAACACCTGAGAAACATGAGGGACAAACCCAAATAACCTGAGACAACGCAGCAAGAGGGGAGGGCCAACAAAAGGCCACGAGTCACGTCAACACGTCACACCGGCCGCGCCGCTGCTAAATAGGGGTACCGAAGTTCAAGTGACAGCGGCGTTAGGATTGAGGCTGTGCACAAAGCACTCCGACGGCAACACGCTGAGGCTCTGTTCCTACGAGGGCCAACCCCGAGAAGGCCAGCACGGGAACCCCGAAGTGCCGTACAGTATCACGGGTTTGAACTCGGCTGCAAACCACATTTCGGTTTAACCTAGAATGTAATGTTTAGAGCACGCTGGAGTCACCAGAGAGTTGCGGAGGCGTTGCCAAACCGAACCAGTAGAGGTGTGTGTTTCAACGCCGCGTCATTGGAGCCTGCCAGAATCACGTGGGGACTGCAGAAACGATCCAGGCACGTGGGGGTGGAGATGTCCGACCTGAAGTGGCATGGCAGGAAGTGCTATCAGCGCTGGAGTTAGGTGGGACTTGCGAGCGTGTTGCTGAAACAAAGCAGTACCTGTAGAGGTTGTCATTTGACGGCGCGAAAAGAGATGCGTGGGGACTCCAATAAACGGCGCTGACATGAAGTGTTCCGAGCCTCCTCCCCCAAACCCTGCGCCAGGAGCCCAGGATGCGCCCAGATGCGCCACACGACAGTGACGTGCAGATAACCACCTACTACCTGCTCCACAAACCAAACGCTCGCGTGTGCGTCGGCCAGACCAAGAATCCTGCCCGCCGCTGGAAAGCGCACCAATGCAAGTCGCCCTTCCTCATGAGAATGGACGCCGCCAGCGTGCCGGCCCACACCGACGCATTTGTCTTTATTCCCGTGCGCACCGTCCGTGGGAAAGCTGCTGCAGACGCGGCATCCCTCGTCTCCATAATCCCTCTCAAGCCGGCAAGATGGGCTCCCTCGCTCACAGCCACCCGAGGCGTGATGGCCCATAATGGGGACAGGCGGCTGATAATTGCCGACATGCAAATTACTTCTGCCGCCTATGGTTCCAAGGAAGCCGGAAGGGCTGTCTTGGTGTGAGTCGTGAAACCCCTGAACGACCCCAGTATCAGCTCTGATTGGTTCCGGGACCTTCCGGACGAGTTGTAGGCCAAGACAGTCACCGGTAGGCACCGGTGTCCGTATTCCATTCCTTTCCATTCCTGTGCTGGGAAGGGCTTGGAAATGCCGTCGGTCAGCGGGGAATCGGAGTTACTGTGCGGCCCTGTGTACAATGTGTGAATGCTTTCAGCATGGTTCCCGACGTGCCCGGCAGGCGAAACAGGATGCGGTCAGGTGATGTTTGGACAGGTTTACGGTGTCACAATTGTCGCCTCTGTTCGTAGAGCCAAAATGCATGCAAATCCGCGCGTTGGAATCGTTCGTTTGGGCAACAAACGCACCAAGGTCGCTGCGAATGGAAGACGCCCTGCGCGTGCGATATGCCAAGGTCGATGGTACGGGTGGTGCTACGAGTTGGCGACGAATAGGCGACGAATGTTGACGGACGGGTGGGTGGGCGGATGGACCTGCTGGGCGCTGGACAGCTACCGACTGAGGCGCTAGCTGTCACGGAATGCAACTATGCGCTGCCGCGATGGTGACGTCTGCGTGCAATTAAACCACAGCACGCACAGCACGACAGCAAAGGCATGCTTGCAGCTTAGCATCGTTGACATCCATCATTTTGTAAACCTGCGGCAATTATGGCTACGCAAGAACTCGCCTCATTACTGCCGTCTATTGAGCTATGAATTGGTACCCGCCTCCTTCGATTGGCGAAAAACGCTGTTCATGTACGTTGTCAAACAAAAGCTAAATTTGGTTCTCACCTGACCCTCGCAAGACGTTTTGTATTTTAAATGAATGACGAGGTTGTAGAGCGTCTGTGAAAGCCGTGGCAACCAAACAATGAGCGACTTCTTAGTTGCATCTCAGAGTTGCTCGGACGACTCTGACGATGCTGGAGACTCTGTTGTAAAAAATACAAAGCCTAACGTATCCCTGCTCGACGCACTGCGCAAATCGCCCTTTACCCCGGGAAGCGCGGGAACCGGGCGCGAACACAGAGGTATCCTCCGGACACGTTTAATGTTACAGCAGCATCATGTAATCCAAGACATGTCAACCGGGGAGCCACAGGACAAACGCCAGTCCTCTGCGGCTTCGGAGCCTGGTGGAGCAAGACGGGCGCCAGGTGCGCACAGCAGCGAGCAACGGCAGGCGCCGCCACTGACTGGTGGCACAGCCGCTGCGGACGCTGGGCGGGTTAGCCACGCAACGGCCGCAGCAGGCGACGGCCATGGCCCGTCCAGCCCAAGCAGCGACGATTGCAGTGGGAACAGCGACGGCGATGGCGATGACGGCGCACCCCTGTTCAACCTGCTCCGGCCGCGCGTAGCCCAGCCACGACTGCAGCTCCCGCATCCTGCTGGTGCCGCAGGAAGTGCTGCTGCAGGGCCTCAGCCGTCGGTCCCCGCCCGCCGGCCACTTAATCCAAACACGCGGCGCAGTCCCCTGCAACAAGTCAACCCAGCCCAAGCCCCCAACGGGACCCGGGGGCTTCCTCCCAAGGCCCACACCTCCGGCATATCCCCCTCAGGCCGTGTCATCGAACAATCAGCCGCCGCTACTGCAGGCGCAGGCGCGTGCCATGAGCGTGGCGACCAGAACCCCGCGCCGTCGCCGATTGGCCGCGTAGCCGCCGCGGCGACGGCTCCTGCGCGCGGGGCAAGTGGGCGCGATGTGGGTCGCGGCGGCGGCGCGCTCAGCGGCACAGGCAGCCGCGGGGGGGCCTCCCGCCGGCCCAGTGGGCTGAGCCCGAGCTCGACCACGGCCCAGGTCCGAGCGCCTGGCGGCGAGGCGCAGGCCAATGCCCCTCGCGACCAAAGTGACGGCGGCAGCAGCAGCAGCGAAGATGGCAGCGAAGGGGAAGGCGCGGCGGCCCCGCGCTTCAACCTGCTTCGGGGGGGACTAGCATCATCCAGGGCGGCGCCGCCGGGCGCAGTCCGGGCGGGCGTGCTGCACGGCCCTACCAACGCAGCCCCCGCCGCCGCTGCGGCTGCGGCTGCCGCTGGCACGGGCTGGGCCGGGGGAGTTCCGACGGGGGGGCCCTTGTCAGCGGCAGCAGCGCGGCCCGCACCTCTCCTCGCGCGGCACGTTCCGGCTGGAGCAGGAGAGGGCTGCGGCGAAGCGCAACGCGGCGGCGCTGACGCTGGAGCCGGAGCGCGAGCGAGAGCCGCAGCCGGAGCCGCAGCAGCGGCCGCTAGCGCCGCTGCCGTGGCGGCGGCTGTGGGGCGTGATGATGTGCTGGCGGCTGGTCCGAGTGCAAGGCCGGGGGCGGAGGGCCGTCCCGCAGCAGCGCAGCGAATCGCACCGCGCCTTGGCACCGGTGAGTGAGCTGTTGCCAGGGGGGCAACGGGCGGGATTATGCGGCCCGGGGGGTTCTAGCTTTCTAGGGGCCTTGCCGCCAGTGGCCGGAACCGTGAACGGCCCCGATTCGCGGTCCGCGATCCGCATTCCGAGCCTGCGTGGCGGTTGTACTCCTTTTCGTGTATACGAGAGGTCAGCGAGCGCGGGACCCCCTGCAACCCTCCCCACCGCGCAAAGCACTCTGGCCCCTCTGGCGGTGACTCCCACCGCTCCTCGGCAGGCCGCCTACGGGCCCCCGGCGCGGGTGGCCAGCCGGCGCCCTCCCCGGCAGCGGCCGCCGCCGTCACGCCCGCCGCCGCAGCGGCAGCGGACGCCGCCGCCAGCACAGGCCCCGGTCCCGGTCCGGCCAGCTCGGATGACGCCCTGGCGCGTGCCATCCAAACGGCGCACCGCCGACGGCGCTCCGCGCCTGCGCCCCTGCTCAGCCTCTTCGACGACGACCACGCGGCCGACGACCCCGGCCCCAGCCCCGGCCCCGGCTACCGCCCGGAAACGCGGCCGCAGCAGGCTCCGCAGGCGGCGGCCGCCGGAACCGGAGGCGGCGGCGGCAGCGGCGTGGATGCGGACATGGAGGAGGGCTGGCTGGTGGATCTGCTGCCAGCGAGGAGGAGGCGGTCGCTGGCTCGCCCTCAGGGGCGACAGGGCGGCGCCGCCGCCGCGTGGGGCTCGCCGCTCGCTGACGCGGATGTGGGTTTCGAGGATGCACATGAAGATGGTGCTCCGGGGCGTGAGCCTGGTGGCTGGGAGGAGGTGGGTGGCGCCGGTGGCTGGGAGGAGGTGGGGGCTGGTGGCGACGGCGAGGCAGGCGGCGACCAGCAACTGGGGTGGCTGCCGCCGCCACAGGGCCGGCCACCGGCGCGCCGCGAGGGCCCAGGTGGCCGCCCCGCGCAGCAGCATCCGGCGCCGCCGTGGTCGCCGCCGGGCGAAAATCAACAGCAGCTGCGACAGCGTCAGACAGCTCATCCGCCGCCGCAGCAACAGCAGCACCAGCCCTTCCAGCCGCAACTTCAACAGCCGCCACCGGAGCCAGCACAGTGCCGGCAGCCACAGGCACAGCCGCCGCCGCCGCAGCAGCAGCATCAGCATCGGCTGCAGGGGCAACCTCGACGCGGAGAAGCACAGGCCGGTCCGCCGCCGCCGCCATCGCAGCAGACCGCTGCCGCCGCCGCTGCCGCCGGCTCCGCCGGCACAGCTGCCAAGCGCCGGCCGGGGCCTACTACCAAGGCACAGCAGCAGAACGCCGCGGCGGCGGCCGGCACCCAGAGCATCATGTCCTTCCTGCGCCGCGCGCCGCCGCCGCCGCCCCAGTCCCAGGCTCCGCCGCCGCCTGCGTCCGCGCCCGTCTCCGCCGCGACCAGCCCCGTGGACCCGGCGCCCCAAAAGCGGCCGCGGCTGCGGCTGTCCGCTCCGGAGCCGCCGCGCACCGCAGCCGCCGCTGCAGCGGCGGCGGCGGTCGCCGCAACGGCCCGGCAGCCCTTCACGATTGACCTGGCTGACGACGACGGGGACGATGGACTGGACGCCGCGCGGCAGCGCGGCGGCGGCGGCGGCTCCACCGCCGCCGATCACCGCATAGCCTCCGCGGGCGCAGTCCCGGTTGTCGTACTGTTGGACGACGATGAAGTCGTAGCGGTGGCGGAGGCCGCCGGCGGCGCGCGGGGCGGCGGCGGCGCCGCAGCACGAGGCGGCCCGCCGCCCGGGAGCTGGCAGGGCGGCGAGCCCGCCGATCTGGAGGATGAGGAGGGTGGGATGCCGCCGCCGCAGGCCCGAGGCTTGAAGCGGCGGCGGACCTTGTTGCTTGGCGAAGAGGATGGCGATAGTGACCCGCAGTGCGCCGCTGGCGGCGGCGGCAGTACTGCGGCAGCCGCGGCGGCGGCGCGGGGCCCGGGCCCGCGCCATCAGCGAGCGTCGTTGCACCCCCAGTATGACACTGGCGGGCAGGAAGAGGAAGACGTCATAGAGGAGTGTTCGCAGGAAGAAGGGGCGCCGCCGCCCGGGCGCGCGGGTGTTGACGGCGGCGGTGGCGGCTGGGCTGGCGCTGCTGGGCGACCGGCGGCGGGACGGCACAGCTTTGGTGAGGCGGGTGCAGGCCGTGGCGGCGGGGCCGAGGCTGCACGGAGGCATAGTCTGCCGACGGTGGCGGCGGCTGCCCAGCCGCAGCCGCCGCCCCTGCGCCTGCCGGGCTACCAGCACCCGGGCGCGCCGCCGCTGCCGCATCCGCTGCAGGCTGCTGCCGGCCAGGGCTTCGCACAGCCGCCGATGCAGCAGCAACAACAGCAGCCGTACCAGCAGCAGCAACAGCAGCCGTACCAGCAGCAGCAACAGCAGCCGTACCAGCAGCAGCAACAGCAGACGTACCAGCAGCAGCAACAGCGCCAACAGCAACAGCAGCCGGGGCTTCAGGCGGGTGCGGGTGCGGGTGCGGGTACGGCACCTTGGTGGACCCTGCTGCCGGACTTTGTGCCCGCCGCCGCCCTGGCCGGAGGATACGACCCACGGTGGGTGAGACCCTCTGTCCCTCAACGCCCCGGTGCAACTCCCTCGGCAGTGGTACCCGCTTCCGCCGGAGCCCCAATTTAGGAGAGAATACCGTCGTGTCCCTGTATAAGGCCCTGCGCGCGGGGGGCCGGGGGCGGGGGCGGGTCTGCACGACTGCGGAGACACTGGCCTCGTTGTACTCTGCCCCGCGCCGCCGCCATCCGTTTCGTAAACGCCGCCTCTGTTCCCTTGGCTGCGGTCCTCTTTCTTCCCGCCCCTCACCTCACCGCCCCTCATTGCCCCGCCCCGCCCCTGGAGTTCCAGGCCGGCGCCGCGCCACGAGCCCGTCTTCATCCTCTATCAGAAGCAGTTCAACGGACCCGCCAACTCGGCCGTCGCACCCATGCACCGCAACACCTGGCAGGCGCCGCCGCCGCCGCAGGCGGCGGCGGCAGCCGCCGGTGGTGGTGGTGGTGCTTACGGCCTTGGCGCCAGCGGGGCATACGGCGGCGGGGCATACGGCGGCGGCTCGGGTGCCGACGCGGAGCTCATGGATTGGGCCCGGGAGGTCCGCGGCGGAAAGTCGCAGTCACATGGGGGAGGTGGGGGCTCGCGCTCGAGGCGGGCGGCGGGGGACGCCGGCGGCGACGCTGGCGGAGGCGGAGGCGGCGGCCACTGGTATACCAACAACGTTGGCATCAAGGCAGGAATGGGGCTGGGTGCCGGGTATTGGGTGGCTGGGTGCATTGATGGATGATGGTGCTTGTCAACACCCCGGTGACTGGGACCGGGCGCTGGGTGTTGGTGGATACGATCTGCAGCGATCAGGAGCGGAGGCGACCGTTGGCGAACGGACCCGGTCGCGGATGTTGGGTCAATGAGGGGTCACAGCTGTGCTGTGCAGTGTCTGCCATTCCCCCTTCGTCCCTTCGCCCCTTCGCCGCTGTCGATCTACGCACACCCAGGCCCGCGCTCCCTGCCCTGCCCCCGTGCCGCCCGCCTCACCGGCACCCCCTCCCGAGTGCCACACGCCGGTCCACCCATCAACTCGTGTTTCCATGCCCGCCTGGCTGCTGTTGTCCTCCTCCTCCTCCCCCGTGGTCCTTCTCTCCGTCTTCCTCCTTCTCCGTGGTTCTCACTCGCCAAACGTCGCTTGGGTTACTTCCCGTAGATCTACTGCGGTATGTAAATATTCCCTCCTGCGCCTGCTCCTCCCCCTGCTCCTGCGCCTGCTCCTCCCCCCGCAGGTTTACGTGGAGAACGGGCAGGAGTACACGGGAAGCAACGCATACAAGCGCTACAGGCGCTCCTCAGGGGCCGGCATGGAGGCGGGGGCGGGGGCGGGGGGCAGCCGGGGGCGGGCCAAGGGCAGGCGCAAGGGCGGCCGCAGCAAGGGCGGCCGCAAGGGCAAGAGCGGGGGGAGCGGCAGGGCCGGTGCCAAGGCCAAGGCGGCGGTGGGCGGCGGCGGTGTGGCGAAGAAGGGCGGCGGCGGGGGCGGCAAGGCAGCTGGCCCCGGTGGGTGGCTGGGGAAGGGCAAGGGGACAAAGGGGAAGTAGCGGGGCCGGCGCGGTCGGCGATGCCGCTGCGCGCCAGCTTACCGTATATCGGGGCATGGATGTTCAACGGCGGGGTAGGGACTAGGGAGGAGCGTGCTCACAAAAAAGAAAAGTCCGCGCAGGCGCGGTGGCGTCCGAGAAAGCCGGGGTGGGGTCCATGGACGGTTGTTGGTCAGGTGTAGGTATGGGAGCCCGGTGCGTGGGGTCGTGAGGTGGGTTGGGGTGGGATGAGCAGGACTGCCGGGGTGCGTAGGTTGTTGCAGAGAGCCCAACCGTGAATGGGCAGCTGCAGCTTTGGGGGGTGGGCTTTAGGGTATTCAGGGCCGCCCTGGGGAGCGGTGTGGTGGTGTTGCCAGGCATCTGGAGGGCCCGTATGGCTGACGGCTGAGCTGAGGGTGTGCCGCGGTCGCGTAATGCCGGGGGTGTGCAGGCGTGTGTGCAGGCATGGGGCCGCCGCCCTGCGGGAGCCCGCATGTGTGAAATTCCACCGGGTGATGGTGTTGCTGTGTGCTTCTGCCAGCGGCGCATCGCGGCGCCGAGCTCATGGCCAGTTTGCATCGTACCGTGCTGCTTGTGCCTGGTATTGGTTTCTGTAGTAGTGGTGGTGGTGCTGGTGCAAGTGGTGGGAATGATGGTGGTGGTGGTGGTTGTAGTGGTGGTTGGCTCTGTCGGTGGCAAGGCGACAGGAGCTCCCCGGACTCCCCAGGCTTGCTCGTTCCTGTCTGGGTGACTCGTGCTGTCTGGTCTGGATGGGCGCCTCGGCTGCCCTGGTCGCCTCCGGTGCAGTGCGTTGGCTCTACTCTTTGAGTATTTGGGGCCCATTGTAACACAACCACAACACACGGGAGCTGAGCGGCCTTGTGGCCCTGTGGCTGGGAACGGCGACGGATCCGGCATCAGGGGCTCAGTCAAGGGGCAATGCTCGCACCACATCGCGCGCCTGCAAGGCTCGTCGCCGTTCTGAGTCATATCCTCGCATACTGTGTTCATCAATGCAGGAGCCGGCAGGGCAGTACAGGGACGGCACACATCCAACAAAAGGCTTTCTGCCGTCATTATCACTAAGCAGGCGCGCTGCAGGCGTTCTTTCTTGTATGTGTACATGTGCAGAGTGGTAACGGCGAGTGAAGCGCCCCTGGCTACAAACAGATTCGGTAGTTCGAAAGGATTAATTTGATTCTTTTCTGACTCGGAAAGGACCTCGGCCAAACCATTCCGCGAACCAGTCGCGCAAAACTGAGCGGTGAGCGCCTGCCCGCCCAACTTACATACATGCGCAGCGCGCTCCGTCTCACAGGATCCGTGGCCCGCTCTGAGCTGCCGCTGAAGCTCCCCTCGTCGCCGGCGCTCGCGACCTGGCGGCTGCTGGCAAGCCCTTCCCCTTGCTCTCCGACAAGCCCATTTCCGCGAGCCAGCTCGCTGAGGCAGCAGCGCCGCCCCCGCCCCTTCCTGCCCTTGGTCGTCACATTCGCCTCTAAACGCGACGACAACGGCGACCAGATGGCCGACCCGCGCGAGTTCCAGGTGTGTTCACGAAGGGCGTGCGCTGCTTTCGCGTTTCCGGCGACCCGCGGGTCATTACCGGCGTGCGCCATTTCCGCGGCTACGGCGACGCAGCCGCAGCTCGCGTCTATAAAGTGCTTCTGCGTCGGTATGCATACGGCGTCAAACATACCGTGCGCGCTCATTTCCGCATAGATTGCGACACAGCAGCAGCCAGCAGCAGCAGCAGCCGGATGCAAGCCGCCCAGTGCCGCCGCAACGCGGCGCCACACGCCACCCGCGGTGCCATTTCCCGCTCTTCCGCACGCGCCATTCAAGTGCGACCAACAGCGGCTCAAGCCGCCGGACTACCTGTAAAATCAAACCGTGTTGCTCTTACAAATCGACCAGGCGCCCCTGCGCCCTCACCCTCGCCGCGCCGCGCCCGCCCCCGACCGCGCGCTGCCGCCCTGCCCGCCCTGCCCGCCCTGCCCGCCCTGCCCGCCCTGCCCGCCCTGCCCGCCCCGCCTGCCCTCCACGCCCTCCTCGCTCTCCTCGCTCTCCTCACCCTCCTCACCCTCCGTGCCCTCGCCCCTGCAGACCGTCAGCCCGGGGCGGCTGCACGTGCACGAGGGCATCCTGCCACCGCGCGCCCGCGGAGCCGTGTTCGACATGGACGGAACCCTGCTGGATACAAATGACAGGTGGGAGTACCGGTAGTAGTAAATATCTGTAACAGCTACAAAACGCACGCACCCTAAACTCCCGTCCCGTCCCCTCCCCTCCCCTCCCTCGTCGTGCTCCCCATCGGCGCCAGCTTGCATGCCTCTTACCTTTCCCTCATCTTTCCCTCACCACGGCCATTATTTTAACAGCAAGGCTGCCGCGTGCCGCGCACCATTCCCTCGCCCCTCCCCAACCTCCCCCATCTCACTCCCGAAAAACGCGATGGATAACGTAACGACTGAGCGCAACACGCAGGCGCGTGGAGAGCTGGCAGGCGGCGTGCTCCCAACGGGGCCTGCGGATGGACAAGGCCACCTACATGGCATTGACGGGGATGTCCGGGCAGGATATCGTGGACAAGCTGTGCGATGACCAGGTGGAGTTTTGCGACCTCGCGGCCGCAACCTGCTGCTTGCTTGCTTGCTTGTGGAGTTTTGCGCACTGCTACAATACATACGGCCACAAGCACACCACATAACGTCGTACAGGCGGGCGGCGGTTGGGGCAGGGGTCTCCGCGCGGCTTGCCTGCGGTGCGTTCACCACCACGCGGAAGTGGTCGTGCGCGCGCTTGCGCAAGCCGTGCTCGCGGGCACAGTAAACCGGAAACCCCGATATCGGTACCTGCCATCGCGCCCCGCCTTTCCCCCGCCCCGCCCCCGCTTCGTGCCCGCCTGCCTCGTTTCAGGATGTGGATCTGCCCCCCGAGGAGCGCCAGGCGCTGGTTCAGGAGGAGAACAAGATCTTCAAGGAGAGGGGGCTGCCCCGCAGGTGGGCTGGGTGGGCTGGGTGGGCTGGGTGGGCTTGGGTACCCCGGACTAGCTACCCAGCTGCCAAACGAGCTACTCAGTCACCAAGTTGTCAGGCACCCTGTCACCAGACCAGTCACCAGACCAGTCGCCTCCCTAGTCCCTACCAGCGCCATGCCGTGCGCTTGGCTCGGTCTCCGGTTCCCTCCCCCGGGCTCCACCCTCCCCTCTCCCTCCCCTCCCGCCCTCCGCAGCCCCGCGGTCGCCCCCGTGCTGGACATATTGGAGGAGGCGGAGCGGCGCGGGATGAGACTGGCGGTGTGCAGCGGCGGACGCAGGGACGCTGTGGAGCGGGTGCGTGGCGGCAGGGAGGGCGGAACGGGGTTATCCACGTATAGGCCGGAGCCCGTAAACGGTATCAAATCAGAAAAATCCTTCCTGTCTGCAAAAGAAAAACGAGGGGCGGCGGGGAGGGCGGAACGGGGGGGGGCCGCGTGCGTGAGTGTGTAGGCATGAGCATTGCGCCCCGACGCACGTAAGTGTGTGTACGTGAGCGTGGTGCAAGAGGGCGTGTGGCCCTACATCTGGACAGACCGCTACCCGCACGCCCCCCATGAGACGCACGGCCCCTTGGCTCATCTCACCTCATCTGACACGGATCCCGCTGTTCAAACTCATACGCTGCCCAGACCCCAAACCCACATCTCGCTCCCCAAACCACGCGAGTCCCTTCTCCCTTCGCCCTCTCGCCCCCTCGCCCCCGTGTGTCCCTCTGCGACCATGCCGGCGGTACCGTGGGTATCCCGGTGGGCGCAAACACGCCAACACGCCAACACGCCAACACACCAACGCACCAACGCACCAACTCGCAGTCTCTGGTGGAGCGGGGTCTGGCGAACCGTTTCCAGGCGGTGGTCACCTCCGCCGATGTGCCACACGCCAAGCCCGACCCCGACATCTTCCTGTTGGCGGCGGAGCGGCTGGGCCTGCAGCCGGGAGAGTGCGTGGCGTTCGAGGACGCGGAGATGGGCAAGCGCTCGGCTCGTGCGGCGGGGTATCTGGCGGTGGTGGATGTGACGGGGCTGCCCGGACATCCGGACGGCGGCGGTGGCGGTGGAGGTGGGGGTGGGGGTGGGGAGGAGGGGCGGGGCGAGCGGGCGTGAGGACGTGGTAAGGAGTGAGGTTGGTGGAGGTGGGTAGGGTTGGTGGGGTGAGGAGGCGAGGTGAGGGGGAGTGTTGAGGAGAGTCGAGAGGTTGGCGTTGTAGGTGGGTGCGTTGAAGTAGCGCTTATGATAGTTGATTGATATGGGGAAAAGTGGTCGCGACGCGGAAAGGTTGGCAGCGGCAGAGGAGGCTGTTCCAGTCTTAAGTGGTAGCTCCTGTGCGAGTAGACGGGAGTCGTGGGAGAAGGAAGGATTGTGAAGGCAGGGCCGGCTCCGCAAGCTTGGACGGGGGCTGTTGGAGGGCAACGGATGTTGCACTCGGGATGATTGGTCTTTTTCTTAACGGCGACAATCGCGTCCGATCGTCAGCAGCAGGACTCGGCTCCGGGAAACGTGTATTTGCCATAAAAGGTTGTGGCAGGACACAACGGTGAAAGAATTATGTGTCAGAAAGCGGCGGCACAACGAGCGAGGGCACATGAGACATGACCCGTGGGTCGCAGGGAATTTACTCAAAGAGACCTGATCATCCCACTCCGAATGACTTGGCAGTACCGCTTACGAGACGTGTCGCTTAATATGTGTCTGGAAGCACATAATTCGGAGCACGCCTGGCCCACCACGCCGACGCACTGATTAGCACTGACCGTATTAACTAAAAAAGCAAATCCAAGGCCTTGCGAGCTGCACGAGCGTTTCATGAGCTACGCGCGGCCCGGCAGCGAAGCGTAGCAGCGCACAACACGTCCCTGGCAGCAGAGAAGGACTGCGTGTAGCCTGACTTTGTTCAGGTGGGTCTGAATTTCGATTCAGGTGCTGTCGCCGGGAACTCACCGACGTCTCGAAATGGGAGCGCATCAGTCACCTAGGGTCACCTCGTCGACCTCATCAACCTCGCTCTGCTACTATGTCCCACATGTCGCCCGCCCTGACCCTCCATCTCAACCCCGGGTGCCAACTGGCCACAAACCTTCCTGCTTTCTTACTCACCACGCGGGCGCGTATCCGGGTCCGCCTCTGCGCTCACCACGCATATTCCCTCTGCTTTCCGTCCGCTTTCCGTCCTCGCCGTAGCCAGAAGAGCCCGCCAGTCTGTCCGCCTGCCCGCCTGTGCGCCTGCGCGGCCCCCATACGTTAGCCACCGAGATGCCGCTGCTGTACCCTGACGGCTGGGTCAGTGTGCGCTACCCGGAGCTCTTCGCGCTGCACCTGCTGGAGCAGCGCGACTGGTGGCTCGACCGTCAGTCGCTGCTGGCCGCCAGCTCCTCTCTGTCCGCGGAGCTGCTGCTGCTGGCGGACAGCCTGTTCCGGTCGCACCACCCGGCGGTGCCGCGCAGCCTGATGGCACTCAACTACGACCTGCAGGTGGGGCAGGGGGAGCCTGATTAGGACCTGGGGGTCCGAAGGTTCGGGGCGGGAGGTGTGTTGGGCTGGTGCCTTGAGTGGATGAGGAGTGCTCTGGTGGTGTGGGGTGGGAGGTGTGCGGGTCTGGTTTTGACTGGTCGTGTTGTTGACCTGGTCTTGACTGATTCAATCTGGTCTTATTGGCTGGACTGGACAGGACTGGAACGGACTGGGCTGCTGCGGTGTTGTGCTAATATTGTTGTCGTTGTTGTTGCTACGGTCGGGAGCGGGTGTGATGCGGTGCGGTGCGTCCGGTTTAGTGTGCTCGAGGCGGGCAGTCCGCTGTTGTCGCGCTACATAGCAACCCTTATCACCGATCCCGACGACCCGCAGATGCGACTGGACGACCCCGAGGCCGTGTTCCTCCACGTAGGCCCGCTGGCTCTATCGCCCCCCGCCGCCACCACCACCACCACCTCCGCCACCGCCGCCTCCAAGCCAACCTCCGCCGCAGCCGAGCCGGCCTTCTCCAGCCCCGCCAAGCGCCCGCGGCCTTTCGAGGAGGTCGTCCCTCCCGCCACGGCGTCAATGCCCGCCGCCGCCAGCGGCGCCGCCAGCGGCGCCGCCAGCGGCGCCGCCAGCGGCGCCGGCGGTGCCGGCAGCCTGACGGCAGCGGCGTCGGCGGCGTCCAGCAAGTCATCGACTGAGGAGGAGCGCTTCTTCAGTGTAGGTCTGCTGCGGCGCAACATCGGCGGTCTGGGCTCAGGCGTGAAGCCGCTGGGTGTGACGGCGACGGGCGGTGGCTTCCCTTGGCGGTTCTGTGAGCTGTCAGAGGAGCAAGAGGCGGTCATGGAGCGCGCGCTGGAGTTCATGGGGGAGGTGGTGGCGGAGGTGGCGGCGGCGGACAAGGTGCCGGTGGTGGTGGCAGTGACGGCGGAGGGGGAGGTGGTGCTGGCGGGAGGCGGCGAGGCCTGATGTGAGGCAGGGGAGGCGGGGAAGGAGGGAAGGCTGGGCCGCGCGGACTGCTTGCGTTGTTGTGGTTGTTGTAGTTTTCTGCTGGCGTGATCTGCGGCTCGGATGGTGGCGACGAAGGGGGTGGCTGCGGGAGGCAGCGCTGAGCCGGCGACTCAGTTTTGTTGTCAGTGCTGACACCGGGTTGGTCCTTCATTTGGGTTGTTGAATTGGGTTGGGTTGGGTTGGTCGCTGCTGGCGTCGGGTGCGGGGGTTGGGAAGGGGCAGCGAGGGGCGAGCGGCGAGGTATACGGCGGGTGGGCGGCTGAGGGTGCGCAGAGTCGTTCGTTCGTTCGAGGCCCTGGTTTACCGGTAAATCGAAACGAACGGCCCAACATGGCGCATCCTCATGATCGCGGCTCGGCTGGCCCTGCCTACCGCACGCTGGCGAAATCTGGCAGCTACGGTTCCACATGTGGAGTATTGTGATGCGGATGTTCTCCTGGGGTGCTCCGAGTGAGGAAGGTGCTCCGAGTGAGGAACACAACGCGCCTTCAAATGGGCCCTCCTCTCTCTAGATGTTGTGGTTTGTGTTGACTTCTTCGTCAGATCTGTCTCGACTTCGGAAGTATTGAAGACATGCTGCTTCGGGGAAAGCGATTGATGAAGCCGGGCGCGGTCGTTTTCGCGACTAGCGGGGTCGGCTCAGTCGGTTTGCAGGCGTGCAGCTGCCACGTTCATTCGCTCCCGCAACCCCAACGATCGACGTCTTGGCGTGGTTGGGCAGAGCGGATCTGCATCAAGTTTTGAGGGATGATGTGACAAGTTGCGATCGAAACCCGTCAGAAGGGCTTCAGAAGCTGTCCCGTTGAAATCCGCTTTGGAGCCCCTTACTGAGAACCTCCTCGAGTCCTCGTGCGTTACGGGCACTGACGGGCCAAAGTACCCGAGAGATGCCGAGCTGCGGTCGGGCTCCTCCGTCACCTTCTACGTGCTTCCTTCCTTCTCACCCTTAACTGGCGATAAGCTGCAAAGCGCAGCAGATACTGTGACCGCACACCTGGCCACACGTAACAGTCGCGTAGAAAAGCAAGTGGTCTGAGAGGAACTTGACCCGTCCTTGGCCTGAAAGCGCTGAGGGAGCGTGGGAGGGAAACCCACCCCACTGCCGCGACCGTGCCGAACCATGGGTCAGCAGCCGCAGCTCGTCTTTCTTGCCCTGGCATCAGCGCTTCTCCTCGGCATTGCCGGTAGGTCGGGATTACTCAACCCCTTCAAATATGTGCCTCCCCTGTGCTGCCTGCCTGCCTGCTTGTCTGACATGGGCGTTTCCCCCTTCGGCTGCGCCGCTCCCAGACCCGGACCCGCCCGGACCTCTTCCGAACCTCCACCCGTCAGCTACCCGTGGATCCTCGCACGGTCGATGCTGCCTTTCCCGCTCGCCTTCCCTCACACACACAGAAACACACACACTGTGTATCTTGTCCACACTCTCGCCCTGTGCTCCAGGCGTCTCGCGCGCTGCCGCCCCTCCCTCATCTGTGATCGCGGTGGCCAACCGCGACGCTGAGGGCGCCATCGTGCTGGATGCCGACCTCAAGCAGAACTACGTGCCCACCGCCGCGGACTGTCGGGATAACTGCACCGCCAACCCGCCGTGCAACGTGTGGGTGTGGTGCGGCGCGGTCAGCGGATGCGCCACCGCCGGCGGCTACCGCGACCCCGGCAGGTACGGCACGGCACGGCACGGTACAGCAGGCACGCGCGCGACCGTCGTCAGCCGCCCCGTAACTTCCCATCTGTAAGGCCCCAGCTTCCCGCTCCCATGTTGCTGTCATCTCAGTCTTGATGGCTCCTTCCGGGCGTGCGGAAGGATGCGAGGGAAGGGCATCACCGCTCGGTGGACCCGAGCTTGCACGCAGCTCCGAGCTTCTGAGCCTGGTTTCAACACCGCCTGGTTTTCTTACAGCCTGCCTGCGGGCGTTGGGAGCGTACCTTGGCAAAGGCTTACTGTGTTGCGGAGTAAGGAGGTCAGAGAGGAGGTCCTTGCCGGGTGCGACCGGGCCTCACAGTTCAACCCCTGGGAGCAGGAGGGGCGTGTGGGCCCGCCCCGCGGAACCCCCCTAGCCCTCGGCCCCTCGGCCACGAGCCTGGCGCCTTTCCTCATGCTATGCCGCCGCCGCCACCTCCCAACCACGCAGGTTCCAGCAGTGCTGGCTCAAAGCCGACATCCCTCCCGCGTCCGGCAACGGCGGCAAGTTCCCTCGCGCCAAGAACCTGTTTGACCAGGCAACCGGGTGGCTCAGCGGAACCACCGCGCCGGGAGTCACCGACTCCGCGCCGCAGCCCGAAATGGCGTACGGCCCCTGCTCCTGCAAGAGCGACTATACCTTCGGTGGCTACCGCTTCCTGGCAAGTGCAGCACTGTGCGGGTGCATCTCCGGGGTCCGGACGCCGGGTGCTGGGGAGTCAGGGTGGGGGACGTCCGTGGGGGCGGTTGAAGTGCAGTACACTGCAGTGCAGTGTGCAGTACAGTGTGCAGTACAGTAGGCCTCCGCGGTTGCGCTGCGACCCCTGCCCCTAGGGGCCTCCATGACCACGCCCTCAGTCGACCAAAGCCACTTCAGGTTCTGAACGGTGTCCGGCCGCACGTGCACGAGTGCCCAGCCGCATGGGAGCCACCCCATGCGATCCGAGCCATCTGGGTGGCAATTCACCTGTTGTACGCGCCGTACGGTGTTGCTGTCTGATCCTGCTGCTGCTGCCGCGCCTGCTGCAGGGTGTCTGCGCCCATATCGAGGAGTACGGCGATTCCTGTGTGGTGGACAGCAGCTGCGGCAATGCGCCCAGCAGCCGAGTGGTCGGCTGTGCCAGCCTGCAGCCCTGCACCGTGCTGCTGGACACGGATCTGCAGGAGCAAAAGGTGCGGCCCGTTGCCGTATGGGCCGATAGGCCGCTACTTGGGCGCATGTGCGTTCCCGACTTGCGTGCCTTGCGTGCCTTGTGGTACTGTGCGTGGCCCCGCCATGTCTGGCACCGCCTCCGGCCGGCGCTCCACACGCACGCTGCCGGCACGACGGCACTGGGTCCGGTGCGTGACGATTTCCGGTGCTGTGTCCAGTTGTTTCAGTTGTTTCAGTGCGATCCAGAACCAGGACAGGATAGGGTCAGTGCAGAGACTGGTGCATCATCCCCGATTCCTGGGGCATACGCGGCTGTTCCCACATCCCAACCTGCAGGTGCTGGTGTCGGGTGAGGACAACAGCGCCGACTCGGCGGAGGACTGCTGCAGCCAGTGCGCCAGCACTGAGGTTCGTGGGGTTTGGGTGATGGGGGTTGGTTTCGGAGGCCTCGGCAGGGAAATGATTAAGACGAAACCGGTGGCAGGGATGTCCTGTCTGGCTGCGCAGGTGATGCTGCGGCCCTGACCCGACGTCCCCAGCGCCAGGGCGCTCCGAAACCGTGTATGCCTGCGGCTGAGGTCCGCAGCTCAGCCCCCCGCGCGGCCCCCCACCCTCACCTCCAATGTTAATTCTGCCGCGCAGAGCCGTGCGTGACATCAAAGCCCGCCAATTCAATCTTGCCCTCCAGCTGCGCCAAAACGCAGTAACACGCGCGCTCCGTGATGCGGGGGGCAGGAGGCACAGCACAGCACACGCAGAATTGGCCCACCCGCCTCCGCACAGTGCCTACCGCACGACCACACCACCAGTTGTCCTACGGCTTGCGTTGTCCTGCACCGCGTGCAGGGCTGCAACACGTGGACCTGGTGCTCGGATTCCGGCGGCTGCGGTGGCGAGCGATTCCGCTTCCGGCAGTGCTGGCTCAAGCAGGCCGACCCGAACAACCCGCAGCCCAAGAAGGGATACGGCGGCAGCCCCGGCTGGGTCAGCGGAGTGAGGATGGCGTGGCTGCCGGCGTGAGCAGGCTGCGACCAGTTCAGTTTTGGGGGTCACCAATCATTCTCGTTCTCGTGAATTGCGCGAAGTTGACGTTGACGCGTAGTTGACGTCTTGAGCCATCAAGCCATTGGGACATTTATGTAACAAGTGAGGAGGATCGCGGAAGGTACTATGAGAGGCGCGGCAGGCAGGTGCCCACAGGTGCCCAAGCAGGGGGTGGTTCAGCGAGCGGTTGAGGTACGACGCTACGACCCACGGGTCCGTCTGAGGGACCATGTCTCGGAGGTTGGGTGCCCACCACACATCCAATGAACACTCAACCAAATACGCTCCATTATGTAGTGACCGCTATCCGCTCAGGTGTGTGCATGCTTTGTCACAAAGGACAAGATATACCTACCAGACACTTCGCCGAAGGATCGGGAGCAGTCTGAAGCCCACTGTAACAACCATAAGAACCACTTCGCTGGAGGCCAGCCAATCCAAAGCAGATTTCAAAGTGCCTCCCGTTTATTCGTTTCGAACAAGGAAAACTACGTTAGGCCGCGAGACAGAGCAGCCTCAAGGACCTCCAAAGAGGTCAGCCAGTCCTTAGACGCTGGAGCACAGTAAGCGAGCAGAACATCATCCTTCACCATTTCACGCAGCAGCCGAGCATCCGTTAGCCGAACCGCCAGACGCCGAGCCGCTCTTCCCGCCATCACGCGCGCAACTCGGACCAGACGCGAAGCACTGCAAAAAAAACAAGATATCTTCACCTTTAACATGCCGCGCCTGAGCCCTGACGGCTGCTGGGCCAGCGTCAGCTACCAGGAGTTTTTCGCGGTGCACGTCCTGGGCAGCGCCGACCAAGAGCCCCAACAACGCGGCGACGACGAAGCCTGGTGGCGCGCCCGACCGGAGCTGTGTGCCCGCGGCGCCACGCTGGCGGTCGACCTCTTCTTCCTGGCGCACGACCTGCTGGCAGCTCACCAACCCGACGCGCCGCGCCACCTGGCTGCTCTCAACTACGAGCTGCGGATGCGGCTCGACGACCCCGATGCCGTGTTCCTGCACGCTGGGCCGCCCTCCCTGGACCCGCGGCAGCGGCTCACCGTTCGGCTGCGGCGCGGCGATGATGCCGGCAGCGGCGGCGGCGGCGGCAAGGGGTCGGAAGTCAGGCCGCTGGGGGGTGGTGAGCCGGGCGAGGGCGAGGGCGAGGGTGAGGGTGAGGGTGAGGGTGGCTGGCTGGCCGGCGCGCTGAGCGGCGCGCAGGAGGCGGTGATGCGCCGCGCGCTTGAGTTCATGGCGGAAGTGGTGGGCGATTTGAGGCCCGCGGGCGGCCCTTTGGAGGCGGCGGCGGGTGATGCGTGAGTGAGTGAGTGAGATGGGGGGACGTCAGATGGTTCCGTCTGCAAGGCTCTGGCCAGGCATCAGTGCCGGGTCTACCTTTATGGCTGCGGCCATACACCGCCGCGCATGCTCCATGGCAAGACACCGCAGCAAGGACCACAACGTCCCATACATACTGTTGTACTTCATGAGTTGGATTTGGTTAGGACGGCTAACTGACGAATCGGTTGGAACGATTGCTTGGTTGGGACTTGGTGAATTGACCGATTTTAGTTAAGAAGGATGTTTGTTTAGTGGGGTTTCTAAAATGGATTGGTGTACTTTGCAAACCCAGCGCACGTGCGGCGTCACCAGTGTGGCTGTGTGTTGGCAGCCACCGAGTTTTGAGCAGCTCAGCAGACAGCAGGTGACGTGCGCTCGGGTGCGCCCCTACCCAGCGGAAATCGTGCCGATGGAAATGGGAACCTGCCGTACACAGGTTGAGGAGTTCAGGAACAAAGGGAGGGTTGCCAAGGCGCCAGTGGCGCGTGGAGGTGGTTTACGCCGTGTATTGAGTCCGGATCCGGACATGTCAAAACGCGCTCGCTCCTGGGTGTGTCGTAAGCGCAACCGCTTTGACAAGCCAAGCAAAACCCGATTGCAGGGTAGATCTCTGAACAGGTTTGACCAAGATGGCGGAATTACATCCGAATTGAATTGGGTCAAACTATTGGTGAGCTGCGGGCCAGGCGCCGACCTGCGGTCTGGAGGCATGAGTGCCGTACCCGAATCATTTTTTATTGTCACGGGCAACCGACAGCGATCCGCAACCTAGGACCACTCAGCGTTTGACTCGGCTCACGGGGATGCGCAGCTGCGAGCCGCAGAGCAACTGCGGACGTTCTTCTGGGCGCTGGAATAAATTACTAGGGAAGCACTCACCTGCACCGACCACGTCCTGTTCGGAATTTAAGCAGCGATTACTTTGGCTCCCAGCCCGAAATCCAAAGCAGCCAAACCCGTAACTTACAGCTACGGAACCAAACACTCCCGACGGCAGGTCCGCAACGAATCACCACCAACAACGAATTACCAAGACCACGCTGACACGTGCTAGCAGTCACTCCTCTCTTTCCAGCCAGGAGCCAGGATCACAACAAACCGCAACGCGTCAGACGCCATGCCGCCCCACCTGCAGTCCAACGGCTGGGTCAGCGTCAACTTCCTGGAACTCGTCTCCATGTACCTCCTCGGCCGCCACGCCTGGTGGCAGCACAACCGCCGCCTCTGGCTCCTGCCCGTCGGCTCTACCCTGGCCCTCGACCTACTCCAGCTGTGCAAGGACCTGCTCCACCGCTTCTACCCGGACCAGCCCCTGCACCTCATGGCCGTTGACTACGTGATGCGCATGCACCTGCACGACCCCGACGCCATTTACATCCACGTGGGCCCCTTCACGCCCCGTTCTGAGGAGCGCTTCAGCCTGGGCCTGCTGCGCCGCCACATCGGCGGCGCTGGCTCGGGCGTCAAGCCGCGGGGCGTGCCGTCGCACATCCCGGCCCTCACCTGGACCAACAACGTGCTGGACCCGGCGCAGGAGGCGGTGATGGAGCGGGCGCTGGACTTTATGGCGGCCGTGGTGGGGGAGGTGCGCTTTACGATTGCCAACTGGGCGCTGGCGGCGCCGGTGGCGGTGATGGCGGCCGGCGTCGACGGCGGCAGCGGTGGCGGTGACGGCGTCGACGGCGACGAGGAGGAGGGCGGGGAGGGGGCGGCCCTCGTGCTGGCCCTAGCCAACCAGCTGCGCCTGTAAGCAGTTGGACGCGTGCTGGGATTGGGCTGGCTTGGCAAGCACACACCCGCCGCCCGCCGTACCGCGGCCGGGTCTTTGTCGTACCGGGTAACGCAAGCACACGGCACCGAAACAGAAGCGAGGAGGATTGCAGTGGCGCTATGCGCATGTAGGGCTCATGTATGGCAGTTGGCAGTTGGGTTTGGGGTTGGCAGTTGGGTTTGGGGTTGGGTTTGGGGTTGGGGAATACACGCGGCTCCGGTGATCGCATGCCAGCATGCGAACATGAAGGCAGGCTTGTTGCGAGATCCGAGTCATTATTGCAGTTGGGCGTTCCTTCATACCACGTTGCTCGGTGAGTGGGTGGGTAACTTCGACACACTGGGAGCCCACCGAAGCGCCATGTTCCAAGCTTAACAGGGAGTCTGCGCACCGTAATCGAGTTCCGTTTAGCGCAGCAGGCTAAAGGTCAGTTCCAGTTGGCGGCCAGTTGCTGGTTGGTAAGGATACCTAATGACCGCAGACGGGACTTTGTAAAGGCCCCAGGAGCATGTGGAGACAGCCACTTGGTTCGACCGTTGGGGGTTGACGCAGTACCGTTACACTACCCGGGCTGGGCTGGATCATCAGAGTAGGTGGGCGAACCTGCAAACCTTGTTTTATGTAACAGCACGGCACAATATGATGATATCGGAGCATATATCCATCAGCTCGCTCAGTCGGGGGGCCTCGTTGTACTTTACGGGCCTCGTAGCGCGTGTATGGGCGGAGCTTCGAGATTCAGTACAGCTAGCCTGTTCATGCGCCAGAAGGCACCGACGGCGCCGCCACCGTTCTCTTCACAGCCCATGTGCCCACAAATCGTTCCGGCCAACACATTGTTCTGGAAACAAACCGGGTAACCCGCCATGCCGCATCGCCGCGGCTGCCTGGCGCGCAGCACCTCAGCGCACTGAGAAGGCAGCTCAGCCGCTGCCACGCGATTACAATGCCCGACCGTTCATCCCACACACGCACTCCATTGTAAACCGCCCTAGCCCCAAGTCAGGCAGCACGCCTCGTTCACCAGTCGACACCGGCAGACCGCGCATAAATTATACCGAACAAATGCGCCTTCAGTTGCACTTTCAGTCTTAAGCATAGCAGCTTTAGCAGACAACATAAGAAGAGCTCACTTGGAGTCTGTGTGCTTCCTAATCGCACCCTGTGCGGGAAGCACAGGGAAGCACACACAGGCGCCTCATTCAGCGGGTTCACAGCTAGAAGAAGCGCCTCCCACGCAGCAGCCTGCTCACGCCGGCAGCCACGCCATCCTCACTCCGCTGATCCAGCCGGGGCTGCCGCCGTATCCCTTCTTGGGCTGCGGGTTGTTCGGGTCGGCCTGCTTGAGCCAGCACTGCCGGAAGCGGAATCGCTCGCCACCGCAGCCGCCGGAATCCGAGCACCAGGTCCACGTGTTGCAGCCCTGAGCCGGCCAGGCAGGAGCGCAGCAGTGCGCAAGATAATGTCTGCGTTAATGCTCACGTATCAGCTTGCGATATAAGCAGGGTACATGACTTGTATACAACGCGGCACCGGCCGTAGCCCCGAAGTGTGGCCCCTAACAGATTCCCCTTATGCCGTACCCCACCACCAACATGGCGACCGCACCTCAGTGCTGGCGCACCGGCTGCAGCAGTCCTCCGCCGAGTCAGCGCTGTTGTCCTCACCCGACACCAGCACCTGCAGGTTGGGATGGGGGAACAACCGCGTATGCCCCAGGGACCGGGGGTGATGCACAAGTCTCTGCGCTAACTAATTTGTATTGGTTCTGGATTCTACTGAAACAACTGAAACAACTGGACACAGCAACGGAAATCGTCACGCACCGGACCCCGTGCCGTCATGCCGGAAGCGCGCGTGCGGAGCACCGGCCGGAGGCGGTGCCAGACACGTCCGGGTCACGCACAGCACCACAAGGCACGCAAGGCGCGCAAGCCGGGAACGCACATGCTGTAACGCCGAGGTTACAGGTGCCGTACAATCGGCTAGCATAAAGCCTAAGAAAGGCGTCGCACAGCATCTCGAGTAGCCTTTGCTCCGCCCAAGCACTACATTGGTATCGAGACCAGTACTGTCGTACAGTCTCTCAGAGGTCGTCAGTTCGATCCCTGGTACTCGCGGAATGGCTTCCACTCCAGAAAACCTTGCAAATCAAGGCTAGAGGCATGTATGCCGCGGCATGACCTGACTTGGGAAGTTGTCCACCCCAATGCCGAAGACCTGGCTAAGACCCCAGGCATGCAAAGGTGGTGAAAGGCGGAGTGGACTGTGCACAGACACTGCGAGGACGCAGTGAGGACCGAGGACGTTCCCTTCAGAGGGGGGGGAATGTAACGCCGAGGTTACAGGTGCCGTACAATCGGCTAGCATAAAGCCTAAGAAAGGCGTCGCACAGCATCTCGAGTAGCCTTTGCTCCGCCCAAGCACTACACATGCGGCCAAGTAGCGGCATATCGGTACGGCACCGGTGCCCGCACCTGCTCCTCCTGCAGGTCCGTGTCCAGCAGCACCGTGCAAGGCTGCAACCAGGGGCAGTTCTGGATGCCGTCGGTGGGCGGGTTGCGGCAGCTGCTGTCCACCACGCAGGAGGGGTAGGTGCTCTCTCCGTTAATCGTGGCGCACACGCCCTGCAGAGCGAACCAAGCGACACACACACGGAGCACCGCAAACATGAACGAGGCGAGCCGCACCTCTAGCGGCCACCCTTAGGAGACCTCTTCCACCGGTATCTCGCCCCCTTACAAACGTTCTTCGAGTCCAAGTAACTTTGCGGCAACGTACCTCGGTTGTGGCCGCTCCACCCGGCAAGCGTCCACGATCTCAACAGACCCATCAGCCCCGGTGCGTCCGGTACAAAGCGAAGCAGGGCGGCAGTCAGCAGTGATGGACCCCACACACCGCAACCCGGGACGCACCTTGAACAGGAATCTGCCAATCGTGTAGTCACTCCTGCAGCTGCACGGGCCGTATGCCTGGTCGGGCGGCGGCGTGGAGTCGGTGGCCCCCGGCGCGGTGGTTCCGCTGAGCCACCCGGTTGCCTGATCAGGCAGGTTCTTGGCGCGAGGGAACGTGCCGCCGCTGCCGGGCGCGGGTGGGATATCGGACTTGAGCCAGCATTGCTGGAACCTGCGCGGTTGGGTGGCGGCGGCGGCGGCGGCATAGCATGAAAGTTGTCGGCCGACCTGGCACCAAAGACGAGTCGTGTGGATGGAGTCAACAGTGCTGATCTTCTTGGAGTCAACAAGCGTGGCCCCTTGCAAAGGCCACGGACCTTTCCTTTGAGTTTATCTTTTCTTACACCCACATTGTCACTTTTGTGAGCCTCACAAAACGGGGGCTGCGCTCGTGCGACTGAGCCCCAAGTCCGCGGCCGCGCTGATCCCAGGTTTCGTACCCCGAAAGGATCGCAAATCAGCGACAAACACATAGTTCCTTGGAGATGATAACACGGGAGGCCGTACCGTGCCGTGCTGTGCCGTACCTGCCGGGGTCGCGGTAGCCGCCGGCGGTGGCGCATCCGCTTACCGCGCCGCACCACACCCACACGTTGCATGGCGGGTTGGCGGTGCAGTTGTCCCGGCAGTCAGCGGCGGTGGGCACGTAGTTCTGCTTGAGGTCGGCATCGAGCACGATGGCGCCCTCAGCGTCGCGGTTGGCCACCGCGATCACAGATGAGGGAGGCGCGGCTGCGCGCGACACACCTGGAGCACAGGGCACAGGCGTGGGCAGCGCAACACCCACAGAGCTCTGGCCGGCAACACGAAAGGCGCTGAAGGCACTTTTGCGCTGAAGCTGCCTGGCGAAGGCGTGTCTTCAAGCTATGTGGTGTCTCCACTGGAAGCGTACCGCTCAGGGCTGTAGGTGCTAATCGAGTCGAAGGGTGCTGATGGGGTTGGCAGTGGACAAGCGGCGTGCGCCTGTGGGCCCAATGGGGGACGCCCGACCGCGACCCAGGGCACGGGTCACCTAACAGACCCGGGGTGATTTGAAGTTACGGCTGTGCAGACAGAGGACAGTCATACCGGCATATCCAAAGAGGAGCGCAAGAAGGGCGAGCTGTAGCTGCCGACCCATGGTTCGGTGCGCCTCTTTCTGTGGGTGGGTTCTCAGCCGCAAAACGCTGGCTTTGACAGCGCAGGATTTGAGACGTGCTGCTGCGTGTCGTACAGTGGATGCCTGACAGTGCTTGCGTGCAAGATAAAGAGGTGAACGGTAGGGAAGATTGGAAGGGGAATCGTGCGGTCTGGGATAATGCGTACGTCGGGAATCGCGAAATCGGCGAACGGCCAAGGCTTCCAGCCACGGGCTCCAAGGCTGCGCTCATCGGGTGAACAGCATCGCATCTGAGCCGATTGCGCAAATTCAGCGCCAACGCATAGAGTCTGTACCAGATACAGATTAGCCATCTCGACACGCTTCAGGAGTCGGTCAGCTGGCCTCGGCACGGCAAATGGGGGCGCAGACGAAATGGCACGGCACGGCACGGCACGGCGAATGGGCCCGAACGCAGCACCGCTGCGTGTGACCTCGCTTCGTCTGCGAAAACAAAGTCATGAGGCATGAGGCATGAGGCATTACATGTGTACGAGCCAAAATGGCTGGTAACATGCGTCCCCCCACAACGGTTATCCGTCAAGGGGCGCACTTTGAGACAACATAAGCCGTATGGTTAGCTACCAAGCAGCTCGGTACGCGCTTTCTGAATCTGGGACAAAAGACTGCCCAGTTTCGCCGAGTCAAAGGTTCCCATCACCTCCAACATGCTGCCACCCATGGGGAAGCCTATTGCCTCTCGTAATGGCGCATAACCCGGACATTCCATCAGCACGTGCAACTCGTCTTCTACCGCCCCGCCGTGGCACACCCGACATGTCCTCTCCGCGCGCGGTTTCCGACCCGGTCCCCGTGCAAACCTTGATACATCCAAGTCCCAACGTCCCAGCCGAAAACGCATCAAGGCCGTGTGGTGCTTTCTCGGCATACACACCCTCAAGTGATCCAATGTTCGCTTGTGGTCCGAGTACGAATACGCCACACCCATCCATTTCATGTACCGACACGCGGTAACCCGGGTGCTCCCCGTCCCACACCTCCTTCCGCATACTCCGGAAAACTCCGCGGGTCCCTATCGAGGCTACCCGAGCTCCAATCCAACAAAAGGCGACGTCTAAACTCGGCCAATAAATCGTCAAACGGCCCAAGATCGCCTTTGCCTTCTCTTCACTGCTAAGCCCCGCGGGTACATGTTGCCTGTAATCAAATCCAAGAGTCTCGAAGATCCGAAGCACCTTACCCGCCCAAAAATATTCGTGCGTGGCTGAGTGATCTGTTTCCAACCACGATTTGATATCTTCCTCGAGCACTGCCCGTGCCAACGACGTAGATTGCCGCGCTACACGCTTCCAAAAGCCAAATACCTGCCGTGCCCAAAAGTAGTGCAATGGTAACTGCGACGTTTCCGCGAACAATTGCCGGTTAGGCGGCAAGCTAGCGCCTACCACCTTCCGCAAAAAGATCCATTGGACCTCGACCATCGGGTCCGCCATACACCTATCAAAGACGCCTGCCGCGCGCCCTACACTCTTCACCCATTTCCCCCACTTCTTTAGCAACACCCCATTCTCCCCAGCTGGCGCCGAGCCAGGGCTCTGTCCCCAACGGTGCCACTCTTTAATTCTTTGACGCCCCATGGTCCCCAGAGCCTCACGGATAGCGTCAGGGCCCCACACTTCAGCCCCGTACGACAGTAACGACCTGATTTGCACGTCAAAGCATCGAATTCATCACCGTACAGTCCCGTGGGCCACTGGACGAGCAATCACCGTCGACATTCACCGTCGCAAATCTAAAGCAGAGCAGCATAAGTCTAAAGCTTCCAGCTTGAGCCAAAAAGCGTGTCTTTTTCCGAAGGCAAATTCTTGTTACATAGCCGTTTTAATTAGATCAAGTTGCACAGGCCCTTGTTGCACCATAATTATATATCATGTGGCGTATGCATATAGTTATATGAAAGACTGAATAAAGGGATTCTGAAAGGTCTGAAGGTTGCACGGGCTCGGCGGGACCCGACACTTTGTGCAAGCAAGCCAGAAGCCTTGAGTTAACAAGCATGGCGTGGACAATCTCACCCGATATCTTCGACGTCGTAGTCGTCGGATCCGGCCTGCCGGAGTGCCTCGTCGCAGCGTAGGTGCAGCCGGGGACCTTCCATCGACTCGCGCTTCCATCCTGCTGCGCACTTTGCCTACGCCCCCGACCCTTGCACCCCAGCGCAGCTCCCTGGTCAAGTCGGGCAAAAGCGTGCTGATCATCGATGCGGTCGACACCTACGGCACCGACTTTGCATCTTTCACGCCCGCGGCGCTCCAAGACGCCCTCTGCCAACAGCAGCTGCAGTCAGCGGCTCCGCCCCCGACCCCTCCCGCGGCCGATGGGGGCCCCGGCCCAGACGGAGACCCCTCTTTCCCGGGCCCGGCATCGGCCCCGCAGGCGCAGCGCAGTGAGCAGCACGAGCACTCGCTGCCCGCCGAGTGCAACCCGGTCTCGGAGCCGCTGCCGCCGGGCTGGCGGCTGCTGCGGCTGCGCCAGCGGGCGCTACCTCTGATCGACATCCGCGCGCTGGCTGCCCCCGGTGAGGGCGGCGGCCCGGAGGACCGGCGGGGCTTCATCCTGGATCTGGCGCCCAAGGTGGGGCTGGCGCTGCTGCTGGCGCGGCTGTGCTCCCAGGCCGCTGCTGCTGCTGTTGGCGTGGTCCTGACCTCACGGCTGGTGCTGCTGCTGGCGGGCTTCCCCGTCCTCCAAGGAGCCCCCTGACCCGCTGCCCCGCACACACACAAATCCCTACACGCCCATGCCACCCTCCACCCCACCTCGACCTGCAACGCCGCCTCGGCTCCTCCGCTGCGGTTTCTGCTTTTACCCTCCCTGGACTGTCCTCCTTAGTCCTTACCCCTCCCTCCCCCTCCCTCCCCCCCAGCTGGTGTACCAATCTGAGCCGCTGGTGGACCTGCTGGTCCGCTGCCGCTGTCACCACTACCTGGAGTTCAAGGCGGTGGAGGGCAGGTGCGCGGAGCAGATGAACCCGGCGATGAACCCGGAGGCGTCCCTCTGTCCATCTGTCCGCCCCTCCGCATGTCCCTCTGCCCGACAGGACGTCCGTCAGTCCGTCCGTCCGGCCGGCCATTCATACCGGTACATCCGTCCGTCCACCTGCTGCGCTCTCATGCGCCAATCCCGCAGCCATCCTTACCGTGCTTGCTTCAGACCGGGGCCGGGGCCGGGGCGTGCCCTGCAACCCGCCGTGTCCCACGCTCCCGCCCTGCGCCCCGCCACGCCCTGCCCCCTCCCCCTGCCACCTTCCCCGCTCTCTCCTTTCCTCTCCGCCCGCCCAGCTACCTGCTCCAAGACGGGGCGCTGCAGCCCGTGCCCGGCGGCCGCGCCGACATCTTCCGCGACCGGCGGCTGGGTCTCGGGGAGAAGCGCGTCCTGATGCGCTTCATCCAGGGCTGCGTGGAGGCGCGCAGCGGCCAGGGCCACCTGCAAGTGCGTGACCTGCTGCGGCCCGGGCTGGGCTGGGCTGGGCTGGGCTGGCCGGGACTGGCCGGGACTGGGACAGGACTAACTGGGCTGGACTGGACTCAACGATAGTGGGCTTAACCGGGGCTGGATTTAGCCGGGGTGGAGTCAGGCGTGCTGGGCATGATCGGGCCGAGCTGAAAGGCCGCGAGCCGAGCCGAGAGGACCCGAGTTGAGCTGCAGCCGCATACATGCCGACCATGACCAGCCCGCCGCGTATCGTCTGCACCTGTTGGGATGGAATCGATGGGGGCCGCTATGTGCCCTGTCACTGTCCTGTCCTGTCCTGTCCCTCACCGCCGCAACCTTCACCCTCCGCAACTCTTGGCCCACACTCCGCACCTACCACTTGCCTTTGTGGGCTGGTCTTGTCGTGTCTGATCTGTTCGGGTCGGGTCGGATCGGGTTTGGTCTGGTCGCAGGAGGCCCTGTCCAGCTCCCGACCACTGGCGGAGATCCTGGCGGCGGAGGGCCTCCCGCCGCGGCTGCGGGAGGTGATACTGTACGGCATCGCCATGTGCGACACCGACCAGGAGCCGCCGCCGCCGCTGCCGCCGACCGCCGTGCCGCCGTCGCCGTCACAAGCCGAACCTGATGCAGGCGCCGCCGCCGCCGCCGCCCCCGCCACCCGCAGCGTCATGACGGGTGCGCTGGGCGGCGTCGCGCTGGAGCTGTTCACGAGCAGTCAGGGGCGGTTCGGGCACGAGGGCGCGTTCATGGTGCCTAGCTTCGGCTCGGGGACGGTGGCGGAGGCGTTCGTGCGGCTGTGCGCGGTGCACGGCGCCGTCACGGTGCTTCGGCAGCCCGTGCAGGCGCTCGTGGTTTCGGAGTCTTGCGCTGCCGCTGCCGCGGCGGTGCAGGCGGCGGGAGCGCCGCTGGCGGCGGAGGCGGCGGAGGCGGGGCTAGCGGCGCAGCGAGGGGAGGAGACCGCGGCGGCGGTGGGCTCGGAAGGCGGCACGGAAGGCGGAGGCGGAGGCGGAGGCGGAGGCGGAGGCGGAGGCGGAGGCGGCACCGGCGGCGCCAGCGTCGCTGCTGCGGCTGGGCCGTGTGTGACGGCGATTGTGACGGCGGCGGGGCAGGTGGTGCGATGCGGCACTCTGGTGGCGGGGACCAGCACGCTGAGGTGTGTGGCTCTTTGGCGCGGCGCATGAGGGTGGGCGGGCGGGGAATCGCGAGGGGCAAGGACGCCCCGCTAGCGGCGCATGCGCCAGCTTATAAATGGACGGAAGGGCGGGCAGGCGGATGAGGGACTGGGAACGGCGTATCCTCCGCACTCGTGGGTTAGCTGCATCCACACCGGACGGGCAGGCTGTGCTTTGCAGTGCCGCGCTGCCACTACATCCATGCGCATCCGCACCCCACTCCCCAAACCCCCCGGCCCCCATTGCCCCCCGCATGCACAGTTGTTTGGAGGGTTACGCCTCGCCCTCAGCTCCCAGGGAGTCCGTGTCCCGAGCCGTGGTGGTTCTGGACAGCCCGCTGCTGCCCGCAACAGGCGCCGCTTCGGGGCAGCAGCCGCAGCCACTTCAGGCGCCCAGCGGCGGCAGCCCGGCGGTGGCGCCCAAGTCGTTGCTGACGCTGGTGGTGCCGCCCCGCTGCCAGGGCCTGGGAGGAACAGCAGCTGCAGCAGCAGCAGCAGGCGGGGCGGCCGGACTGGGCAACCCGCATCCGGTTCGGTTGCTCCAGGAGGGGGCCTCCACGTGTGTCTGCCCCGCCGGCAGGTAAGGCGCGAGGGCGGGATGGGGCGGGGCACAGGCCGCTATTTAGCTGCCTCCCGGCTACCGTATCTCCTGGCTGCATTCTCGCTCTGTCAACCGGAGCTCAGAACAACGATGACCCTAATTGATCGCCTCGGCGGCTCTCATGGCGCCGTTAACCCCGTTCGAGTGGCCATTCGGGTGAGCCATGGCTGCTCTCGCCTCTGCTTCCCACGCACCGCGCAACCCATGCCTGCCCCCGCTCCCGCCGCCACCTTCGCCCCCTCCTCATTGCGCAACGCAGGTTCCTGCTGTACCTCAGCACGCCCGCCACGTCAGACTCGTCGTACGACGATCTGTGGCCCACCCTGGACTGCCTGGTCGATACCTCGCTACTGCGGGACGCGAGGAAACCCCCCTCCTCCCACAACCCATCCACCTCCTCCGCCACGTCGCCGCCCTCCTCCTCCGCCTGCCAGCCTGCCAACTCAAACTCCTCTTCTTCCTCCCCACCTTGCTCCTCCTCCTCCTCCTGCACCCCTCCTCCGCCCTCATCCACGTCCGCCGCTGCCGCTGAGGGCGCCGGCTGCCCGCAGCCGACTGCTGCAGCCCCAGCCACACCGGCCCAGCCGACTGCGCCTCAGTCCCGGCCGCGGGCGCTGCGCGCCTGGTTCTACCGCCAGCCCGTGCTGCACCGTCACGGAGCCCCGGGCTCTGGGTCGCTGGCGGGACGGCTGCCGGGCGGTGTGGTGCCGCTGCCGGGGCCGGACGGCGGCCTGGCGGGATACAGCGGGGTGCTGCAGGCGACGGAAGCGGCGTACCGGTAGGTGTGCGCAGCGGTCGATATGCGGGAATGCTGGTGAGGGGCTGTGGATGTGGGGTGGGGTGGGCAAAGGCGGAGGTTGCCAGGCAGGAGGCGGGGTGGCAGAGCTTACACGCTTGAAGGGTAGCGGAGCGGGTAGGGAGGGAGAGGGACGGGTGGGTTGGGGTTGGGTGGGCAGGGAGGAAAGATGCGCGCTGGCGGTGGCGCTGCCGCGTTACGCGCCGTGTGCGCCCATGATGCGATTGGCTGGCCAACTTCACACCAGACTCCAGCCCTCTCTACTCGATGCGCCTTGGGCCTCATACCGCCGCCTCGATGCCCCGTAACCCTCCAACGCTCTTGCCCCGCTCTCCTGGTGGGTCGTCATGTTCGCTGCGTCTGCGGGTAGTGTTTCCCCCACGGGCACATAACCCTCCTCCGCCCTCGTCCTCCGGGGCTTTTCGCCCTGCTGCTCCGTCGCAGGGCCGCCTTCCCCGGTCTCAAGTGGCTGTCTGAGCTGGACTTCTCACCCAGCGGCCATGGGGCCGGCGAGGGCGAGGAGGGGCAGGAGGGCGGCGGCGGCGCGGTGGCGGCGGCGGGGGACGACGAGGACGACGACGCCATCGATGAGCTGACCGCCGCAGTGGCCCGCCTCAAGGTGAGGGGCGATGTTGGAGCGCACGTTGACGTTTTGCTGTCTGCTGTCTGCTTATGGGACGAAGCTGGCGTGCGTGCGTGGTTGCGTTGCTGCGGCTGTAGGGGAACACGTGGATGCCGGCACAGACGCTGCATTGGACCGGTTTCGGTTTCGGATCGTTCGTTTTCTTTCTTCGGCGTGGCCCTCCCACAACCCCCATGCGGCGTTGTTGACGCTTGAGCGTTGATCTCTTGCACCACCACCACCACCACCACCACCACCACCACCACCACCACCACCACCACCACCACCACCCCACCAGTGCGAGGCTGCCGCCCTCACGACCCTGACCCGCTGCCACGCCGCTTGCTGTGCAGGATCAGGACAGCTGAGGCGCCGGACGTGCGGGCGAGCTGCTGGCGCGGGCGAGGACGTTACTGCTGCCGCGGCGCGTTCGGCTCCGAGTTGCCGGAACCCTAGGCGTCAGCGGACGCTGTGCTGCAGAGAGGGGACGAGGAGACGACCCGTGGCAGTGCGGACAAAGCGCAGTTGTCGACAGGCAGCGCAGGGGGTGGCGAGCGGGGACGAGGACGGCGTAGCGGCTGCGCGGCCGCCGGGTCTTTGTTTGGGACTTTGGGAGACGCGTCCGGTGGTGGTGGTGGTGTCGTGTGGGGATGTCGGCGGCTCGTGGTTGCCCGGCGGGAGGTGGTGGGTGGGGCCAACGGGTTTCATGCGGAGTGCCTTTCCATGCGTGCCGTCGTCTTGTCCCCAGTACATCAACTATACAGTTCATAATTGACGCTACGAGCCGTGGCAGCGATGCTCCCCTCGGACTCCAAACCTAAACAGCCGTATCGCCCCGCTGATTGGCACTCTACTCGGACCCCCCCACCCCCACCCCAACGACTCCGCATCCTATCACCTTCCACCTCGTCCCCCAGCTCGTCAGTTGACTTTTACGTTGGACCAGTGGCCGGCCGTGACGCATTCTGCTCTCAACCATCGAAGGAACTTGGTATACATCACGCCTGCATGTCCTTCACCTGGGTGGGCGGGCAGGCGGCCTCAAAAAAGGGTCGAGTTAGCATTTATGAATGAAATAACAAGTTCCGCACACACATGCGGGGGTTTCCGTAAAAGCCGGTGGGGGGGCCTCGGACGGCCAGCGGGTACGTGGGGGGCCATCGTCGTCCTCCCTCGTCCACTTCAGCGTGAGGCGCCTTTCGCGTAACGTGCCTGGCAACGTGCCTCCCACATTTCCGAGAGGACCTGGGCAATGCCAGTGGGGGCGGCGCCTCGGTCATGATGGTGCGCATGCTGCGGAATTGAAACACGACTGGTCACCTTCACACGAACCCCCGAGCTGGAGTAAGCAGGGCATTCTGCTAAAACATGTAATTCGTCTTGAACCGCTCCACAGTCAAAAAGCCTGCGGGTCCGCGCGGTGCACTCACGACCGTTGGGCCGGTTTACCTCCCAACAGCCCAACCGGAAACGCATGAGCACTTGTCCACTTGATGCAGGCGCTGGGGCATTCCAGCTTCGGCGTGCGCCAGCCAGTTCGGACGCGCGCCCCTAAGCGGGGGAGCCACCAGCCAGTTCTGATACGGGCCTACGGGCCTACGGGCCCTTGGGCCTTTGGGCCCATGCGCCTGTGGCCCCATGTGCCTTTGGGCCCATGTGTCTATGGGCCCATGGGCTTATGGGCCTATGGGTCAATGGGCGAATGGGCCGATGGGCCCTTGGGCCCTTGGGCCTATGGGCCCATGGGCCGATGGGCCGCTGGGCCGATGGGCGGATGGGCCGCTGGGCCGCTGGGCCTACGGGCCGATGGGCCGATGGGCCGATGGGCCGATGGGCCGATGGGCCGATGGGCCGATGGGCCGATGGGCCGATGGGCCGATGGGCCGATGGGCCGATGGGCCGATGGGCCGATGGGCGATGGGCCGATGGGCCGATGGGCCGATGGGCCGATGGGCCGATGGGCCGATGGGCCGATGGGCCGATGGGCCGATGGGCCGATGGGCCGATGGGCCGATGGGCCGATGGGCCGATGGGCCGATGGGCCGATGGGCCGATGGGCCGATGGGCCGATGGGCCGATGGGCCGATGGGCCGATGGGCCGATGGGCCGATGGGCCGATGGGCCGATGGGCCGATGGGCCGATGGGCCGATGGGCCGATGGGCCGATGGGCCGATGGGCCGATGGGCCGATGGGCCGATGGGCCGATGGGCCGATGGGCCGATGGGCCGATGGGCCGATGGGCCGATGGGCCGATGGGCCGATGGGCCGATGGGCCGATGGGCCGATGGGCCGATGGGCCGATGGGCCGATGGGCCGATGGGCCGATGGGCCGATGGGCCGATGGGCCGATGGGCCGATGGGCCGATGGGCCGATGGGCCGATGGGCCGATGGGCCGATGGGCCGATGGGCCGATGGGCCGATGGGCCGATGGGCCGATGGGCCGATGGGCCGATGGGCCGATGGGCCGATGGGCCGATGGGCCGATGGGCCGATGGGCCGATGGGCCGATGGGCCGATGGGCCGATGGGCCGATGGGCCGATGGGCCGATGGGCCGATGGGCCGATGGGCCGATGGGCCGATGGGCCGATGGGCCGATGGGCCGATGGGCCGATGGGCCGATGGGCCGATGGGCCGATGGGCCGATGGGCCGATGGGCCGATGGGCCGATGGGCCGATGGGCCGATGGGCCGATGGGCCGATGGGCCGATGGGCCGATGGGCCGATGGGCCGACGGGCCGATGGGCCGACGGGCCGATGGGCCGACGGGCCGATGGGCCGACGGGCCGATGGGCCGACGGGCCGATGGGCCGACGGGCCGATGGGCCGACGGGCCGATGGGCCGATGGGCCGATGGGCCGATGGGCCGATGGGCCGATGGGCCGATGGGCCGATGGGCCGATGGGCCGATGGGCCGATGGGCCGATGGGCCGATGGGCCGATGGGCCGATGGGCCGATGGGCCGATGGGCCGATGGGCCGATGGGCCGATGGGCCGATGGGCCGATGGGCCGATGGGCCGATGGGCCGATGGGCCGATGGGCCGATGGGCCGATGGGCCGATGGGCCGATGGGCCGATGGGCCGATGGGCCGATGGGCCGATGGGCCGATGGGCCGATGGGCCGATGGGCCGATGGGCCGATGGGCCGATGGGCCGATGGGCCGATGGGCCGATGGGCCGATGGGCCGATGGGCCGATGGGCCGATGGGCCGATGGGCCGATGGGCCGATGGGCCGATGGGCCGATGGGCCGATGGGCCGATGGGCCGATGGGCCGATGGGCCGATGGGCCGATGGGCCGATGGGCCGATGGGCCGATGGGCCGATGGGCCGATGGGCCGATGGGCCGATGGGCCGATGGGCCGATGGGCCGATGGGCCGATGGGCCGATGGGCCGATGGGCCGATGGGCCGATGGGCCGATGGGCCGATGGGCCGATGGGCCGATGGGCCGATGGGCCGATGGGCCGATGGGCCGATGGGCCGATGGGCCGATGGGCCGATGGGCCGATGGGCCGATGGGCCGATGGGCCGATGGGCCGATGGGCCGATGGGCCGATGGGCCGATGGGCCGATGGGCCGATGGGCCGATGGGCCGATGGGCCGATGGGCCGATGGGCCGATGGGCCGATGGGCCGATGGGCCGATGGGCCGATGGGCCGATGGGCCGATGGGCCGATGGGCCGATGGGCCGATGGGCCGATGGGCCGATGGGCCGATGGGCCGATGGGCCGATGGGCCGATGGGCCGATGGGCCGATGGGCCGATGGGCCGATGGGCCGATGGGCCGATGGGCCGATGGGCCGATGGGCCGATGGGCCGATGGGCCGATGGGCCGATGGGCCGATGGGCCGATGGGCCGATGGGCCGATGGGCCGATGGGCCGATGGGCCGATGGGCCGATGGGCCGATGGGCCGATGGGCCGATGGGCCGATGGGCCGATGGGCGGATGGGCCGATGGGCCGATGGGCCTACGGGCCTACGGGCCGATGGGCCGATGGGCCAATGGGCCTACGGGCCGATGGGCCTACGGGCCTACGGGCCTACGGGCCGATGGGCCTACGGGCCGATGGGCCGATGGGCCGATGGGCCGATGGGCCGATGGGCCGATGGGCCGATGGGCCGATGGGCCGATGGGCCGATGGGCCGATGGGCCGATGGGCCGATGGGCCGATGGGCCGATGGGCCGATGGGCCGATGGGCCGATGGGCCGATGGGCCGATGGGCCGATGGGCCGATGGGCCGATGGGCCGATGGGCCGATGGGCCGATGGGCCGATGGGCCGATGGGCCGATGGGCCGATGGGCCGATGGGCCGATGGGCCGATGGGCCGATGGGCCGATGGGCCGATGGGCCGATGGGCCGATGGGCCGATGGGCCGATGGGCCGATGGGCCGATGGGCCGATGGGCCGATGGGCCGATGGGCCGATGGGCCGATGGGCCGATGGGCCGATGGGCCGATGGGCCGATGGGCCGATGGGCCGATGGGCCGATGGGCCGATGGGCCGATGGGCCGATGGGCCGATGGGCCGATGGGCCGATGGGCCGATGGGCCGATGGGCCGATGGGCCGATGGGCCGATGGGCCGATGGGCCGATGGGCCGATGGGCCGATGGGCCGATGGGCCGATGGGCCGATGGGCCGATGGGCCGATGGGCCGATGGGCCGATGGGCCGATGGGCCGATGGGCCGATGGGCCGATGGGCCGATGGGCCGATGGGCCGATGGGCCGATGGGCCGATGGGCCGATGGGCCGATGGGCCGATGGGCCGATGGGCCGATGGGCCGATGGGCCGATGGGCCGATGGGCCGATGGGCCGATGGGCCGATGGGCCGATGGGCCGATGGGCCGATGGGCCGATGGGCCGATGGGCCGATGGGCCGATGGGCCGATGGGCCGATGGGCCGATGGGCCGATGGGCCGATGGGCCGATGGGCCGATGGGCCGATGGGCCGATGGGCCGATGGGCCGATGGGCCGATGGGCCGATGGGCCGATGGGCCGATGGGCCGATGGGCCGATGGGCCGATGGGCCGATGGGCCGATGGGCCGATGGGCCGATGGGCCGATGGGCCGATGGGCCGATGGGCCGATGGGCCGATGGGCCGATGGGCCGATGGGCCGATGGGCCGATGGGCCGATGGGCCGATGGGCCGATGGGCCGATGGGCCGATGGGCCGATGGGCCGATGGGCCGATGGGCCGATGGGCCGATGGGCCGATGGGCCGATGGGCCGATGGGCCGATGGGCCGATGGGCCGATGGGCCGATGGGCCGATGGGCCGATGGGCCGATGGGCCGATGGGCCGATGGGCCGATGGGCCGATGGGCCGATGGGCCGATGGGCCGATGGGCCGATGGGCCGATGGGCCGATGGGCCGATGGGCCGATGGGCCGATGGGCCGATGGGCCGATGGGCCGATGGGCCGATGGGCCGATGGGCCGATGGGCCGATGGGCCGATGGGCCGATGGGCCGATGGGCCGATGGGCCGATGGGCCGATGGGCCGATGGGCCGATGGGCCGATGGGCCGATGGGCCGATGGGCCGATGGGCCGATGGGCCGATGGGCCGATGGGCCGATGGGCCGATGGGCCGATGGGCCGATGGGCCGATGGGCCGATGGGCCGATGGGCCGATGGGCCGATGGGCCGATGGGCCGATGGGCCGATGGGCCGATGGGCCGATGGGCCGATGGGCCGATGGGCCGATGGGCCGATGGGCCGATGGGCCGATGGGCCGATGGGCCGATGGGCCGATGGGCCGATGGGCCGATGGGCCGATGGGCCGATGGGCCGATGGGCCGATGGGCCGATGGGCCGATGGGCCGATGGGCCGATGGGCCGATGGGCCGATGGGCCGATGGGCCGATGGGCCGATGGGCCGATGGGCCGATGGGCCGATGGGCCGATGGGCCGATGGGCCGATGGGCCGATGGGCCGATGGGCCGATGGGCCGATGGGCCGATGGGCCGATGGGCCGATGGGCCGATGGGCCGATGGGCCGATGGGCCGATGGGCCGATGGGCCGATGGGCCGATGGGCCGATGGGCCGATGGGCCGATGGGCCGATGGGCCGATGGGCCGATGGGCCGATGGGCCGATGGGCCGATGGGCCGATGGGCCGATGGGCCGATGGGCCGATGGGCCGATGGGCCGATGGGCCGATGGGCCGATGGGCCGATGGGCCGATGGGCCGATGGGCCGATGGGCCGATGGGCCGATGGGCCGATGGGCCGATGGGCCGATGGGCCGATGGGCCGATGGGCCGATGGGCCGATGGGCCGATGGGCCGATGGGCCGATGGGCCGATGGGCCGATGGGCCGATGGGCCGATGGGCCGATGGGCCGATGGGCCGATGGGCCGATGGGCCGATGGGCCGATGGGCCGATGGGCCGATGGGCCGATGGGCCGATGGGCCGATGGGCCGATGGGCCGATGGGCCGATGGGCCGATGGGCCGATGGGCCGATGGGCCGATGGGCCGATGGGCCGATGGGCCGATGGGCCGATGGGCCGATGGGCCGATGGGCCGATGGGCCGATGGGCCGATGGGCCGATGGGCCGATGGGCCGATGGGCCGATGGGCCGATGGGCCGATGGGCCGATGGGCCGATGGGCCGATGGGCCGATGGGCCGATGGGCCGATGGGCCGATGGGCCGATGGGCCGATGGGCCGATGGGCCGATGGGCCGATGGGCCGATGGGCCGATGGGCCGATGGGCCGATGGGCCGATGGGCCGATGGGCCGATGGGCCGATGGGCCGATGGGCCGATGGGCCGATGGGCCGATGGGCCGATGGGCCGATGGGCCGATGGGCCGATGGGCCGATGGGCCGATGGGCCGATGGGCCGATGGGCCGATGGGCCGATGGGCCGATGGGCCGATGGGCCGATGGGCCGATGGGCCGATGGGCCGATGGGCCGATGGGCCGATGGGCCGATGGGCCGATGGGCCGATGGGCCGATGGGCCGATGGGCCGATGGGCCGATGGGCCGATGGGCCGATGGGCCGATGGGCCGATGGGCCGATGGGCCGATGGGCCGATGGGCCGATGGGCCGATGGGCCGATGGGCCGATGGGCCGATGGGCCGATGGGCCGATGGGCCGATGGGCCGATGGGCCGATGGGCCGATGGGCCGATGGGCCGATGGGCCGATGGGCCGATGGGCCGATGGGCCGATGGGCCGATGGGCCGATGGGCCGATGGGCCGATGGGCCGATGGGCCGATGGGCCGATGGGCCGATGGGCCGATGGGCCGATGGGCCGATGGGCCGATGGGCCGATGGGCCGATGGGCCGATGGGCCGATGGGCCGATGGGCCGATGGGCCGATGGGCCGATGGGCCGATGGGCCGATGGGCCGATGGGCCGATGGGCCGATGGGCCGATGGGCCGATGGGCCGATGGGCCGATGGGCCGATGGGCCGATGGGCCGATGGGCCGATGGGCCGATGGGCCGATGGGCCGATGGGCCGATGGGCCGATGGGCCGATGGGCCGATGGGCCGATGGGCCGATGGGCCGATGGGCCGATGGGCCGATGGGCCGATGGGCCGATGGGCCGATGGGCCGATGGGCCGATGGGCCGATGGGCCGATGGGCCGATGGGCCGATGGGCCGATGGGCCGATGGGCCGATGGGCCGATGGGCCGATGGGCCGATGGGCCGATGGGCCGATGGGCCGATGGGCCGATGGGCCGATGGGCCGATGGGCCGATGGGCCGATGGGCCGATGGGCCGATGGGCCGATGGGCCGATGGGCCGATGGGCCGATGGGCCGATGGGCCGATGGGCCGATGGGCCGATGGGCCGATGGGCCGATGGGCCATTGGCCGATGGGCCGATGGGCCGATGGGCCGATGGGCCGATGGGCCGATGGGCCGATGGGCCGATGGGCCGATGGGCCGATGGGCCGATGGGCCGATGGGCCGATGGGCCGATGGGCCGATGGGCCGATGGGCCGATGGGCCGATGGGCCGATGGGCCGATGGGCCGATGGGCCGATGGGCCGATGGGCCGATGGGCCGATGGGCCGATGGGCCGATGGGCCGATGGGCCGATGGGCCGATGGGCCGATGGGCCGATGGGCCGATGGGCCGATGGGCCGATGGGCCGATGGGCCGATGGGCCGATGGGCCGATGGGCCGATGGGCCGATGGGCCGATGGGCCGATGGGCCGATGGGCCGATGGGCCGATGGGCCGATGGGCCGATGGGCCGATGGGCCGATGGGCCGATGGGCCGATGGGCCGATGGGCCGATGGGCCGATGGGCCGATGGGCCGATGGGCCGATGGGCCGATGGGCCGATGGGCCGATGGGCCGATGGGCCGATGGGCCGATGGGCCGATGGGCCGACGGGCCCATGGGCCGATGGGCCGATGGGCCGATGGGCCGATACTCCTATGGGCCCATGGGCCTATGGCCCTATGGGCCTATGGCCCCATGGGCCGATGATCAGATGGGCCCATGGGCCGATGGGCCGATGGGCCCATGGGCCTACGGGCCTATGGGCCCATGCTCCTATGGGCCTATGGCCCCATGGGCCGATGATCAGATGGGCCGATGGGCCGATGGGCCGATGGGCCCATGGGCCGATGGGCCTATGGGCCCATGCTCCTATGGGCCTATGGCCCCATGGGCCGATGATCAGATGGGCCCATGGGCCGATGGGCCGATGGGCCGATGGGCCGATGGGCCGATGGGCCGATGGGCCGATGGGCCGATGGGCCGATGGGCCGATGGGCCGATGAGCCGATGGGCCGATTGGCCGATGGGCCGATGGGCCGATGGGCCGAAGGGCCGATGGGCCGATGGGCCGATGGGCTGATGGGTTGATGGGCCGATGGGCCGATGGGCCGATGGGCCGATGGGCCGATGGGCCGATGAGCCAATGGGCCGATGGGCCGATGGGCCGATGATCTGATGGGCCGATGGGCCGATGGGCGGATGGGCCGATGGGCCGATGGGCCTATGGGCCTACGGGCCTACGGGCCTATGGGCCCATGCTCCTATGGGCCTATGGCCCCATGGGCCGATGATCAGATGGGCCCATGGGCCTATGGGCCCATGGGCCTATGGGCCCATGGGCCCATGGGCCGATGGGCCTATGGTCCTACGGGCCTATGGGCCCATGGGCGCATGGGCCCATGGGCCGATGGGCCGATGGGCCCATGGGCCCATGGGCCGATGGGCCGATGGGCCGATGGGCCGATGGGCCGATGGGCCGATGGGCCGATGGGCCGATGGGCCGATGGGCCGATGGGCCGATGGGCCGATGGGCCGATGGGCCGATGGGCCGATGGGCCGATGGGCCGATGGGCCGATGGGCCGATGGGCCGATGGGCCGATGGGCCGATGGGCCGATGGGCCGATGGGCCGATGGGCCGATGGGCCGATGGGCCGATGGGCCGATGGGCCGACGGGCCGATGGTCCTATGGGCCCATGGGCCTATGGCCCCATGGGCCCATGCGCCTATGGCCCCATGGGCCGATGATCTGATGGGCCGATGGGCCGATGGGCCGATGGGCGGATGGGCCGATGGGCCGGTGGGCCGATGGGCCGATGGGCCGATGGGCCGATGAGCCGATGGGCCGATGGGCCGATGGTCCCATGGGCCGATGGGCCGATGGGCCGATGGGCCCATGGGCCGATGGGCCGATGGGCCGATGGGCCGATTGGCCGGTGGGCCGATGGGCCGATGGGCCGATGGGCCGATGGGCCGATGGGCCAATGGGCCGATGGGCCGATGGGCCGATGGGCCGATGGGCCAATGGGCCGTTGGGCCGATGGGCCGGTGGGCCGATGGGCCGATGGGCCGATGGGCCGATGGGCCGATGGGCCGATGGGCCGATGGGCCGATGGGCCGATGAGCCAATGGGCCGATGAGCCAATGGGCCGATGGGCCGATGGGCCGGATGGGCCGATGGGCCGATGGGCCGATGGGCCGATGGGCCGATGGGCCGATGGGCCGATGGGCCGATGGGCCGATGGGCCGATGGGCCGATGGGCCGATGGGCCGATGGGCCGATGGGCCGATGGGCCGATGGGCCGATGGGCCGATGGGCCGATGGGCCGATGGGCCGATGGGCCGATGGGGCCGATGGGCCGATGGGGCCGATGGGCCGAGGGGCCGATGGGCCGATGGGCCGATGGGCCGATGGGCCGATGGGCCGATGGGCCGATGGGCCGATGGGCCGATGGGCCGATGGGCCGATGGGCCGATGGGCCGATGGGCCGATGGGCCGATGGGCCGATGGGCCGATGGGCCGATGGGCCGATGGGCCGACGGGCCCATGGGCCGATGGGCCGATGGGCCGATGGGCCGATACTCCTATGGGCCCATGGGCCTATGGCCCTATGGGCCTATGGCCCCATGGGCCGATGATCAGATGGGCCCATGGGCCGATGGGCCGATGGGCCCATGGGCCTACGGGCCTATGGGCCCATGCTCCTATGGGCCTATGGCCCCATGGGCCGATGATCGGATGGGCCCATGGGCCGATGGGCCGATGGGCCCATGGGCCGATGGGCCTATGGGCCCATGCTCCTATGGGCCTATGGCCCCATGGGCCGATGATCAGATGGGCCCATGGGCCGATGGGCCGATGGGCCCATGGGCCGATGGGCCTATGGGCCCATGCTCCTATGGGCCTATGGCCCCATGGGCCGATGATCAGATGGGCCCATGGGCCGATGGGCCGATGGGCCGGTGGGCCGATGGGCCGATGAGCCGATGGGCCGATTGGCCGATGGGCCGATGGGCCGATGGGCCGAAGGGCCGATGGGCCGATGGGCCGATGGGCTGATGGGTTGATGGGCCGATGGGCCGATGGGCCGATGGGCCGATGGGCCGATGGGCCGATGGGCCGATGAGCCAATGGGCCGATGGGCCGATGGGCCGATGATCTGATGGGCCGATGGGCCGATGGGCGGATGGGCCGATGGGCCGATGGGCCTATGGGCCTACGGGCCTACGGGCCTATGGGCCCATGCTCCTATGGGCCTATGGCCCCATGGGCCGATGATCAGATGGGCCCATGGGCCTATGGGCCCATGGGCCTATGGGCCCATGGGCCCATGGGCCGATGGGCCTATGGTCCTACGGGCCTATGGGCCCATGGGCGCATGGGCCCATGGGCCGATGGGCCGATGGGCCCATGGGCCCATGGGCCGATGATCCGATGGGCCGATTGGCCCATGGGCCGATGGGCCGATTTGCCGATGGGCCCATGGGCCGATGGGCCGATGGGCCAATGGGCCGATGGGCCGATGGGCCGATGGGCCGATGGGCCGATGGGCCGATGGGCCGATGGGCCGATGGGCCGATGGGCCGATGGGCCGATGGGCCGATGGGCCGATGGGCCGATGGGCCGATGGGCCGATGGGCCGATGGGCCGATGGGCCGATGGGCCGATGGGCCGGTGGGCCGATAGGCCGATGGGCCGATGGGCCGATGGGCCGATGGGCCGATGGGCCGATGGGCCGATGGGCCGATGGGCCGATACTCCTATGGGCCCATGGGCCTATGGCCCTATGGGCCTATGGCCCCATGGGCCGATGATCAGATGGGCCCATGGGCCGATGGGCCGATGGGCCCATGGGCCTACGGGCCTATCGGCCCATGCTCCTATGGGCCTATGGCCCCATGGGCCGATGATCAGATGGGCCCATGGGCCGATGGGCCGATGGGCCCATGGGCCGATGGGCCTATGGGCCCATGCTCCTATGGGCCTATGGCCCCATGGGCCGATGATCAGATGGGCCCATGGGCCGATGGGCCGATGGGCCCATGGGCCGATGGGCCGATGGGCCGATGGGCCGGTGGGCCGATGGGCCGATGAGCCGATGGGCCGATTGGCCGATGGGCCGATGGGCCGATGGGCCGAAGGGCCGATGGGCCGATGGGCCGATGGGCTGATGGGTTGATGGGCCGATGGGCCGATGGGCCGATGGGCCGATGGGCCGATGGGCCGATGAGCCAATGGGCCGATGGGCCGATGGGCCGATGATCTGATGGGCCGATGGGCCGATGGGCGGATGGGCCGATGGGCCGATGGGCCTATGGGCCTACGGGCCTACGGGCCTATGGGCCCATGCTCCTATGGGCCTATGGCCCCATGGGCCGATGATCAGATGGGCCCATGGGCCTATGGGCCCATGGGCCTATGGGCCCATGGGCCCATGGGCCGATGGGCCTATGGTCCTACGGGCCTATGGGCCCATGGGCGCATGGGCCCATGGGCCGATGGGCCGATGGGCCCATGGGCCCATGGGCCGATGATCCGATGGGCCGATTGGCCCATGGGCCGATGGGCCGATTTGCCGATGGGCCCATGGGCCGATGGGCCGATGGGCCAATGGGCCGATGGGCCGATGGGCCGATGGGCCGATGGGCCGATGGGCCGATGGGCCGATGGGCCGATGGGCCGATGGGCCGATGGGCCGATGGGCCGATGGGCCGATGGGCCGATGGGCCGATGGGCCGATGGGCCGGTGGGCCGATAGGCCGATGGGCCGATGGGCCGATGGGCCGATGGGCCGATGGGCCGATGGGCCGATGGGCCGATGGGCCGATGGGCCGATGGGCCGATGGGCCGATGGGCCGATGGGCCGATGGGCCGATGGGCCGATGGGCCGATGGGCCGATGGGCCGATGGGCCGATGGGCCGACGGGCCGATGGTCCTATGGGCCCATGGGCCTATGGCCCCATGGGCCCATGCGCCTATGGCCCCATGGGCCGATGATCTGATGGGCCGATGGGCCGATGGGCCGATGGGCGGATGGGCCGATGGGCCGGTGGGCCGATGGGCCGATGGGCCGATGGGCCGATGAGCCGATGGGCCGATGGGCCGATGGTCCCATGGGCCGATGGGCCGATGGGCCGATGGGCCCATGGGCCGATGGGCCGATGGGCCGATGGGCCGATTGGCCGGTGGGCCGATGGGCCGATGGGCCGATGGGCCGATGGGCCGATGGGCCAATGGGCCGATGGGCCGATGGGCCGATGGGCCGATGGGCCAATGGGCCGTTGGGCCGATGGGCCGGTGGGCCGATGGGCCGATGGGCCGATGGGCCGATGGGCCGATGGGCCGATGGGCCGATGGGCCAATGGGCCGATGAGCCAATGGGCCGATGAGCCAATGGGCCGATGGGCCGATGGGCCGGATGGGCCGATGGGCCGATGGGCCGATGGGCCGATGGGCCGATGGGCCGATGGGCCGATGGGCCGATGGGCCGATGGGCCGATGGGCCGATGGGCCGATGGGCCGATGGGCCGATGGGCCGATGGGCCGATGGGCCGATGGGCCGATGGGCCGATGGGCCGATGGGCCGATGGGGCCGATGGGCCGATGGGGCCGATGGGCCGAGGGGCCGAGGGGCCGATGGGCCGATGGGCCGATGGGCCGATGGGCCGATGGGCCGATGGGCCGATGGGCCGATGGGCCGATGGGCCGATGGGCCGATGGGCCGATGGGCCGATGGGCCGATGGGCCGATGGGCCGATGGGCCGATGGGCCGATGGGCCGATGGGCCGATGGGCCGATGGGCCGACGGGCCCATGGGCCGATGGGCCGATGGGCCGATGGGCCGATACTCCTATGGGCCCATGGGCCTATGGCCCTATGGGCCTATGGCCCCATGGGCCGATGATCAGATGGGCCCATGGGCCGATGGGCCGATGGGCCCATGGGCCTACGGGCCTATGGGCCCATGCTCCTATGGGCCTATGGCCCCATGGGCCGATGATCAGATGGGCCCATGGGCCGATGGGCCGATGGGCCCATGGGCCGATGGGCCTATGGGCCCATGCTCCTATGGGCCTATGGCCCCATGGGCCGATGATCAGATGGGCCCATGGGCCGATGGGCCGATGGGCCCATGGGCCGATGGGCCGATGGGCCGATGGGCCGGTGGGCCGATGGGCCGATGAGCCGATGGGCCGATTGGCCGATGGGCCGATGGGCCGATGGGCCGAAGGGCCGATGGGCCGATGGGCCGATGGGCTGATGGGTTGATGGGCCGATGGGCCGATGGGCCGATGGGCCGATGGGCCGATGGGCCGATGGGCCGATGAGCCAATGGGCCGATGGGCCGATGGGCCGATGATCTGATGGGCCGATGGGCCGATGGGCGGATGGGCCGATGGGCCGATGGGCCTATGGGCCTACGGGCCTACGGGCCTATGGGCCCATGCTCCTATGGGCCTATGGCCCCATGGGCCGATGATCAGATGGGCCCATGGGCCTATGGGCCCATGGGCCTATGGGCCCATGGGCCCATGGGCCGATGGGCCTATGGTCCTACGGGCCTATGGGCCCATGGGCGCATGGGCCCATGGGCCGATGGGCCGATGGGCCCATGGGCCCATGGGCCGATGATCCGATGGGCCGATTGGCCCATGGGCCGATGGGCCGATTTGCCGATGGGCCCATGGGCCGATGGGCCGATGGGCCAATGGGCCGATGGGCCGATGGGCCGATGGGCCGATGGGCCGATGGGCCGATGGGCCGATGGGCCGATGGGCCGATGGGCCGATGGGCCGATGGGCCGATGGGCCGATGGGCCGATGGGCCGATGGGCCGATGGGCCGATGGGCCGATGGGCCGATGGGCCGGTGGGCCGATAGGCCGATGGGCCGATGGGCCGATGGGCCGATGGGCCGATGGGCCGATGGGCCGATGGGCCGATGGGCCGATACTCCTATGGGCCCATGGGCCTATGGCCCTATGGGCCTATGGCCCCATGGGCCGATGATCAGATGGGCCCATGGGCCGATGGGCCGATGGGCCCATGGGCCTACGGGCCTATGGGCCCATGCTCCTATGGGCCTATGGCCCCATGGGCCGATGATCAGATGGGCCCATGGGCCGATGGGCCGATGGGCCCATGGGCCGATGGGCCTATGGGCCCATGCTCCTATGGGCCTATGGCCCCATGGGCCGATGATCAGATGGGCCCATGGGCCGATGGGCCGATGGGCCCATGGGCCGATGGGCCGATGGGCCGATGGGCCGGTGGGCCGATGGGCCGATGAGCCGATGGGCCGATTGGCCGATGGGCCGATGGGCCGATGGGCCGAAGGGCCGATGGGCCGATGGGCCGATGGGCTGATGGGTTGATGGGCCGATGGGCCGATGGGCCGATGGGCCGATGGGCCGATGGGCCGATGAGCCAATGGGCCGATGGGCCGATGGGCCGATGATCTGATGGGCCGATGGGCCGATGGGCGGATGGGCCGATGGGCCGATGGGCCTATGGGCCTACGGGCCTACGGGCCTATGGGCCCATGCTCCTATGGGCCTATGGCCCCATGGGCCGATGATCAGATGGGCCCATGGGCCTATGGGCCCATGGGCCTATGGGCCCATGGGCCCATGGGCCGATGGGCCTATGGTCCTACGGGCCTATGGGCCCATGGGCGCATGGGCCCATGGGCCGATGGGCCGATGGGCCCATGGGCCCATGGGCCGATGATCCGATGGGCCGATTGGCCCATGGGCCGATGGGCCGATTTGCCGATGGGCCCATGGGCCGATGGGCCGATGGGCCAATGGGCCGATGGGCCGATGGGCCGATGGGCCGATGGGCCGATGGGCCGATGGGCCGATGGGCCGATGGGCCGATGGGCCGATGGGCCGATGGGCCGATGGGCCGATGGGCCGATGGGCCGGTGGGCCGATAGGCCGATGGGCCGATGGGCCGATGGGCCGATGGGCCGATGGGCCGATGGGCCGATGGGCCGATGGGCCGATGGGCCGATGGGCCGATGGGCCGATGGGCCGATGGGCCGATGGGCCGATGGGCCGATGGGCCGATGGGCCGATGGGCCGATGGGCCGATGGGCCGATGGGCCGATGGGCCGATGGGCCGATGGGCCGATGGGCCGATGGGCCGATGGGCCGACGGGCCGATGGTCCTATGGGCCCATGGGCCTATGGCCCCATGGGCCCATGCGCCTATGGCCCCATGGGCCGATGATCTGATGGGCCGATGGGCCTATGGGCCGATGGGCGGATGGGCCGATGGGCCGGTGGGCCGATGGGCCGATGGGCCGATGGGCCGATGAGCCGATGGGCCGATGGGCCGATGGTCCCATGGGCCGATGGGCCGATGGGCCGATGGGCCCATGGGCCGATGGGCCGATGGGCCGATGGGCCGATGGGCCGGTGGGCCGATGGGCCGATGGGCCGATGGGCCGATGGGCCGATGGGCCAATGGGCCGATGGGCCGATGGGCCGATGGGCCGATGGGCCAATGGGCCGTTGGGCCGATGGGCCGGTGGGCCGATGGGCCGATGGGCCGATGGGCCGATGGGCCGATGGGCCGATGGGCCGATGGGCCGATGGGCCGATGGGCCGATGGGCCGATGGGCCGATGGGCCGATGGGCCGATGGGCCGATGGGCCGATGGGCCGATGGGCCGATGGGCCGATGGGCCGATGGGCCGATGGGCCGATGAGCCAATGGGCCGATGAGCCAATGGGCCGATGGGCCGATGGGCCGGATGGGCCGATGGGCCGATGGGCCGATGGGCCGATGGGCCGATGGGCCGATGGGCCGATGGGCCGATGGGCCGATGGGCCGATGGGCCGATGGGCCGATGGGGCCGATGGGCCGATGGGGCCGATGGGCCGATGGGCCGATGGGCCGATGGGCCGATGGGCCGATGGGCCGATGGGCCGATGGGCCGATGGGCCGATGGGCCGATGGGCCGATGGGCCGATGGGCCGATGGGCCGATGGGCCGATGGGCCGATGGGCCGATGGGCCGATGGGCCGATGGGCCGATGGGCCGATGGGCCGATGGGCCGATGGGCCGATGGGCCGATGGGCCGATGGGCCGATGGGCCGATGGGCCGATGGGCCGACGGGCCCATGGGCCGATGGGCCGATGGGCCGATGGGCCGATACTCCTATGGGCCCATGGGCCTATGGCCCTATGGGCCTATGGCCCCATGGGCCGATGATCAGATGGGCCCATGGGCCGATGGGCCGATGGGCCCATGGGCCTACGGGCCTATGGGCCCATGCTCCTATGGGCCTATGGCCCCATGGGCCGATGATCAGATGGGCCCATGGGCCGATGGGCCGATGGGCCCATGGGCCGATGGGCCTATGGGCCCATGCTCCTATGGGCCTATGGCCCCATGGGCCGATGATCAGATGGGCCCATGGGCCGATGGGCCGATGGGCCCATGGGCCGATGGGCCGATGGGCCGATGGGCCGGTGGGCCGATGGGCCGATGAGCCGATGGGCCGATTGGCCGATGGGCCGATGGGCCGATGGGCCGATGGGCCGAAGGGCCGATGGGCCGATGGGCCGATGGGCTGATGGGTTGATGGGCCGATGGGCCGATGGGCCGATGGGCCGATGGGCCGATGGGCCGATGGGCCGATGAGCCAATGGGCCGATGGGCCGATGGGCCGATGATCTGATGGGCCGATGGGCCGATGGGCGGATGGGCCGATGGGCCGATGGGCCTATGGGCCTACGGGCCTACGGGCCTATGGGCCCATGCTCCTATGGGCCTATGGCCCCATGGGCCGATGATCAGATGGGCCCATGGGCCTATGGGCCCATGGGCCTATGGGCCCATGGGCCCATGGGCCGATGGGCCTATGGTCCTACGGGCCTATGGGCCCATGGGCCCATGGGCCCATGGGCCGATGGGCCGATGGGCCCATGGGCCCATGGGCCGATGATCCGATGGGCCGATTGGCCCATGGGCCGATGGGCCGATTTGCCGATGGGCCCATGGGCCCATGTGCCGATGGGCCGATGGGCCCATGTGCCGATGGGCCGATGGGCCTTGGGGCCCTTGGCCAGGTGAGGTCAGGTCTCAGGCCAGGTCTCAGGTCATGATGCAGGTCAGGTCCTACGGTCTGGTCAGGTTAGGTCAGGTGAATTGAGGTCATATGGTCTTATCAGGTATGGTCAGGTCAGGTAAGGTCCGGTCCTATGGTCTGGTCTGGTCAGGTGAGGTCAGGTGAGGTCGGTCCGGTCAGGTCAGGTCTGGTCCGGTCAGGCCAGGCTGTCCGCAAGCCGGTATAGAAGTCGGTACGAAACATAGCTGGTAGCGCAATATAGCGGGCGGTGCTTGGACCTCCGTTGTACATCTTGTACAGTATTCCAAACCCATTCATTGTGCCTCTCGCTTTTCAACCTCTCTGCCAGACCCTGCCAGGCGGGCCGCCTGCAGCACCTTGCTCCCCAGCTCTCTGGCGTGTTAGGGCAGCGCACGAGAGCACACATATCACACAAACGCAGCAGACCACAACGCAACGGTAGCAACCACACCTGCAGAATGCGCAACAAGTTATTGAGACACAGGTCAGTCTGTACACGAAGCGCAGCGCGGACGCCTGGCGCCGTATGAGCCGCCAGGCGATTGAGGGATGAACACCACCACATAACCCACATACACCGCATACGGTATGTCACGAGCTCACAAGCTTCATCTTCGGTGTCAAAGATCTTCAGGCCTCCCGGGCTGGCACAAGTCACACGTCCACCGCGCGCACACTCAGTTCGGGCGCAACTGGATCACGGCATCACAGGCTCGGGGTGCCCCGTGAGCAGCGCACGCAAGATCGAGAGATTGCGGCCGCACGTGGCCCCACGAGGTGTACCAGTCCGCGGGTCCCCGTCCGGAGCATGACCTCCGCCCACCGCGACGCATCCGGTGGTGCAACGGCCTTTGGAGTCAAAGCTCGCGGCTTCCGATCATGTTATCCTATCGGCTCAGCGCCCATCCGTCACACACCCACCAGCATACATTACCGTATCGGTATACCAGCTTCATACCGGCATCCATTACATCACATCCAAGGCAGCACTCATCAGTCTTACGGACAGCGGATCACAACTCACCAGGCGGCAGCGCGGGATAAGAAAAATACCGGTAGATACCGCAGCGAAAGGACGGAGACGGCGTTTGCGAGCGGACCCGGAACCCAACAATACGACAGCGCGGGTGAGGGCGGTGGGCCCCACGCGCCGCTCCACAACACCCACATCCCACACGTCTTAGAAGGTTGATCGCCTGATACGAACAGAGCGCGAATATGTGTGGACGAAAACCCCCCGCCAGAGTCGCAAGGCACACATACATATATAGAATCATTCATTCCACCAGGGCGACTAGATGGGGCCGGCCCGGGGAGGACCTCTGGCCCGGTCGGGCCACCATTGAAGGCGCCATCGCGCGCCGCACTGCAGCAAGGAACCGGTAGCTCTAAGCTAGCACGCACGCCGGGGCAGTGGGGACAGCCAAGTACCGACAGAGATCACTCAACACACAAGCACACACACACTCATGAATGCACACATGAATGCAAGCGACGTTGGCGCACGCATCCGCTGCCGGGAACGGCAAACAATCCCCCCAGCACAGGCACACGCAGCAGCCGAGGAATCAAGAAAACGTTTCAGATACTCTCCGGGACCGCCGGGCGCCTACTTGGTTTCGGAGCACGGGCAGATCAGTTCGGAGACCCCCTTCCGACAGCCACAAACGGCAACCACGCACGCCCGCCTCGCTCGCCAAGCTCAACGCCGTTTCGCCGTCGCTTGTTGGGAGTACGGCCGGGCCTGTGCCGCAGCCGGTGTCGTTGCAGCTCGCGCAGCAGCAGCAGCAGCAGCAGCAGCATGTGGCGTCATTGCCTGCGGCCCTGCATCCAGGCCGGCATGCCGTCATGGCCGCTGAGCAGCGCGCGGGACATGACCCGGTCGGACAGACACAGCGTGTGGCCCTCGGGCCAGGTCTGCAGGCGGGACGGGAAGGGAAGGGACGCGGGTCAGGGCAGGGGCGGGGCGTGGGACACGGCGCGGGGCGGGGCGAGGTAGTCAAAAGTGAACCGCCGGGGCGGGGCGGGATGGGGAGGAAGCGGACTGGGAGCCCCAGGTCGGATTGGGAGGGCGCGGGTCCGGTGCAGGGACGTGCGGTCAATGGGATAAGGGAGCAGAGGAAATGCGCGCGCTCGGTGAATCATGGCACGTGGGCCCGCCCCCGGGTCCATCAGACTGTCACGGCTGCCCAGACCCTATCGTGCGCAGGCAGGTGAATGGCTGAATGCCCTGGTACGGTACGGTACTCCCTGCAGTGCACAGCAGTGCAGCGTCGCTAGCCTGCCACCCTCCACCCCATCCGAGCCCCCCCCCAACGCCCACCTGCAGCGTGGAAATGGAGACATGCCCCGCCTGGAGCGCCATCACGTCACTGCGGTCTATCTGCATCGTACGGCGGGTGTCGTACGCGTTGTTGTACACGACGGGCAGCCCAGCGGCCAGCGCCTGCGGGGGGATCGGGGGAGGGGAAGAACGTGTACCGCACATGGTTCTGGAGCAGTGGACATCGGTGAAGGCATCGGTGGGGACATGGACAAAACGTAAAAGAGGGGACACGGTGCACATTACAGAGCAGGCCGGCGCCACAGGACGCCGCTTCGAACGCTCCCCTGTCAGGAACCCAAAATGACCAAGACCACGGCCCGAAACCCCTGACGAGACTCACTGGACCCCGGACAGCCGGGCCGCACAACAAGCCGCCTCAAGCCACCGCCCCTTCTCCCCAGGCCCTGTGGCCGGCCAGCGCTCCCCGGTTTCCTCCGCTCCAGCAAAAGGTGTTCGCTTGCTGCCGCGTCGGGACCCTCCCCCCCCCCCTGCGGCCCTGGCCCCCTCCCCGCCCGCCTCCAAAAGCTGCGGCTTTCTTTCCGCGTCTGTAGCCGCCCCTCCCCCCGGGACATTCACCTCCGCAATGTCCTGTACGACGGTGGTGGTGATGCGGTTACCGTTGCCGTTGCCGTGACCGTTGCCGTTTGTGCCCACATACTCGACGCTGCTGGTGCTCACGGCGCCGTTTCCATTGCCGTTTCCATTGCCGTTTCCATTACCGTTACCGTTGGCCGTTGCAACGGCGCCCGCCGCCGCCACCAGCACGGGCTGCAGCTCCGCCGTCGCCGTGCGCTCCGGCACCGAAACCACGTACGAGTCCCGGTAGAACATAAGGCCCAGGCCTGGACGGTGGGACAGGACGAGGCAGGCGCATGAGCAGCGCAGGACGAGAGCGTCATGGGACGGGCCATGGGCCAGAAAAAAGGCGTGCTGAATGCGTGATGAGTGGAGAGCCCAACACCACCTCCCACCTCGAACCAGGAGCCTTGCGTTCCCAGTCTGACGTTCCCGGCTCTTCGGGTTCCGTCGCGGCAGTGACTTCCCGACTTTCTTCCCGGGAAAGAATCCAGCGTCTGTCCACGTATGGCCCCCACCCCCCCGCCCGTCCGCCTGCAGCCTCCACCAACCCAGATTCCCTCCCCCACCGCAGCCCACAAGCCACAAGCCCGCCCACGCCTCTCTCTCGCTTTCTCTTTCTCTCTCACTCTCTTTCTCTCTCTCTCACCCGTGGTCTGCACCGTCCCCTTCCCCGGCTGCCAGTCCGCCGGCACATTGAGGTTCAGGTACACGTCCCCGCCCTGAAACGCGTCCACCAGCACCTGGGGGCGAACCGGGGGCAAGGGGAGAGGGGGAAATTGGTGGTGGTAACAATGATGAGACCGCAGCAGCTATTCAGTAACCGGCGAGGTGGGAGGGTGGATGGAGGCGGGAGGGTGGTCGCACCTGGCAGGCCGAGAGAGTGGTTGCGATTGAGGGTACCCCGTAACCCCCGAAGACCCGCCTGCCTGCCCCGCACTCCGCCGCCCCCTCCCAAGTCCCAACGCCCTCCCAACCCCCCCCCCCTGCTCCCCGCTGACCTGCTCCACGTCCATGACCCAGCTGTGTGGCAGCGACTCGTACTCGCACGTGGCGGTCACGTGGCGGCGACCCATGCCGCCCATCACGATGTGGTTTCGGGGCCAGTTGCGCGCGGGCCGATCGCCGAGTGTCTCCAGAGCCACCCGGGCCAGCGCCTGCGCCGCCACGCGCCCACATCCGCCGTACCCGCATCCAGCACCACCACCAGCGCCATCAGTGGAAGGCATGGTACGAGAAGAACCAGATGTAATCAGGCATAAGTGAGTGAGTGAGTGAGTGAGGGGTGGAGGGAGGGCACCAGGCGCACATTCCTTCTGCTACCGACACCGGTAATCGGCACTGGTGCTCATCTTCGCTCTCTGAGGCAGCAACCCACATCCCAACTCTCCCAAACCCCCCCCCCCCAGAGCTTGTCCGGCTCCGGCCAGTACTCGCCCCCCCATCACTCCCGCGAGTGGGGGCCGGGAGAGAGGCGACCCGGGGCCTCACCCACGCCGCTGCCGCATGCACAGTTACACACCCCACAGCCAGTTCCGAGACATGACACGCCCTCCCATGGCCCTCCCACGGCCCTCCCATGGCCCTTCTTCGGCCCAGCTCCACCTCGCCGCCCCCCCTCCCTAACCCCCTCGCACCAGGGTAGCCTCAACGGCGTTGTCCAGCAGCGAGTGCTTGTCCGTACTTGTACTGCTGGAGGCAAGTGCGGGCACGCCGTACAGCCCGGCGGTGCGTGCCGCGCCCACGGTGCCGCTGCGCAGGCGGGGGGCCCCCGAGGGGACGCCCGGGGAAGGCCCGGGAGGTTGGCAACTTTACTTTTGGGGTTTTGTTTTTACGACGGGGTCACCCGGGGTGACCGGGCGCCTCCGCGGCTCGAAACGCGCGGATGACGAGACCGGTACGCGCAGACGGCCCGGACCGGCCCGGCCCGGACAGAGTAAGGCCTGAGGCTGCTGCTGCTGGGGCAAATAGAAGTAGCAGCAGCAGCAGCAGCCGCTGCCTCTCTGCAGTCGGGACGCCTGCCTTGCATCGCCACCCGAGACGGTACGGGAAAACCCACTTCACGAGATCACGACTCGCCCTCGCCACCCACCTCGTCGCCATGCGCTGGCCGAACCCACGAACTGCCAAACAACCGATCCCCGACCACACGTCCACCACCGTCCCTCACCTTCACCGGTATGCCTACTCCATCTCACTCCACCCCACCCCACCCTTGTCGCCTGCTCGGATAAATCTCCTTCCCACCCAGCTCCACCCCACCACTCCACCCCACCTGAGCAGCACGTCTGTGCCCATGTTGGGTCCGTAGTTGGGTCCGCTGAGGGCCATGACAGGATGCAGGTCCAGGGCCCGCATAAGGCCCTTGGTGGCATCCAGCGCAACCATCATGCAGTCGGTGGGGGTGCCTGCGAGCAGCGGTGTCGTGCGTGTATGGGTGTGTGTGTGTGTCTGGGGGGGCAGTTGAACTTGCAGTGTAAGCAGAGGAATCCAAGCGCCACGACTCGTTCCTCCCGACCCGCCGTGCCTAATGCACCATCACACTCGCTCTGTGTGCTGCAGCTCCGGTCTCAGCCGCTGCTGGAAGCCCACCGCGTTGCCCTTGCCGCTGACAAATGGTTCGGGAACTTTCTCATGTTGCACACCAACCAGCAGCCACAGCATGCAGCGTAAAAGCCGGCTGCCGCACATTGCCTTGCTCAGCCCGCTCACCCACCCAGCCACCCCGTCGCGTTCGTCGCACTGCTGCGGGTTCGTGTTCCCTACCCACCCGCCAGGGCGTAGGTGTCCGGTCCCAGGTCCGGCCGCATTCGTAGCTCCATGTCGTGACGGAGGGTAAGGCCCATGCTGCAGCCCACCGCCAAGCGTGCAGGGCGGGCGAGGCGAGACAGGGGCGACAGAGGGATCAGATGTAGGCGCGTCAGCGTGGAAGCGGCCTTTGGTCGTTGGTGAGGGAATAGGCCGTTGTTTGGCAAAACGGAACCCCAGGAGCAGGAGGGGGTGGTTCCCGGTAGAAGGGGCAGAGGGTGCGCAGGGGCAGGTGCCGGCCCCAGCGCCCGGCGTGCCATACGGGGTTGACCCACCTCGCCGCGCTCTTGTTGCCAGAAGGGGCGACCACCAGAACCCTGTGGCCGGTCTCTCCCCGCAGCTTGGCGGCCAGGGATTGCAGCGCGGGGCTCTCCACGCCATCATCTGCGGGTGCGGCGGGGTCGCCCCCGGGTCGTCTTAATGGCGGAAAGCAGCGCGCGGAAAAGGCACCAAGAGCTCACCGTTTGAAAGTACCAGGCAAGGTTGCGCGGCTCGGACCTTGACCGCGGACGAGCGAGACCGGGTCAGCGCTGATTGGGCGCCGGGTCGGTCTCTACGCTGGAGCAAGAGCGTGGAAGGCGAGGACTTGTTCAATAACAGACGGCGCATTGTAATGTTTCTACTTCAAATGGGCCAGGCCACGGGTTAGGTGGAAGCCATCCGGCAAACAGTGAAGCCAGAGAAACGGAACTTTGACCTTGTATTTGAAGTCAGTATGAGTGAAGAACATAAACGGCCGGCATAAGGGCATATGCGAATGCCAGAAGAGCAACTTTTTTGAGACAGGCGTGACTCGTTGCAAAAGTGTTTCGGAGCACGAAACCCTCCTCGTCCATTGCGCAGTTTTCGCCTTGCGCATGTATGAATTTTGCACTTTCAGATCTCCAGTTTTAAATATAATTCAGGGATATGTCGTCCGTCACTTTACATCGGCTGCCCTGCTTTACATGGAAGGAGACGATGCTCGACTTCCGTTTTCGGCGTGCGACGATGCGCACGATGTTTGTGGGTGGTTTTACATGTCTATCACATTGCCAAATGCCGCCTTGAAGCATCCTTGAAGGCGCGCATCACATGACGCGGGACGCGGGACTATCCATCGCGCCTTGTTTGTTGCCTTACTTTCTTGCAGTGCCGCCATTGACATCGCATAAACGGCAAATGAAAGTCACGTCTGGAACGATCACATAGCCCAAGCTGGTCGCTGCCGCGAGCCGCGGCCGTGTATCAGGACACGTCAGGATCAGTCGCTGTCGCCTCCAAACTTCGCTTGTTGATCCCCAATCCTCCTTAACATCCCTCAAGATCAGCATCACGCGACACCCGTCAGACCAATCTTTGCCACGACATACAACTTCGCCGGCCAAACTCCAACCCGGGGCCAAATGCAACTCAACTGCTGCCTTCGCACATACGGCGCACAGCCACAACAATCAACCGCCAGCGCACTTGTGCGTCCGCATCAGGCCGCCCGCCCCTCAGTGTCGCAGCAGCCCCGCGCCGCTGCCGCCCCCCTGCTGCACGTCCCGCTGGCGCTGCTGCGCTGCCAGCCGCTCCCGCGCGGCCCGCTGCAGCTCGTCCATCTTGTCGGGCAGGCGGTGGTAGATCTGTTTGAGCGCTACGCTGCCCTCCTGCATGCAGGGAAGGCGCACGCGCGAAAGGCAGGCAGGCGACGACCGGCCACGGGCCTCAAACCGAGCGCCGGGTGCGTCGGGCAAATGCGTATCCATACGATGTGCGCAGTGGACTGTGATGGACAAACGGAAATTGCCGCGGAAGGGCCTTTGAAGTGGAGATCCCGCAGAACCGCAGGGATCCGGCTGGCCCTCGTCGGTGGCACGATGTCATGACATGGCGACTCGTCGTAACCCGCCCCCCGCCTGTTAACGTGCCAAGTCTTTTGCCCCACCTTGAGCTTGCGGTCCACACTGCCATCCGGCTCCCAGGCGTACAGCCCGAACTTCATGGTGTAGCCGGTGGCCCACTCCAGCGCGTCCACCAGAGTCCTAGCAAGCAAGGAGCGGCGGGGCCCAATGGTGGCAGGCGACGTGTTGGTTGAGTGACCCATGGGTCGCAATGAGGGGCTCGGCGGGACGGCAATGGGCGACGGCAAGCACATAGCCCTCTGTAACTACCGGTACGCGCCGGCTGGGCATACCCGCTGCCGTTATTCTAGACTACGGTTACGGTAGCCTTTCAAGTCGAGGATCGAGCCAGCAGGCTAAGGAAGGCCACTTTGAATTTGAGGGTTAAGCTAACAGGCTGACTGGGTCGAGTAGGGCCGCGTTGCGCTTCGACGAGTCTTCCGGCGTGACTTGGTTGGTCTGGCAAGGTGGCCTCGCGGAAGCCGTACATCCGTGCGTGTACAGCACCGGTGCTCACCAGTAGTACACTCCGCGCACGTCGTACCCGTCCGCTATGGCGTGCATCACCTGAACATGAACAAGGTGGATGGGCCGATAAGAAGCATGGCGGGCAGGGTACAGCCAGCTTGCCGTACGCCGTACCTGCTGGAGATACGCCTCAATCATGGCTGCCCGCCGGTCGTCCCGGGCGTCCGCGATGCCCGTCTCGGTGATGTACATGGGAATGCCGAACTCGGAACACCTGATGGGCACGGCGAAATTGAACTGTCATCACCTACCCCTCCGTAAGGCACCAACCTTGCACGACTATCGACTATTGATCCCCTGATCGATACACGGCCGCTAGCCCACCGCTTGATGGCCCGGTACATGCCCTCGGGGTAGACAGGGTAGTACATGTCCGTCATGACCTCCTGCTGCTTGTGGGTCGGCGTGAGGCACCAGGAGACCACGGCGCGTGAGTAGTAGTTGATGCCCCACCAGTCGCATGGCGGCCGACCCGCCGGGTCGCTCCAGCGCTGCCACACGCCCAGCAGCGGCACCTTCCACACGAACTCGCCGGTCAACATCCAGTGCTCCATCACGTTGCAGCCAACCCAGTACGTCATCCACTCCGCGACTACCCTGCGAGGGGAATCCGCAGGGACACGCAGCTTTCACAGCACTGGGTTTCGGAGGCATCCCGCGGCAGTTGACGGCACGCAAGGCAGCACTGCGCGCACCGGCGCTGGTGATCCCGATGGGTAATAAATGAAGGGACCGCAGCGAAGGGACACCGCATCCCGAGGGATGGCCAAATGTGCAACACGCAAACTCGCGCGTGATGCTGTGCCGTCGATGGTTTGCATAAAACATCTCCCAGCGCCCAGCCCTCGCATCAGCTCGCGAGCCACAAATTTGAGTCAAACATGCCTGTGCCTGTGCCCACAGGCGGCCATCAAGCGCTGTCTTCGTTTGGATCGGTCCCCGCCGGCGCAACTGGGTACTTACTTGGCCACGCCGTGTAGGATGCCGTCCTCCTGCGGCTCAAAGGTGATGTGGTGGTTCACCAGGCCCACCCGCGCCCGGTCGCCGCCCGGCATGGCCTTGATTGCCTTGTAGGCGGCCACATGCGCCTTGAGCATGTTGCTCAGCATGCGTCCCGCCCCCACCAGGTTCATGATGTGCCCTGGCGGGGAGATGCCGATGACCCAGCCCAGGAACAGGTAGCACTGCGGGCAGGGGGATCACGTGCAGACATGAAATGACTGCCCGTGTTGGGGGCCAAGGAACTCCATGAGTGCCGGCCCAGGCCGGCCGGCGTATCTGCTTTGTCGGAACAGGCAGAATGCTGCTGAAAGCACATACGCCACAAATTTGACTCTGTGGTGGACATGACGATGCCGCGATAAAACAACGGATGTGTGGTGTTACACACTCCTGAAGGGTAGAGTCAACGGGCCAGCTGGCCATGCAAGGATGTGTGATGGGGTTGGTTTTAGCGGGGGCCACTTCGCTAGCCCAGTCTGAAAGTGGGTGCGCCCCAGGGACTGATGGATGGATGAATAGTACAAGACACCGGAGGGACGGGCGCGCCTGAGGGCGTGAACAGCAATGTTGTTAGGGCCGTCAGGTGCTGATGCCGTTTACCCCATGCACGCCACGCCACGTACTGCAGTACGGCACCGTGCCTACCGTGGGCTCGTTGATGGTCGCCCACAGGCGGATCTTGGATCCAAACCAGCCGAGGCAGCGCTTGCAGAACTCCACGAACGCCGGGATGTTCTCCTCGCGCGTGAACCCGCCCGCGTCCTCGAACCAGGTGGGGTGCACGAAGTGCCACAACGTGGCGTTGGGCTCCAGCCCGTGAGCCGCCATGCAGTCCAGCATCTGGTGGTATCTGCAGACAGCGTGACGGCAGATGAATTCTATAGCTGCGGGAACAGCACGTGCTGAACGTCCGCGGCCGCAGAAGGTTGCAATCCGCTGGTCCCGGCCCGTGCCGTGCCAAATCAACAGCCTGACCACGCACACAGAGCTCATCCCCCCTCTCTCCCTCGCTGCCTCCCTCACCTCACCTGCGCACCGCTTCCATGTCAATCACGCCCCGCTCCGGCTCGATGCGCGCCCACTCGATGGAGAAGCGGAAGGTAGTGCAGCCCAGCTGTGCGGCCAGCCGGAGATCCTCCTCGTACCTGCAGCCGCGCAGGAGGTGCGCCGGGTCGTGGGTGTGGGGACTTTTGTGTGGGAACGTTTGGAGGTGTGGGGACTTTTGGAGGACAGGATGGAAGCTGGAAGCAGCTGCTGCGCATAGCAGGCACGCCGGCGCGGGCCAGGCCAGGCGGGGTGAGGCGAGGCGAGACGAGACGGGGGCTTCGTGCCGCGCCTTCATGTGCACGGCAGGTGCAGGCTTGCAGTTGTGTAGTTATGCAGCTGTGTCACGAGTGCGACAAAGCTCGCCTGTCCCAGAAGCCGTTGACCTTCTCCACGCCCACGCCGCCGCGCACGGCCCGCACGCCAAAGTGGCGCAGTGGCCAGCGGCCCCCCGTGAAGCGAGTCCAGTTGGAGGTGCCGTTGTCTCCGGAGCACTGCCACACGGACAGACCGACGCCCTTGAGGAAGTGGGAGCGCAGGTCCTTGTCCACGGCGGCGGCGGCGGCGGCCGGCGCGATCAGCGTGACGGGCGCGGGTGGCACCGTGTGGTTGTGGGTGCCGCGGGCTTCAGACGGTGTGCAGCTGGCGGGGCCGTTCATGGCGGCCGAGTGGCTGGTGATGCCGTTTGTCGCAGCGGTGATGTTTTTGGGGATGCCGCCATTCATGGTGGTGGCCGTAGTCAGGGGGCTGCTGTGGTGGGGCAGGTGCACATGGCTGTGTTTGTAGGATCTGGGGTCGGGCTCGGAAGGGCGCAGCGACGGCGGGCCGGGGGACTTGCGTGTTGCGCTGAGCATCTGGCTCTAGGCGGGTCGCGGAATAAGACGCCGGCGTGGGTTGAATCTTGGAGGACGTTTCGGAAACGTTGTCGCGAGAGGGGCGCATTTGCGCGGACCAGGATACGAAAGATCGTTCACGACGTCATTGGATATGGCATTTGGGGCTCTGTGGATACCCCGGGGAAGCTGCAAGCAACTGCAGAGGCCTTTTGGTTGTGGACAGCTGGCTCCTGAGGTGTATCAAGTGCCCCTATACAAATGACCCTCGGGTCAGCGCCGGCAGCATCGCCATCAATTTATCACGTTCGGAATCCGAACTTCGGATTGTCTTCAGGCACCATGGGTAGCATCATAGCCAATAATTTTAAATTTTGAACAAGACTTTGGATGCCCTCCACAATGAGTGGGAAGCCAGCATACCTGCGCGCGTCTGGAGCTCGAGGCGCATGCATGACAGAGCTATCTGAGCCGTAAAGTTTAGGATTCGGTGATTACAAGAGGGACCGGTTGTCACACCGGTCGCTAGCCGTACAGGCTAGACAGACTGTTCATCCTACCCCAGGGGCACCCGCAAAGGGGTGCCAAAAGTAAAGCCACCAAGGCCCACCCGCACCAAGCCCACCGCGCCATCAGGCCCACCAATCCCTAGCCTACACAAGCAGCAAGAGCGCCGCAAGGTCCACCATCGTCAAAATCTCCCAGCAGAAAAGACGCCACCAGGCTGGGCAGATCCGCACCCACACAATAGTCAAGAGTGGTCACAGTAGGTTCGTGCAGAGGTGAGCACGACCAAGTGAAGTGCACACGCGGTCCGCAGTCAGCAGAGCGAGTGTCGGGCAGAACCAGAAATGCTCGTGGGGCCCTCCCGTCGAGACCGTCAGGGGGAATCGGGGGGGGCCCCAGTGTCTGGAGGACCGACAAACACAACACGGTCCGCCCGGTTGGCCAGGAATGGGTGGGATGCCGGGACCGTCTCCCAGCCATCCGGTACCATCCCTAGGGCTGCAAACGACGCGACACGGGCCCAGAAGTCTGCCACAACCGCAGCACCAATGCCGACCAACTGAGCCCGAGCAAGCGGGGCAGCGGGGGCGCCACCCCGGTACATGCGTTGGCGGCCCCGTTCCAGCGCTGCCAGGGCTGCCAAAGCCACAACATCCCAGACACAGGGACAGATCCCCGGAGGGGGCGACACGAGCCACAGATGAACCCGCTGCAGCACCGAGTCGCCCGGGGCCCCCAACACCGCCTCCAGTTCCTCACGCAGGGTGCGGGCAACAAAGCAGTCCCAAAACAGGTGCCGACGGACCCAGCACCGTCCAGCCTGTGTAATCGGTGCACCGCAGGGGCAGCAGGCAGCCCTCCCACGACCCGCTTGCCCGCGCAACAGCGGGAACCCCGTGATGCCATGCACCGCCAGTCGCCAGAGCGCCTCTTTGTGGTCATTTTCCCACCGCAGCCGCCAGAGGCGGCGCAGGGTGTCCCGGAAAGCCGCAAACGCTAGCGGCGGCACCGGGCCCTCATGCGCGTCCGCGAGGAAGTCCTCATGGCGCGCCTTCAAGTCATGGTACGCCTCAGCTAGCTGCAGGAGGGTGCCACGCTTGACGGAGGTGCCCAGGACAGGTGTGAACGGGCCGCCCGCAGGGCACCAGGCGAGCCCCTGCAGCAGCGCCGCCCAAGCCTCCCGGGCGGGCGGCACAGCCACCTGGCCGGCCGCGACCTGCCGGGCCGCCGCCACCCAGCTGCCGGGGACGAGGCCCAAAAGGTCGTCCAGCTGGTCCGAGATGGACGGTCCGCTGGCATCCACCGCTGCGCCAAGCTCCCCGTAGCCCAGCACGCCTCGCAGTACCAGCTGCCGTAGCTGCAAAGTGCAGTGGCGAGCAATGCGGGGGGACACGCCCGCAGGCCGACGACGCGCCGCCGCCAAAGCGACGCGCGTCGGCACGAGCGCGTCCCAGCAGCGCACAGCGACACCGAGGGTGGTGAGACCGCGCAGTCCGAAGAGTGCCGGGAAGGTGACCTCCAGGCACGCGCCGCCGGGCCCCAGGAGTGCCGGGTTGCTCCACAGCGGCGCCGAGTAGCACCAGGGGCCCGCCATGGCGTCGGGTTCCGGGACGATGAGGGGCCCGAGGTAAGCGGCTGCACCAAGCAGCCGGGCGAATGCAGGGCATCCACGGGGCGCCGGAGCCCCCAGGACGCGGCCGCCCCCAGGGGCCAGGAGGCACAAGGGGTGGGCCGCCGGGTGGCACCGTTGCAGCAGATGCAGGGCGACATCAGTCCAGGGCGGGTCGGCGGGGAGGAGGCCGGCCGCCCCTGCGGCACAGCGCACCGCCGCCACCGCGTGCCGGGCCCGGACGTGGGCCACGAGCGGCAGGAGCCCAAAGCCGCCGACGGCGGGGGGCAGGGCGAGGACCCCCAAGCTCACCCCGACGAGGCGGGCGTTGGGCGCAGCCGTGTACATGGCGGGGGTCATCCTCCGCTCCACCACCGCAGCGGTGAGGCCAAGGAGACGGTCCAGGTCGGCACGAGGGGGCAGACCCTGGAACTCCATGTGGTAGAGCGCTTTGCTGAGGGCGTAGGCCGCCGCTGCCGCCGCCATGCCGAAAGTGGTGAGAGGCAGCCGCGCAACCAGAGCCAGCGCGGACTCCACTCCAGCAAGCCGCACCGGCACGGCCTGAGCGTCGTTGCGGAGGCCCACACCGAGCGTTTTGGCCTGGGCAACGATGCGTAGCTGCGCCGCCGGGCCGACGAAGGCAGTGAGGGGCAAGGGGGACACCGTCGAGCCCACTCCGCCGTCCGCCGGGGCAGGAGGGGGCGCGGCGGGGTTGCCGATCACGAGCAAGCGGGCTGCCGCAGCCCGCAGGATGGCGAGCAGGGCGGCGGGGGCGCCGGGATGAGGGACAGCCGCCGCCGGTGTCGGCACCGGTGCTGCTGGGGCCAGGTTCCGGAGAGCCGCAACAAGGGCGGCGGCGGCGCCAATAGGCTGGGGAGCTGGGGGGGCGGCAGCGGCATGGCCGGGCGCTGCGGCTGTAACTGGCACCACGGCGGCGATGGCGGTGATGGCGGCGGCGGGGCCAGGGAGGCTGCGGGGGGCGGCGACGGCCACACCAGCCGCCCCGATAGGGGCGGCCAGCGCGGTGCTCGCCACGCCAGCAGCGGGGTTCCCACCGTCCGGCACAGGGCCCAACGGCAGGACCTCCACCTTGTCGAGGTTCAGACGCTGTCCGGAAGCCCGGCGGAAGATCTCCATGACCGCCAGGAACCGGGGCAGGTCTGAGGCCGCTGCCAGGAAGGGGGTGCAGTCGTCGGCATATTGGGAGGCGGGGAGGGGGCGGGAGGCAGCCGGTCCCGCGCCCACCGTGATACCGACGCCCTGGGCCTTCAGCCAGCACAACAGTGCCTGGGCGATGGCGAGGTAGAGGAGCGGGGCCAGCGGGCAGCCCTGCCGGACGCCCGCTGTGATGGGCACTCGAGCAGAGCGGAAGCCATTGACCAGAGCCGCAGCGCCGGTGTTGGCGTGGAGCAGCCGCACCCATTGGAGGAAGTCCTGGCCAACGCCCAGGGTCTCCAGGCAGGCGAAGAGGAAGTCCCGGTCGACCGTGTCGTACGCCTTGTAGAAGTCGAGGAAGACCGCGAGGCCAGGGCGGTGCTGCGCCCGCAGCAGCTCGGGCAGCAGCTGCAGGAGCCACACGTTGTCCCCAATGCGGCGGGAACGGAGGAAGGCGGTCTGCTCAGGGTCGATGGTGGCCCCAAAGACCGGGAGCAGCCGACGTGCCAGCACACGTGCAAGGGTCCGGTAGTCGGTGTCAAGCAGGGTGATGGGCCGGTAGTTGGAGGGGAGAGTGGGGTCCCCGGCCTTGAAGATGGAGGAGATGACACCGTCCAGAAAGCCCGCGGGGGTACTGCCAGTAGCTCGGGCGGCCGAGAAGATCCGCGCCAGCAGCGGCGCGAAGGTGGCAGAGAAGCCCTGATACAGCTCGGCAGGGATGCCATCGGCGCCAGGCGCACGCCCCGGGGGGGTCGCTCGCAGGGCCTCTAGCACCTCCGCGGGGCTGACGTCCGGGCGGCCCAGGTCCGGGAGGGAGGCAGCGGGGCACCGGCGGCCGTGCGACTGAAGAGCGGCCAAGATCTGCTGGCGCGCCGCGGTGACATCCGGCGTCGGCGGCGAGGCAGTGCAGATGCGCTGCCAAAACTCTGCCATGACGGCCGGCATCTCCAACGGGTGCGCGGTAGGGGCGCCCGTGGGGCGCCGCAGTGCGGGGATCCGGCGGCACGCGGCGGGCGGGCGGAGGAGGGCCGTGAGGGCCGGGCTGGGACGTTCACCAGTCCGAAGCCAGGCGTGGCGGGCCCGGCGGGCACAGGAGGTCGCCGCGCGCACCTCCGCTGTGGCAGCGGCGGCGCGAGCGGTCGTGACCCGTGCAGCGGCGGCGACGCCACCCGCCTCCAACTGCTGCTGGGCTTCGTCCGCGGCGGCGTGGGCAGCGGCGGCGGCTTGGCAGGCAGAGATGCGGTGGTATCGGGCCAGCCGGTTAAGGCGGGAAGCGGCCCGACCCAGGGCCCGCTTGCAAGCGGGCCACCACTGTAGGAGATCGCCGGGGTCCTCTGGGGCGGCGGCGGCGGTGGCCTGCAGCCACTCCTCAAACTGACACCGGAGGTCGGGGAAGTCAAGGAAGTGGAGGCGGACGCGGGGGAGGCCGGGGCCCGGCGGCTGCGCGTGTGGTGCCGCGGCCAGGACGGTGGTGACGAGGCGATGGTCGGAGGGGGACCCAGCCGACACCTCGCAGCCGCGGAGGGCGGCCGCCAGATCGGCGGAAACGGTGACCCGGTCGATCCGGGAGGCGCCAGTGGGGCAGGTGAAGGTGTATGACCGGAGGGAGGGGTGCAGGTAGCGGAAGCCATCCACAAAATTGGGGCATGCCTCCTGGAAGCAGCGAGCGGTGCCGGCGTCCCGCTGCCGCCCCCCGTCCTGGGTGGAGTCCAGGGTAGGGTCGAGCACGAAGTTGAAGTCCGCGGCCCACACATGGGAGCCGCCTGCAGCCGCCAGCGTAAAGTTTAGGCCTCAGCTAGGTGTATTGGAGGTGATTCCAAGGTATCTGGGAACGCTTCAGAACAGATTGGTTGAAGATTGTTTTGCGTACGGCGGCCCAAAACAGATCAAGTTAGCGATTACGCAACCCTTACCGCAGCATTGCCCAAAATCCACCAGTTCCCGCCCCACGACACGGCTCGGCGACTGTACCAGTACTGGTTGCTCTTTGATGGTCCGCGCCCGCCGGCCCTGCCGTCGCTGCCCCAGTCGCCGGCGGCCACACTTTGACTGGCAGGTGGCAGCCCCTGGCCCAGCGCCTTGGCGGCCGCCACCGTGGGCGGGCGGCGCGCCGTGCGGAGCACCAGGGCACCGCTGGCGTGAGGGGCACCAGAGCGCCGCTGGCGAGCAGTGCACCGCTCTGAAGGGCCGGGTGAAAATGGCTTACGGCCGCGGACAGAAATCTGCCAAATGGGGAGATAATGTGCGCCTCGGATGTGAAGCGTCCGAGGCATGACCTAGCGATGGCGTGGGCGACGGAGAACGGGCAGTTCGGAACCAAAACCAGGCAACGGGTACCACGCACAACGCGAGGGCGGCCATGGTGCCTTACATTGAGGCACACACCAAAGCCAATCAAAATGTGCTGATCATGCTGATATGTGACCGTTAGAGTGCCGTACAGCCGGAGTGGCACAGCGCTATGCTCTGATGCCGAGTGTTTGAAGCGGTTAGTCGTACGGCGGCCCGAAACAGATTAAAATCAGCGATTACACGATACGGCCTGTCCTAGTAAACATTGAAGTCGTGTGGTTTGTTTTCCTTTTGTTGCGAATCCTATGATACCTGAACGGTCATGAACGGAAACGGAGCAAATGGAGCAAAAGGACATGACGGACATGAGAAAATCCGTTTTCTCAAGGGATCTGCCATAAGCATATGGCAAAACTCGGGCGATGGAGGTTCCAATTGGACGCGCTTTGCGAAGAGCCTGTGGCCGTTTCGCTACTTTGGCGTCAGGGCTGTCCGGGGGAAATACAATATCGACACATGCAGCGACTTCTGGAACAAGTACGTCGTGAGGGTGTCGCACGCCTGTGCTGTCATCCAAGCGTTACGCGCCCATGCGTCCGGCTCATTTGTAGCTGAAAACGCAGCCCGCCCGCTTCCGCATATCTGATCTGGGATTTTGACATAAGGCGCCATGGCTGCCGTCACATTGTGCGTGGCACCCGCTGCCTATGTTGGTTACCGACCTGACCGTTCTCCGTCGCCAACGACATAACTAGGTCAAGCCTCGGACGCTTCCCACCCGCGGCGATCTGCCCATTCTGCTAGTTCTTGTCCCCTTCAAGATGCCGTGGCTGACTATCAACCGGCCAACAGTGTTGTGTCCTTCGCGCCAGCGATGCCACTGCGCTCGGTTGCCATTTTCCGTAACCCAAGGTCACCGCGGTCTGGGTTGCCTACCACCTCCTGCCTGATGAGGCGTTCACGCTGCACGCCTTGTTGCTCCACCCGCCTCCTGACTTCGTTCACCGCAGCTACGAGCGCGACATCAAGCTGGCAGCGGACATCGGCAGCACCACGATGCGCTTCTCCATCGAGTGGGCGCGCATCGAGCCGGAGAGGGGCGTGATTGACATGGAGGCGGTGCGCAGGTGAGGGGAGGGAGGCAGGGAGGGAGAGAGGGGGGATGAGCTCTGTGTGCGTGGGCGGGCTGTTGATTTGGCACGGCACGGGCCGGGGCCAGCGGATTGCAACCTTCCGCGGCCGCAGCACCAGAATTCATCTGCCGTCATGCTGTCTGCAGATACCACCAGATGCTGGACTGCATGGCGGCTCACGGGCTGGAGCCCAACGCCACGTTGTGGCACTTCGTGCACCCCACCTGGTTCGAGGACGCGGGCGGGTTCACGCGCGAGGAGAACATCCCGGCGTTCGTGGAGTTCTCCAAGCGCTGCTTCGGCTGGTTTGGATCCAAGATCCGCCTATGGGCCACCTTCAACGAGCCCACGGTACGGCATGCGTGACTGCGTCGCGGAATCAACGGGTACTCAACACCGGGCAGGAGCACGAATCCGGTCGCGTGCTGAGCTGCCCGATACAGAGCGGGGCCACGCACCCACTTCAGTGGGGACGCCCGCGTGCAATGCGCGCGCGCATCACCCGGCATCAGGCAGCAACGCTTAACTGCATGGGAGCTGGGCGAGGGCAGGGGCAGCTGGCAAGACACCTTGGATTGCCGGCGACAGTCGGGCACGCGATGCGCTCTTGTGGATCATTTTATGAAATGTCTGCGCAATGTGTTCAACGACACATCACGGAGTGTTCTACGCGCTGTGGTTTGGGTTGGGTTCCAAAGCTTGCATCTGTCCTCACCCAGCTCCCCCGTGCGTTCATTGTTCACCTGGCGCCGAGTCTCGCCATCCGTCCGCCCGCGCAGTGCTACATGTTCCTGGGCTTCATCGTCGGCATCGCACCGCCAGGCCGCATCTTCGACCTGGTCGGCGCGGGACGCATGCTGAGCACCATGCTCAAGGCGCACGTGGCCGCCTACAAGGCTATCAAGGCCATGCCGGGCGGCGACCGGGCGCAGGTGGGCCTGGTCAGCCACCACATCACCTTTGAAGCGCAGGCGGACGGTATCCTGCACGGCGTGGCCAAGTGAGTGCCGCAGTGAAGGTGGTGGTGCTGGGGTGGGTGGAGCGGCAAGCGGGGAAACAGGAGGGGAGGGAGGGAGGGGCGGGCTGGGGGCAGGGTTACGCCGACTGCGCTTGACAAGCCTCGATACCGGTAGTGTGGGGACCGTGGCGGTTGACGGGCCAGCCGAAGGCTTGATGTACACCGGTTTTCAGCCTGTCCGGAAACAGAGGACCCATCCGCACGCGTCCAGCAAAAAGGAAGCACTGCCGCTCTGCCGGTTTGATTCTGGCCGGCTGGCGCCTGCCTGCGCCTCACCGCGAGGTCCTCCCAAGTGCTTGCCTCTCTACGTTGATAGAGAGGAGAGTGCGCCTGTCCTTCCCCGTTCCCGACAGGGTGCTGTCCGATTGGATGACGTACTGGTGGGGCTGGGATGTGGTGGAGCACTGGATGCTGACCGGCGAGTTCGTGTGGAAGCTGCCAGTGTTCGGCGTGTGGCAGCAGTGGCGCGACCCGGCCGGCAAGCCGCCGTGCGACTGGTGGGGCATCAACTATTACTCGCGCGGCATCTTCTCCTGGTACCTGGCGCCAAGCTGCCGGGCGCAGGAGGTCATGACGGACATGTACTACCCCATCTACCCCGAGGGCATGTACCGGGCCATCAAGCGGTGGGCGGTGGGAGGGGCAAGCGAGAAGAGGTTGCTGTTGTCGCGATTAGCCTTAAAAGCACTCTCAATCCTGGGGTCTAGGGGCTCGGAAGTGGCACCGGTAACTGAAGGTTTGAGGGGCTGGAGGCCCGTGGTCATGAGCCTGAGGCTGCAGCCGAAAACCAAAATCTGTGGCTGCAATTCAAAAGGCCTTATTGAAGCTTTCCTCAAGAGCCCCGGGTGTCGGCTTATGGTTCGTAGCTCGCTAAGGGCTATGTGCCGAGGTCGACCCGCGAGTGTATCCGCAGCAGCGACAGCCACATCCGTGCCTCATCGGCAGGACGGTTGGCACGACGTAGTCGCGCCGTCGATCCTGCTTCTCTTCATGCTCCGTCCCTGGGCCTCCCGTCGTTTCCTTCCCACCCCGTTCTCTCCTAACCCCCGCCCCCGGCCTCCCCCGTGCCCATCAGGTGCTCCGAGTTCGGTATCCCCATGTACATCACCGAGACGGGCATCGCGGACTCCCGGGACGACCGACGGTCCATCATGATCGACGCCTATTTCAAGGAGGTGCGTGTGAGCGGGCCTCTCAGGCTTTGTTACTTATTTGTGGTCAAACTGGACCCAGGGGAGGACCACCTGTGCATACAGCACCTGGCACTGTGCCAGTGAAAATGCGTGTAGCGTAGCTCGTATCAAGAGCCCGCCTCGGTATCCTGCCGTTCGCCTCGGCCTGCTCGCTTCACTCCTTTCATTCACCTGATTACGGTGCTCCTGCCCCTCCTCCTGTTCCCCCTCCTCCAACTCCTCGTGTGTTCAGGTTATGCGTGCGGTGGCGGAGGGTTACGACGTGCGCGGGTTCTATTACTGGTGGGTGCGCGGACCGGGCGGGGCGTGTGGGCGCTGTGCGCCGCGGGACCACTGCACCACTCCTGGATCCTGACGCCTCCGTGCGCCGCTGTAATGCTCAGCCGCCCTGCTCACGCCCGTCGTGACCCGTCCGGACCCCCCCCGTCGCTTCTTTCTTAGGACTACCACTCTCCCTTTTTGACCCCTTTTAACTTCCCTGTCCGAACGGTAATTTCATCAATGTGCCCTTCACTTTATTGTTGTCAGGACCCTCATCGACAACCTGGAGTGGGCCACCGGCTACACCATGAAGTTCGGGCTGTACGCCTGGGAGCCGGATGGCAGTGTGGACCGCAAGCTCAAGGTGGGACAAAAGACTTGGCATGTTTGTGGGCGGATGGCGGGTTATGTCGTAGTGTGGCGCCTGATGGTCAGCGGAGGGGAGGGGCGGGCAGCTGCGCGGGAGGGGCTGCTGGCTGCGGGCACGCCTACGAGCAATGCCTGCCGCTGCTTAGCTGGAAACCACTGATCCCGGGACTTTGCACAGGCACGCAGACAGGCACACAGGCAGACAAAATGGCAAAACAACGAGGTCGGAGGCCCCCACCTTCGCGCCGGGGGGTCCGCCCAACAAAGCTCGGTCGGGGTAACGATTGCTCGAGCATCGGCCAGGACACCAAACCTACCAACTGCTGCCGTACGCCCGCAGAGCTTAGGAGCCTATCCTCACAGATCCATGACCCATGGCCTCGCCCTTCACGGCACCTCTTTCGCGCTCCTGCATCTTAACAAACCTCTCCATCGCCATGCTGGTCACAATCACACCAAACCCCGGCATGGCCATGGATGGATTCGTGTCCGCAGGAGGGCAGCAAGACGCTGGTGCGCTACTTCCGCACACTGCCAGACGACCTGGAGGGCGTGCGCGAGGCGGCGCGCAAGGCGCGGGAGGTGCTTGGCGCCGACATGGGCGTGGAGCAGGAGCTGGAGGACGAGGGCTTTGTGCGGATGGGGCCGGAGGGCAAGCTCATGACGGATGGAAAGGGCAGGAGCAAGGCGGAGGGCGCCGCGATCAAGGGCGTGGGCATGGTGGCCATCGGCTAGTGAGGAAGGGAGGTGTGGTAGGTGGTAATGGTGAGGTGTGAAAAGGCGAACCGAGCACTAGGCGACGGGATAGTCACGGCTCAAGGGAAAGGGGTCGTGGTTTGGGGACGTGTGGGGGAACGGGACGTAGTCGACGGGGTCGCGAGTCGGACGAGGGCATCATTTGCGATGTGGGGGAGCGGGAATAGAGTGGGGGTGGGGTGGCCGTTGGGGACTATCTGGGAGGCCGCAAGGGCCTCTCTCGGCGCATGGCGACATGGCATTGGATTGTGTAACACGTGGTGTCGTTTGGGTTGTGCTGTGCTTCAATTGCAGGACGGAGCTAGGAAACCGCAATGGTGGTGTGTGGGCGTTGCGTATAGCGAGATGACAGTGATGCAAGACGACGGTGAGGTAGAGGCAGAACAGGTAGAGGCGGCGACAGGACTGAAAACGGCGGCGTCGCCGCCGCCACGGACTGGCGTCGCCGGCGCCTTATAGCAGCCGAGGTCGCACCGCCACCATCGGCGGCTGTGGCGGTGGGTGCGCTGTATTCGCAGGCACATGTGCACTGGGCTCCAGGCACACGGTCGACGTCGCGCTTGTCTCCAGGCACACGGTCGACGTCGCGCTTGTCTCCAGGCACACGGCCGACGTCGCGCTTTTTGCTAATGTTATGCGCTTGAGCCTCAAGGGTCCCCCCTGCGGACAGTAACCCTTATTAACAAAACAGGTAGAATATTGTCCTCGAATGCTGCTGTCGTTACTGTTTCGCTGTTGTTCCACGGCACGGCACGGAGCAGAGGTCGGCCAGGAGGCAGTTTTGATGTATGCCGGCGGCATCAGAAATAGAAGATGGGTTACCAGTCACCGGACGTAGGGCGCGTTGGTGGCAGGAGATGCAGGCGCGGGAACACATGTGGATCACAACGTATCTGATCGAGCAGCAGCAAAGACCGGTTGCTTACATTTGAGTTATATGCCTCTTAATGCATTGTACGCGCGGGGGCTGTCAATGACAACCTTGGGTTGGACCTTCGGGCTCCACCTGGCGGGTGCAAAGACATGCTTGGCAGGTAGGACTGCTCGAGCTGGATCGAGATTGTGCCTTGTAAGTTCACCAAAATGTATTGCGCCAACGGCATTCCAGTATGCATGAGCACAAGCACAAACGCACAGAATTAATCATGCCATACACATGGATAAGGACACTGTACATTATTCATGGCTGCAGCCCGGCGGGCCGTGTAGTCACCCCAACCTGCAGCCAGCTGCGAAAGCACACCAGACGTCGCGCAGTTTATCGCCTTGACCCGTCATACTGTTGCACAAGCACACGCCGAACCCAGATTAAATATCAGGGGATCAGCACTGCGATCTTCACATCCTCGCCAAGTGTGAGCATCCCTGGCGCGCCTGCGAGGCGCGGATGACGCCTTAATCGGCCTGCTTGCTCTTGCAGCCGCCACCGCCACCGCCGCCACCACCGCAACCGCAGCCGCCGCCGCTGCGGACCGGCTGCCCCTGCACGGGCAACCCCTCCGAGGCCCAAGCTCGCATACCGCCCGTCACATTCGTCACATTGGTGAAGCCGAACACCTTGGTCAGCCGCACTGTCGCCTGTCCAGACCGCATGCCCGATCCGCACACCACCGCGATCGGCCGCTCGCGGAACTCGTCCAGCGAGCCACCGCGTACGGCGGCCGACAGGTCCGGGTCCAGGGGCAGATTGGTAGCGCCGGCGATGTGCCCGCTGTCGTACTCTGGCGGCGAGCGAACGTCCAGCAGGAGAGAAAACTGGCCCGTCGCGAGGCGCTCCTCCAGTTCAACCACCGAAATCTCCTGCAGCGTGACCGCGTGTGCAACTATGATTGACCAAGGAAGAGAAATGAGCGAAAATCCATGGCAGGTCTGGCAAGAACCAGTCACTCTTTCGGGTGCAACGCGGTACGCTTCAAGTGTCAGGGGGGCCAAGAAAGGCAGGTGCTGTCGGGGAGCGAAGGCCACCTGCGCTGGACAGAAGTGGCTACCTTGTCACGAAAGCCCGGCATTAATTAAGAAAGCGGCAAGCTGCAAAGCGTGCGGAGAGTTCTCGTCTGGGGCACTACCAGACATTTAAACGCACCTGAAAGCCGGCCTCGGGCGAGTATGCGCTGGGGGCCGGCGCACCAGGGAGACCGCCAGCCTGCAGCGTCCCCATCGACTGCGAGTCGATGTCCTCGCCGAGCTCGGGCATCACGGCGGCCAGAGCCTTGTACGCGCCGGGGGCCCCGCGCAGCGCTTCGGGGTCGTCGGACTCGGAGCCGTCGCGGTAGTCGATCCAGGACTGCGCAGCATCGGCGGCGAGAGTTTGGATGTGGTGCCCATCACTGGTGCGTACACATCGGACATGTACACCCTAGATTACGGGCAAGATATACATGCCAAAATTGCCGTGGGTTTCCGATTTCAGCATGCGACCGGATGGACTAGGGTCTGGATTAGGGGCTGGACTTGGACACTCGGTGCAGCTCCTGGGATAACGGCACATGGATGAGGGGGCGCGGACACCAGACCGGGGAAGGGGAGCGGGTGGTGTGGTCCCGAGCGGTTCATCGGATGGCTTCGGTATAACGCAGATACTGTGCTGTTCGTCGGAACACGTAATTATTATAGCACGTAACTCAGATACCTACGGGTTGATACTCGAGGCCTTGATAACCGCTTGAGTCGTCCTCCCAGGCACCAGCCACAGGCAGCTCAGCTTGGACAGCACCATCTTCATCGTCGCTATCCTCCCACCTCAGGAGATGGCTCTCCTTAAGCGGATTGAAATCGCTCAGTATCGCGTGGACGTCCAAAAAGCGCTCTTCGGTTGGACGCTCCTCGGCCTCATCCACAGGCCTTACCACCTCCGCGACACGAAGTGGGCGAACTGAGACCTGACGACGGCCCAATTGGCCTCTGGATTGCAGAGAAGCCGTCGCCTGCACCGTTGATTTTGGACCCTCCGGAACAGCAATCGCCTTGCGCTGCCCGCGAGCGGAGGAAAGACGTCCCGCAAGGGACAATCCGGAGGTGTGCAAGGCACAGGACGACATTCTTGTGGCGTTGGGGTGGTCGCGTGTGACAATATCTCCAGTCAATCTGGATTATTGATAAAGCGATCTAACGGTACGGAAGTAAGGCCCTTTTTAAAGCAACGCAAGGCGGAGCAAAGTATGCTGCTTTCTGTATCCTTTAAGTCCGCTGAAACAGATTGGTTGCAATTGGGGGCTCTATTTCTACAAGAATGTCGACACCCACAGTTTTACGCGTTGGATGTCACGGCATGCATTGTTTTACAACTCATATATTTGTAACTTATGTAAAATTTACATATCGTTCTTTGAATTCAATAAGCAGGAAAATCTGGCCATGCGTGCTGCCAAACTATTTTCTAGCCGCTCCAGAACCGAGTCGAGTTGCCGTATTATTGGAAGTTCTGCCGTCGGGAACACCAACGTGCTGTGGAAACACACTCAACAAATAGATTGACAGCTGCTTCACGCTTACCTTGCTTTGAAGCGTTGCGTGTCGACATTTGGATTATAATCGCAAATCGTCAGGGAATGCGACAACTAAAGTATCATGAGCAAAAACTGCTCAAGAAGGTGGACTTCCTTAGGTGGAAAAGCGATGACAACGTGCGCGAGTTGCAGGTTGGTTGCCATTTGCAGCTAGTGTTCTGACATTTGCGACGTCTCCGTGCATGAACCGGACCATGTGACATGCAATTTTGCTTGCAAGTCGCTTCAATTTACCGTGGTGCCGCCGCCAACAGGTCATGCGGCGATACCACATCCAGGACCGCGACGACTACAAGAAGTACAACAAAATAAGCGGCATGATTACAAAGCTGACGAACATACTAAAGCAGCTGGATCCCAAGGATACGGCGCGGGTGGAATTGACTGACCAGCTGCTGGAAAAGTGCGTGCGGGTCGTTGCGGGTTTGGAGGGTTGGCTCCGGTACCCCTGTTGCGGCCCCGGTGGCTTGGCCACCTGCCCATTTCCCCCACCTCACATGCTTCGGCCCTACACACCCAGGCTGCACAACATGGGCGTCATCCCGACCAAGAAGAGCCTGGTCCAGTGCGACAAGCTCGCAACAGCAGCATTCTGCCGCCGCCGCCTTTCGGTGGTCATGGTCCGGCTCAAAATGGCTGAGACGCTGCGAGAGGCGGTTACCTTTATCGAGCAGGCGAGTTGTTGCTTGGGCTGGTCGATAGGGCAGCGGCGGCACGCACACTGGCGCACGCTGATAGCATCATGCAACCCCTTGCACTGCTCCTTGAGGCTTCAACTGAAGCACGAACGACTAAGCGCTAGACGCCTTGGGCACAGTGCGCATTCAGTTGCCTTTCGCTGGCGCCCACGCGCACGAACGTGGCATGTGCCGCGCTCCCCGTCCCTGACCCACCCCCATGTAAACCCGCGCAAACGGCTCTCTTTTGTGCCGCCCGGGTCTCTTTGGTCGGTCTTTCGCCGGCCCTCTGTCTTCAGGGCCACGTGCGTGTTGGCCCGGACACGGTGACGGACCCCGCCTTCCACGTGACCCGCAACATGGAGGACTTCGTGACCTGGGTGGACACGTCAAAGGTGAAGCGCAAGGTGCTCAAGTACAACGACAAGCTGGACGACTACGATCTGCTCATGTAGTCGCGAGGGTCGTGTTGGCGAGGAGAGTTGGCAGCCAAAGCTACGCTCGTAAGGTTGTGGCAGCGCGTGGGCTTCGGAGCACCACACCCGTCCGTCGGGGTTTGGCGGGTCGCCGCGTGGGGCGTTGCGGGATTGGGGTGGAGGGTTGCGGGTGCGCGTTCTGTGTGCCCTGTATCAGCTTTGGACGCTAACGGGCGGCAGGAACCGCTAGCAAACGACAGAAGCCGCAACGCCGTGGGCGTCTTAAGCATTGATGTACCGTCTAGAGAATTTGTTTTTAGTTGTGCGTAAGTATGAGAGGGTGTGCGAGAGAGCGAGAGCGAAAGGGAAAGAGTGAGAGAGATATAGAGGCGTGAGGGATCGGGAGTGTGGGAGAGAATGGAGTGTTGGGTGTGTCACGAGATGCAAGTACGCACTGGCCGAGACCTGCTGGGGGTGGGCATGGGTCAGGCTTTACTTGCATCCATACTGCGGGGAAGGGGGCAAGCGGATCAGGGGGAAGGCATGCTTTTATTAAGGGGGATAATCTCTGGTCGAGGCGCCTTAGTATAGAAGGTAGGAGTTGGATGGGGACGGAGACCCGGGAGAGGAAGTGATGGAAGTCACGAAGGCTCGGCACGGCTCCAGACGAAGAACTCTTGGGAACACCGTTTGCTTTATTATATTGGAACTCCCTCCGGCCGTTCCTCTTGGCCACGGCCACATGTTGATCATTTTGGGCGAAAGACGGGGGCGGATTGGAGGAGAAAACCCCGATGGGCGGGCACTGGACCTTCAGTGTAAGGCTGTCAGGTTGAGTCTGGACCCAAACGGGTTGTTCGGTCCTGCCATGGATGCACGCTTGCACGGTGACGTCGTGATCGTAACAGCTTCCCACGGCCGCTGCCACTGTTCCCTCCGCGGGCGGATCGAGTGGCCCGTAGTTGCAGAGCGGGACTGACCGAGGGCGGTTAGTAACATGCTCGTCTCGCTGGGCGCTCAGGCGCGCCAAGCCGCCGATACAGAGCTAACTTCGCGACTGCGGACTTCGTCTAATTTGAAACCCTGAGAAAGGGACAGAAACATGTACGAATATTGTGCCAGTGGTTGCCCAGGGCACGACGGCAGCCTGCGGTTGCCTGCAGTTCCCAGCAATCGGCGTCAGCGGTAGCACACCGTTAATGGCCGGTATTAAATAATATGGCAAGTGCGCTGAGGGTTACTGACATTCCGAAGTGTCGTGAGCTCTCATATGCCGAGAGTACTCTAGCTCATACTTTAAACTCGGTATGGACAATGTATGGTGCGATGTTCACTGCCGTCAATAAGAACGTAAAACTCTGACGCGCCAGCTCACTAGAGAAGAAATTTTACCCCGTGCAATGCTCCAAGTTGGTCAATGGCCCACGGGTCTCATAGTGTGTACCGCGATGGCAATTCGGAAGTGCGGCGTTTAGCTTTCATTTCCAAAAGTTTTAGAAGGCATACATATATGGCTTACAAGGCACACGCGTATGTTTTTTGTGCCGGCTCCTGGCGGTTACAAGGGCGTGCCTGGTTTAGTGTGCAGAAGAATGCCACCCTTTGTGCGATTCCGACTCCCGTGCATCTTCATGAGTATGTGAGCATGTCATTTATATGAGCGGAGTATGTTAATATGTACGGTTTGCGCGCTTACTAGTTCACTCTTTTCTAGGTTTTGGCCGTACTAAGACATAGCGACGAACCCGCGTCAGGGTGAGCGTCCAGTTCAGAGAGTAAGCGGCGCTCAACAGCGCATTTGTCCACTAGGGTTAACTAACAAAGCCGTTCAGGTGCGGAGGGTTCTCGCCCCGGCTCAGGAGGGCTCAGACACCGCCTAAAGTACTTCCTTGCCAAGGCGTTTTGCTCTCGTGCGGCAGGCGGGCCTTTTTTTATCACTTGTCAGCGGAGTCATATTAAAGACTGAGTCATAGTCTTGTAGGTGAAGAGGAAGATCAGGAATCCTAGCTGCTCCTTCCACCGGTGTTCCAGGGTGTTCTCGGCCGTCGGCACCAATCTGACAGCCAATCCTCGGAACCAATTCTCGGAAGATGCTGATGCGGTCACTCGCCGTCTTTCTGCTGTCGCAGCTGCTCGTTGCAGCGCAGGACGCAGGTACGCCAGGCGGCTCGGGTCTCGGCCGGCCGCCCGGCTCCTCGCAAAACCCGCTGATGCTCCCTCAGCGCATTCTGTTATGCGTGTAACCATGCTCTCGGCCCGCGCGATTCGCATACCGGTATACTGTGGACATCTCCTAGCCCGGCTCAACGCTGCATTTGCAGGTACCGGAAAAACCTTTCAGCAGATCTGGACCGAAGATTTTGATCCCTGCTGGAACGGCGCCTCCTGTGTAAACGGCCTGCGGACCTCCGTTTGGTCGTTAGAGGAGGGAGATGGAAGCAGATACGGACCCGATTTCACCGGTGGGTGCGCCACGCATCAGTGCTGCCGGCGACCACCGTGCATATTGTGTGGAATTAAACCAGCGCCGGCGGCCTCTTTAGCCTCTTGTTGGGGTGCGCTGGTTCTCCCCACCCCATCAGATGCGCCTCACTCGCGTTGGCCGCCACCCCCTCCATACATCACATCACATCACCAGCGCCCATGCAGCCCACACCATGCAATCCGTAGTTGGCGAGACAGGCGGATTGCATTGGGCTCCGGATTATCCTGCGCTACTGCGAAGGCGGGTCAGCTAAGTCGCATGAACGCATTGACGCGTAACTGAAACAACTTAAGGAAGCGGATAATGTAATCGCACACACGTTGGGCTCCCGATTGGGGCGTGGCAAACGCTGCCGTTGCGCCTTCCGCCACCCCTGCTGTACCGGCACTTCAGCAACGATCCTGCCCCCAAACCGACCACGCACAAACCACACCACACCTGCAGGATGGGGCAACGGGGAGCTCCAGTGCTACACCAACGCCTCTCGCAATGTGCGGGTGCTTCAGCAGGCAGGGGGCGCCTTGGGCGTCCTGTCCATCGACGCGACCTTCCATGAGGACGGCATGAGCTGCACCAACCCGGGAGCTGCCAGCAGCACCCGCTACTGGAGCAGCGGCAGGATCGCCTCCCGCGCGAAATTGGCATTCGCCTTCGAGCAAAATAGCTCCATCAAGTACCAGGCGCGAGTCAAGGTACCCAGGGGTAAGTAACGCGTGCACCTGCGCGCATCCTCGTACCCAGGCACCGCACATTCGCGCCCAGGTACCAGTATGTGAGCGCGCGTCCGCGCATTCGTCCAGCTCTCTCCGCTCAGTTGCGAGGGAGTGCATTACGAGGGGGTACTGCGTTGGGCGCGGTCCGAGTAGATGGAAGACAGATGCCAACCGCGGCATCGCGCACGGCGCGCATGCATGAATGTGTGGATGAATGGATGGATGCATGGATGGATGCATGGACGGCGTTGTGAGTGGATGAAGACGATTCGGTGGTGCGAGTCCCGTCCCGTCCCGGTCCCTTCACTGCTGCGTGCGTGTTGCCCTGCAGAGCTTTAGGGTTTAGGGTTTTTTTAGGGTTTTAGGGTGCGTGTTGCCCTGCAGAGCTGGGCGCCTGGCCCGCCTTTTGGCTGCTGCCCAACACCTACCGCACGGACTGCGTGGGCTGTGGCGACCTTGGCGGCTGGTGTACCTCTGGCGAGGTGGACATTCTGGAGGCGCGTAACCGGGACGGCCTCTTCCAGTCCACCATCCACTACGGCGGCCGCAAGGCGGCATCCTGGGAGGGCTGCAGGGATACCGCAGGTGAGCCGGCGGCACAGACCGGGGTATAGTTCGGTGTACAGTTTACGGTGGACCCCGGGAATGAATCGCCTGCCCCGGCTGGCCCCTCCACAGTCCACACCCGAAGCCAGGACACGCAACCCACACACGCAACCCACTACAACAAAAATACACGCCAACGCCGGTTACGCCTGTCTGCCCCGGGGCCCGGGCCCTCTCCCCAAGCAGGAGTCTTCAACGCCAGCAGCTTCACGGCCTACTGGAACCGGGTCTCTGTTGTCATGGGCTCCTCCGGCATTTCCTTTTACGTCAACGATACGCTGGTCCAGTCGATTCCCTCGAGCACCTGGTACACGGCCGCAGTGGACAAGGCGGACGACCCCCTGGCGCCCTTCAACCGCCCCTTCTACATGCTGCTCAATTTGGCGGTGGGGGGAAGGTACCCCGCGGAGACCACGGGCGGACACGTGGTCACGGATACACGCAGGGCGCCGTACCGCTACCTTGTCGACTGGGTGCGCGTGTATAAGGAGGTGCCAATTTAGTGGCGGCAGCAGAAGCGGCGACGGGCGCAGATCCCGGCGGTGATGCTTGATGGAGTCCCACGCTGGGGGTTAGAGGGGGTCTGGTTTGGAAATTGGAATGGTGCGTCGGTAAGCGGTGTCGTGAAGAGCGTCCTACAGGCCATGGCGCCGTTGTCTATGGACCAGTGAGGGCCGCTGTGCAATATGAGCAGCTGCGCAAGGGTTGATTGGTAGACTCGGTCGGTGCGAATAAAACGTTTTACAGCGGACCCAAAGAACCGTCAGTGCATACCGCAACTGACGCTGTTGCGGCCGAAGCCCAAACCGTGGAGGGTGGGCCCAAACGACCGGAGATTCGACCCGGAACAGCCACGCTTTAAGGCCAACTTCAGGCAGTGTTCAGGCAGTGAGTTATCCAATGTTGGCGGATTGGTTTGTTGTTGGTATATTTTCGTTCGCACATGTTTTGCATGAGCCGACGTAATGAACTGACGCGTGAGCAGCACCCGGGTGTTCCTGTTGGGTTCGTTCTTCGTTGTTTTTGCAGCAGCGGTGGGCGGCAGCGGAGGGTAGTGCGTGACGGTTGCTCCGCAGAGCTTTGCGCTCGGCGTTGGTGGCCTTGGCATGCAGGGCGAGTGAGGCAAGCAAGAGAGCAGGAGGGCGTGCATTGCAGGCGGCCTTAGTTGCGGCATCTCAAAACTCACACTGAGTTGCCGGGGCGGAACCGGAATGCAACGCCTCAACCAACGCGTCAAAACAACGTCACGGTGTGTGTGTGTGTGTGTGTGTTTGCAGTCCACCGGACCGATGCAAGACGCTCTCGACAGCCCAGTCCATGCCACGTACTTCGTCTCGACAACCCTTCAGCATCAACGCGAAAAAACGATATGGGTCAGCCGCGAAAGCGGCCTCTCTGGCCCTCAGTACAGTATTCTACTCCTCACCGCAGAGGCTCCACAGATGGCAGTGCACTGTCGTCTAAATACGTCAACGCATGTGTTGCGCATGTACGAAGTCTCTGTCGGAACAAAGCTAAAACGACTAATGAATAGGAATGTGCCGACTGACCTCATTTCGTCCATGGGACATTTCCAGCGCCCGTCAGGTTGGCTGGTCGGCTACCAGCCAATCGGATGCAGACTGGGCATGCCGATCGGCTCCTACGAAAGCCTGTCCGAGCCGTTGCGTTCGGCAGGGACGGCAGGAAGCTGCGTAAGCGCGCCTCCGGTAACCCGCACATGCAAACCATTCCGCTCACTTGACAAGAGTCCCGCAGTCCAGCAGCTTGCCTGCCTTTCAACGCCGCAAGACACCACCTACAGGGTGGCCTCCCTCCAACGCGCAAACGCAGTTCATCAAAAAATACAACGCCCTCCTAAACCGGCTGGCTAAACTCATGAGCAGTTTAATGCCCCGTTGCCTAAGCTCTGGAAGTCTCTGGGTTCTTTCCGCGGTCTTTCTTCCATTGATCGCACACTACCGTACACGTATTGCTTCCTGGGTCACGCCGTGAGGACATCCTTTGCTCCGATGCGCTGCCACCCGCAAAATGCAAAAGCCGCCCCCATCGCCCACGATTGCCTGCACAAAACAAGCAACGAGGAAGGCCGAATGCAAACGGCCCGTCATGTCCGTTGAGAATGCACGCACGGGAGCACGGCGCACGGCTCGCGCCGCATCGCCTCACGCGGCGCCCTCCTCCTCAAACGCCAGCTGCTTGCCCGCAGCCACCGCAATCGCCTCTCGAATGGCGATTGCCCACTCGCAGCACTCCTCGACGCTGGCGGCCTGATGGGTGCGCGGTCGAGGAACGGCGCGGCGCAGCGAAGGTACGATTACCGCTACTCACAAGAGGCGGAACAATGTCCACCAAGCAAGCAGAAAGACCAGAGCAGCAGGTTATGGACGTAACTCTAGCGCAAGGGCCTGAACTCCGAGAGTACTTTTGATGCCGGCCGACGATGGCCGTGCGAGCGCCATCGACCCGCTCATGGCCCTCCCCGGACCAGGCGTGATCCCAACAACCACAAGGCCGCCCACCACAGCGACCGACCCCGCCCGCAACACACCTGGAACATCAGCCGCCGCCCGCGTATCCCCCCTAGCCAGCTCGTGCCCTTTGGCACCTCCAGGATGTTGAACCGGGGGGCCTGGGGCGCCAACCGAGGCATCGCAGGGCGACCCGTCACCGTGCCGCGACCGCCGATGATCACGGCAGGAAGAGGAGCACCGAGAAGATACCAACACCGGAAAAAACGACGACCCCACTGCAGATTCCATGCAGGAACCACGGGCAATTGCGCATGCCAGGTGCAACGCCGGCAGGTCATGTAGCCCGACCACGTCCGCCGCATTCTCAGCCCTCCGGTCGGGCCAAGGCGGCGGCAGGACAGCCCGGCCAATCCCGCAAGCCCGCGAGCCCACGTTCCCCGCCCGTGTCCCCACCGTGCCAGCCTCGAAAGTGGAGCGGCCCAGCGCCAGCGAGTCCAGCGGCCGCACCTCCTCGGCGCGTGTGAACCAGTGCAGGTAGCCTGGACGGCAGCAAGCGGTGTGCGGCGCAGCGCGCGGATGCGCGTGAGCGCGCAGGCATCCGGGCGGCTGGTTTTTGAGGAACGAGTAATCTACCGTCCTCTATCCAACGCGCCGAGTGGTACCTTGCTCTTCGAAACGCGAGCCGCGCAATCCCGGATGCGGTGGACAGGGCCAGTCAGAACCCAGCTGCGCCGCAACCTGCACTCCATTTCTGAACAACGCGACCGCCAGCCGCTGCCACTCCTCCGCAAATGTTGCTGGGTCCGCTGGCCGACGTCGCCTCCGTTCCACCGCTGCGGTCTCACCTCTCGTGCCCTATTCCCGCCCCGCCCCCCGCTTAAGCCGTTCGCTCACCTGCTCTCGTTAGCACAAAGTGGCACTTCCGCCACCTCTCAGTGGCCGGCTCCAGGACCTGCAGGTCGCCCTGCCGTACAATCTCCGGCGAGCAAAACAGCTCGTGGCAGACGCTGTGCAGGCACTCCGTCTGGCGCGCCGCCAGCCCCTCTGCGGTGCGCGTGGCGGTGGCGGCCACGTCGCGCAACATGCTCAGCTTGACCTCAGGCTGGATGGCGCGCAGCACCGCCTGCGGGAGCGGTGGCCCCGTGGTGCAGTGGACGGATTAAGGAGGGCCGCGAGGCGCGGGTGGAGTGCACGCAGAGGGCAGAGGCGGGGGTCGCATCTTTGTGGTTTGTGGTTTTTAAATTTCCGGATCGTAAGACAAAGGAGGCTGGGGGGCGGCTGGCAGGTACGGTACGCTGCCACTCCGCAGCCGAGAGCCAGCGCGAGCCGCCTCCAACGGCCCTCGACAGTGGCGGCAGCTGTACTGTACTGTATCTCCGTCTCGGAAGGAGCGCCGGGCCCAGACTCCCACATCTCTCTGGCAGCAGCTGGACGAGTTACGGGCAGCACGGGGTCCTGGCCCGTGTCACGGCCTGTAGCGCATCTTCAGGCGCAACGGTACCACACGCATACTGCGTCGCCCCGCCTTGCTGCTCGCTGCTCACCGTCATGGATTCGAGATCCGTCTGCAGCGGCAGCAGCGCGGCCCGGTAGCTGTCCACAGCCACCGTCATGGCCTGCATGTGCGGGTCGCAGCGAGGAGGTGCCCCAAGCGAAGCGGCAGTTTATGAGCATTCAATATCTGAAGCACTGAAAGATTTAGGGTCAGGTAAAGAGGGGCAACGACGCAGCCGGGTATGTATGCTTATCGCTCGATGCACAGGACGCAGGGCGCACGATACGACCCACACGCAGGCGCTGCACTTGCAGGTGTTGGTTTGACAATGCTGACGCTTGCGTACCTGATCCCACTCGCAGGCCCCCGGACATCGGTCCACTAAGACAGATGCCGTATGAGGAAAGCGCGCACCACCGATAGCTTATCACAGCAACCTGGCCCGCCCCATGCTGCCATGCATACTAGCGCAACGCCCGAGACCGAGCCACCCACCGCCTCACCACAGCCCACCTGCCCCACCTCCCAGCCCTCCCCGCAGCCCACCCAGCCCCTCCCCGCAGTTTGGCTTCGTCGGCCTCCTTACCCGACGCTTTGCTTCCTGCATCCAATCCCTCCCAGCCCCTCCCCATCCTCTAAACACCGCATAGACCGTCGAACCAACAAAACCCAACCAGATTCAAGCGACCAGCTCCTCCCCTTCACCTGCTTCGACAGCTCCAGTCGCTGCTGCTCCAGCTCTGTGACCCGCTGGAATCCCGTCTTGAGCAGCGCCCGCTCGCGGTCCTGCCACCGCTGCAGCGACTGCTGCTCCTGAACCAGCCGCCGCTCCGTGGCCCATGGGTCCTCCTCCGGCCCACGGGTCGGCTGCCGTCGCTGCCGCTCCGCCAGCACCGCCTCAAAGGCCCGACAGGCAGTCACGTGGTCGCCCAGCGCGCCCGCCAGCTGCCGCCGCGCCGCGTCAATGTTCCGATGCGCCGTGGCCGCCTCGGTCGACACCTCACGCGCGGCAGCACGGTAGCAGCTCAGCAGCGCTGTCACGTCCTTGGCCATGCCCGTGAGCGTCGCGTGCAGGGGCCTGGTGGTTAGCAGCGAGTCATGGGCGATACAGCGAAGGAAGAGGGGCGGTGCTCATGCTGAGCTGGGTTACCGGTCAGCATCGTGTGCGGTTGGAGGTAAGTGGTGAGGTGGAGGTCACACAAGCGGAAGTGGGTTGCGGCAGCGGGGACGCCAGGGTCCCGCAACTGACCGCTGCTTGTCCAGTAAAGTACATCGGGCGCAGTCGGGTTGCGGGGAAGGGGACCGCTGGGTTTGTAGCGATTGGCCGCCGCCGCCGCCTTGGCACCCTCCCATTTAGACGAGTCCGTCAAGGCGCGTTTGTTTGCGGCACTGTCGTCCTTTCTCCACGCTGCCTCCACTACCGTATGTGCCCGGCTGCTCTATTCAGCCTTTGCACCCGCAGACCCAGCCCCAGTGCCATCCCCAGACCCAGCCCCAGTGCCATCCCCAGACCCAGCCCCAGTGCCAGCCTCAGCCCCGGCGACGTGGCCACGGTCACTCAATCAACGATCAGGTTGCAGGTCTGTTTGGTAACCTTCGATTGCTCCGCTCCCCCGGTTCGCCCCCGCCTCCTCCGCCCCCCGCCCCCGCAGCCGCGTCCGCGTCCGCACCTGTGTGCCTGGTCCACCACCGAGGGCACCCTCATGAGCGCCTCCCCGGCGGCCCGCAGCTCCCCGTCGTCCGCCTCCAGCCCCAGCAGCCGCACGCGCGAGGCGGCCGCCATAGCGGTCGCATACGCCGCCTCCGCCTGGCCCAGCGCCGTCAGCAGCGCCGCCAGGCCCTCCAAGATCCTGCACGAAGCCCCCAGAGGGCGGTCGGGACGGACACGACAAGCTTGGCATTGTGTTGGGGCAGCCGTGGCGTGAGCACCTGCCGCCAACGACCCGATCCGCCCCGAGGGTGGCCTCACCGCTAAGCGGGCGCCGAGCAGCATCAACGCCCGGCGGACGCCTCGCTGCCTGTCGCAGGGCTGGATTTGCATTTCCCACGACCGCCATGGCACGCACCGCTCCTTACCAGGTATGTTGGAAAGTACTGCTGGGTCCGTTTGCTAATGTCGCTTCCGCTGCGGTATCATCTTTAGAAAGGGCTACCACGGCCCGCCACACCTCCACAGCCTCCGCCAAAGCAGCGCGCTCTTCTTAATCCCCCCCCCAAAGCGCTCGGCTCCCGCCGTCCCGGCCCCGGCGCGGGCGCAGGCCTGCAGCCCTTCTGTCCCCCGACCGACCTGCAGCTGTTCTCCAGCCGCTCCGTGACGCGGCCCGCAAGCTCCCGGTTGACCCGGCTCTCCTCCTCCACATCGTCCTCAATGGCCGCTAGCGCCGCCCGCTGACGCGCGATCTCCGCATCGAAGGTTCCAATGGACGACACCGATGCGAGCAGCTGGCTGGACATGCTGAGGCCGGGCGGCAGCAGCAACGGACCCGAGGGGCCGCTGCCTAAAACCTGACCGTTGCTGTGGCCATGGCCGTTGGGCAAGCCGACGGCGGACGCGCCGCCGCCGCTGGAGCGTCCGCCGAGGCTTTGTCCGTCTTCCGAGGTGGCCCCGGCGGCAACGATAGCTGCGGCGGCTGCGGTAGTTAGGGGGTTGGTTGGGTGAGGCAGGGCGGAGGGAGCACATTCGTATATGTGCAATGTGAAGTTGGCAGATGGAGGGGTTTCGTGGCGCCACTGATGCCGGAGTCGCTGTCAGCGGCAGCGTGCCGCAAGTGCAGAACTGCCTCCCGCTGACCGACCCATCACACAAACGCAGACTCCTCAGGCAAGACCCGCGCTTTCCCGGGACGTTCCCAGCACCGCCCAGCATGCCCCCGCTCCACTGCTTATGGCCCTTGACAACACGCCCTCGCCCCTCAGTTCGTTGGCCCTCACCATGCACGAGGGTAGACGGCGGGACCTACCGGATGCGTAACTCTCGCTGAGGCCACCATGCGACGCCACATCCATTTCCCGCCGTGCAGCACGACCAACGCTCACGTTGCGTGTTATTTGGCTAATGGCAAACGGCGCGGTGAACTTGGGGCTCGCTCTACAGGATGTGGGTCGGGGGTTTGTGTAACGAGGCAATGGTGGCGGCAACGCGGGTCGCGGCCAAGCGCGGGACAGATTTGGCCGCAGGCCCCTTTAGGCCCTTGCTGGGCGACATGCGTGGGATGGGTTGGTTTTCAGATACAACCACGAGCCCTAAAACCTGCAGCAGATGCGGCGTACATACACAACATGAACAATGTGCGGTGAAGCAGCTGGAGTTTTTAAGGATGTAACCCTCCGGTACCCCGGGACAACCGCGGGTGAGACCCCTGGGGCGCAGAGCCCGGTGAAGACCATCCCGCCCTTGGCGAAAGCGTCCTCTCGGAAAGCGGTTCTGTTAGGTCGTAAGTTGCGCGCATCCCATTTAGTCGCGTGCATTGGGCGCGACCTTACTTGAGCAGCATCTCTGCCAATACGTTGGCGTCCAGTTCCTCGAGGTCGTGACCAAGATCGAAATTCGAATTCTGCAAGCTGCCTTGTTTAATAGCAATGGGCGGACTCCTGCCAGCTGTCCGTGCTGCCACATCGGCGAGCAATGGTGAAAACCTTGGAGGCGTTTCCTACGCAGAGGTACACCTAGCACCTTCAGGCTACCCGCCACAGCAATTTCGCAAGCAGGACGTCCGCGTATCTGAAATGCCCCACCTCCCCACTCGTCCTGCCACCAGTTGCTGCTGCTGCCTCCAGCCCTTCTGGGCCATTAGCAAGCTCCATTAATATGTTATTGCGTCAATGAAGCGCTGGTTATGTTAAACGGGTAGTCTTCGGTCCAATAAGGTCACTTTAACACAAGTAAAACGTTGTGTTGCATCGTGCTATTCTTCATCCAATAAATCTCTACGTCCTAGTAACTATTCAGTAATACTTGCATGCGTCTTAGTCCTTATGATAACCCGGTAAGGTTAGCAGATTAACAACCTTGACTCGATTAGTGCGCAGTCCAAAGCTTTTCTATAATCAATTGGTGTTTGCAGCTAACTGATGACAAGTTTGCAACTCGGCAGGAATGGCGGGAGCACCAGGCTCATTTTGCCGTGGCCTGTGCGGCACGTGCGATGTGCAGTTAGGTTCAACGAAATCGAAGCCCGACCGATCTAGTGATCTTGGACCGCGTTGGCGCACTTCTACGGATCCGAACCTTTTACAATGCACACAAGTACCTTCCTGCAAAAACCAAAGCATCTCGGAGTTACGGCATGCCTTTCGCATTTCGGCGCGCCTCCACTGCGCTCGCAGTGCCGCCCGCCCTCCGCAGGGCCGCTCAACACCCTCGGTGAGGTTCTAACTACCTCCGTCATCTAGCACTAGCTACTGTTAACTCAATGCGGTGTACACATTTAGGTGGACGCAAGTGCCACATTCGGGCGGGCTGTCCGAACGACGTTGCCAAACTCCTCGCACACGAACACAAAAACATGACATTCAAGATACTGGAGTCCGTCATGTCTGCGAGTCACCTGGGCTCTCTTCACAAAGCCGCACAAAACCCTGCGTCAGTTGGCGGGCGCTCGTTGGACCCACATGCCCCAGCCAACGTTACAGCCCTCTTCATCCCAAATCCACATGCCCGAAACCCACGTGCCCAAACCAAACGTAGACATCACACCCACACCCACAAGCTGCAAGTCCACCTCTCACCTCCCCCTAACCCTCCCTCTCACCTCCCCCTAACCCTCCTCGCCAATTTCACTACCACCACATCCACAGGACGTCCAGCGGACCCGCCTCATCGGCCCCGCCGTGCCCCGCCGCGCCCTTCACCGCGTGCCCCATCGCCGCAGGCCCCATCACCGCGCCCCCGCCAATGCCCATCGCCCACTCCCGCAGCTGCTGCAGCGCCGGCCGGTGCGCCGGGTCCGCCGCCTCCGCCGCCACCGCCCACACGAAACCCACCATCGCCGCGCGCCCCAGCCACCTGTGCGCCCGCGCGCTCATCAGCAGCCCCCGCGTCTTCATGCGCGGCTGGACCTGTCGGTGCACCGCCGTCAGCAGCACCACCAGAGCGAAGGCCGAGGGGATGGACAGCGGGTGGCGCGTCGCCTGCTGCACCAGGGTGGTGCCGGCGGTGGCCTCCTGGTACAGTCCGGCGGTGAGGCCCAGCAGCGCCATGCGGCCGTTGAGCAGCTCCGCGGGCCGCCACAGGGACGTCTGCGCGGGGCGCGGGGGGCGGGTGGCGGGCCACCGATGGCGGAGTTTGTGATTTACGGACCGCAGCCAAGAACCCGACGAGGCGACGAGTGGACCGCGGCGACGGCAGATTCGGCGGTGGAATGAACAGGCACGGTATGGCGCGTACTTCTCGTGCTGTGGCGAAGCTCGAAAGCCTCCACCATTGGCCCGCAAGTGGTGGATGGCCTGTAAGGGCTGTGTTACGAGAGGGCCGCCTGCGACAGCTTCGCTGAGGTCGCTGAAACCACTGGGACGCGCATGCGTGCTCCCAACAACGGCGTGCGTTCCCCTGGCGGCCTCTCCTGCTCCTGAAGCTTCTGTGAAACGCAAATTCCATCCCAACCCAAATCAGAGCTGGTCAAACAAAGACGAGACCCTCTCCCCGCTCAGACCCGGCTTCGACCACCTCTTGGGCCCCACCAGTCCTCACAACAACCCTACACGCGCGCATGCATGCACGCACGCACGCACGCACACCCCACGTCCTCACCTGGGTCCTAAGCAGCTGCAGCTGGATCCGGAGCACCTGCAGCTGCACCATAACGTGAGCCACCGGGTGGTCCTCCGCCCACTCGTCCAGCGCCACCGCCAACCGCGCCTGCTCCATCGCCGTCTCCTCGATCCGCGCCAGCGCCTCATGCGCGCGATCGGTTGTGTAGATCCGAACCTCCTCCTCGCCGCCGCCGCCGCCGCCGGTCGCCGCCGCGGCGGCGCCCACCGCCGTCAGACCCGCGGCGCCCTCGACCTCCGCACCGCCGCCGGGGCCGCCGTTCCCGGCAGCCTCGCCGCTGCTCTCCACGCCAGTCCCGTCCTGCTGAGGTGACGGCGGCGCCGCCACACGCGGTGGCGCCGGTTTTTGGCTCTTGAGGCGCCGCAGCAAGAAGCTCAGGAGGCTGGCGGCTGGCCACGGGACGCGAAACGGCAAGGAGCCGAAGGGCTGCCGCGGCGCTCGGCCGCGTGCGCCGCCACCTGCCGGCGCGCGGCTGCGGCCCCAATTGGCGGGCTCCGGGAAAGACAGCGTCGCGGGCGGCAGGGGCGGCGGCTCGCTGTTGCTGTTGCTGGGGATGAACCGGGGCGGCAGGGGCAGCACACTTCCGGGTGGCGGCCGCTGTTGCTGCTGCTGCTGGTAGTAGTACGGGTGCGGCTGGAAATGCCGCCGGGCGGACGACGGCAGCGGCGGCGGCGGCGACGGCGCCGCGGCCTTCGGCCGCTGCTGCTGTCGCAGGCGCTGCTCCAAGCTATCGGGGCTGTGTGCGGCAGCAAATGACGCGGAGGTCTCTGCAGGCGCGGAGGCGTTGGTCGTCGACGAGCGTTTCAGCGCTGCACGCTCGTCGCCGCCTGAGCCCGTCGACGCGCCCGCGTCCGCGTCCGCGTCACTCGGCTGCGGCGAGTCCTCCGCGCCGCCAGCATCGAGCTGTAGCAGGGCCCTGAAGCGTTGCCCCAGCGCCGCAGGCGGCCGGGAGCTCCTCGGAAGCACCGACAATCCGGATGCGGCGCTGGAGGGCGCGTCCGGCGACGCCGTCAGCCCCGTAGTACGGCCACTCCTGGTGCCACCCACGTCACCGCCGCCGCCGGCGGCGGCAGCCTTGTTGCTGCTGCTGCCAACCCCGCCGCCGCCGACGCTGCCCTCGCCGTCGTCGCTGTCCACGGAGGTGGAGGCGGAGCCGACGTCAGCGATGTCATCGTACAGGTTGTTACGGCGCGCCGTACGGTGGGCGCGGTGGCGCAGCAGGTGCTGCTGGAGTGCCTCTCGAGCGGCGGCGATGGGCGGGACGGCGGCATACAGACCACCCGCACCCGAATGATGAATACCAGAGTGATCTGATCTGGGTCGTAACAGCTGTGGCTCCGGCTGCGATGCCGCGGCTTCCGGGCCCTGCCGGGCGCTGGCTCCGCTCGATCCGTCGTCGGCCTGGGATTCGTGTTCCGCTTCCTGCTCTTGACAGTCCGCGTTGCTGCCGGTGGCGGTTTCGGCAAGGAGGAATTGATATTGAGGAGTAATGCTTTCTGCTGCAGTTGCCGTTGTTGCGGTCGTTAGCAGCCGCTGCTGCTCCTCGCCCTTGCGCGCACGCTCCTGATAATCGTCTCGGCCGATTTTATTGTCATTCGAAACTGCTTGACCTGCGCCCTCCTGAGCGAATCCTCCGCTGCGTTCCGCAACTGCAACAGATCTTTCCGAGTTGTTCTTGTTGACCGGACCGTCCTCTGCTGCTGCGATAGCGCCTGGGAGAGACCGCGACCAGGAAGAGATGCTTCCTTCAGGCGCGGCCTCGCTGGCTTCCGCGATCTCCGCGCGCGTGGCGCGCAGGCGCGGGTCCCTGGGCTGTCCCGCAACTGCTGCCTTGCTTGATTTGGCAGAGGCTGCAGGAGAAGTATTTTGGCGGCCGTCAAGCGCGGTGATGGCGATGCTGCCGCGACGCGAGGTTAATTTGTTTCCAGCGCTGCTACAACGGAAGACGTGACCGTTCCCGGGAACGCTCACGAGAGCAAGCATCTTTGGTGGTTGGTGTGTGAGCAGATAAACCGTGTGTATGATTTGGAAGCGTGCAAGTACGCGATGAATTTTCCTTGGTTTTGTTTTTCCAGATTGAAGAGAGGCGGAGTACGGCACATGACACAACCCAGCCAACGTAATCGGCAGAGCATGTGGCGGCTTGCTCTCGTAAGCAAATTCATGCAACATTCAAGGCGAAACAACAAGGACCAGTGGCGAGAAGAAACAGCCATATACTGCCCTATCGTCTAATGAAGGCATTTCAAACGGCCCAGTTCTGGTGCGCGCAGACGTGCGGTTACGGTCTCGCAATTTCCCGCAATGCTGACCCGGGGGTCACAACCCTCCCTCGCGCCGCAGCGCGGCGGTTGATAGCGCTGGCCTGTCTCCAAATACCGTAAAGCTAATCACTGCAAATCTCAAGTGCGGCATCTTCGTGCGCTTATCGAAAGCCCATGCCCACAAGCACGCGCGCGTTTGTGCATGCGCGCACGGCAGACGTTGGCGTCCACTCTTCCGGGTCAGGATTGAGGATTCAGCATCAGCAAATCGCAGTAAAAGCACGCTCAGCTCCAAATGCGTGCTGTACTTGTCCATTGCAGCGGTGGTCGAAGGACAGTTCCGGCTGCTGCTGCTGCTGCTGCTGCTGCTGCGATCGTCTTTTGACGTGCGTAATCCGCGCTCGGCGGCAACGGCGGCCGGCGCCAGCGGCGCTACTGGCTTTTCAATTGGTTCACATCCGTCCCAAACAGGCAGTTCGCAATGCTTTCACCGCGCACCTTGCACCGCCGCTGCCGCCGCTGCCGCGGCCAACATGCCCCACCCAGCGCCACTCGTCACCGAACACACCGCCACCGCCGCCGCCATCAACCCCGCGTGCCACCACCGACCACCCGCCGCGCCGCCGCCCGCGGCGCCGCCGTAGACGCTCTCATTCTTAGCCGGCAGTAAGATAGTCTCCGCCGCGTCGCCACCACCGAGCTCAGCCGGCGGCCCGCCCAGCGCCATCGTGTACGAATTCCGCGGCTGTCGTACATCCTCCGGCAGCCCACCGCCCAGCTGCTCCACCTGCGCCAGCGGCGGCGCCACGCCGGCGCGCAGCGTCAGCGGCGGCTGCTGTGCGAGTTGTACGAGCGTCGCCGCCGCCCTGGCCTCGACGGCGCCTAGCGCTGAACTGTTGAGGGGCTGGCTGCTGTTGGCTGCTGCGGCCGCTGGGGCGCCACGGCTCGTGGCGTTGATGCCGCCGCTGCTGCCGCCTCCGGTTGGTGCAGCGGTTCTGTGGCTGGTCGCGTTGGCACTGGCGTTGGCGGCGGTGTCATTCCGGCCGGCTGGAGTCATTCCGGGCGGGGACACGCCGGAGCCCTCCAGAAGATCCAGGAGCTCCGAGGCCGCCTGGGGAACATGGTCATCGATGGTTTGGCGGATTGGCGGATGGGCGGTTAGGCGGATGGATGGTTGGGCGGATGGGCGGATGGCTAATTCTTGTCCATGATATGGCACTCTACCAAGACCCCGAGGAAGCGTTAGAGTGGACGGACGAATGCGGCATTGAGCCGACGGGTTGAGGTCGAGTTGCGTTGCGGCGGGGCCGTGAACGAAGCCGGGCCCCGGATCCCCGACCGACCCTCGGTGCCGCAGTGCGCACCGCACAGTGCGCCGGCACTGCCGCAGCAGAGCCACACAACCGCCTGGGATGCGGGTCCGAGCGACTGACGGACTTGACCGCGCCGGCAGACCACAGACCGCTCATCCCCGGTACGGCAGATCCCGCCACACAGGCGTACAACATTTGCAACGCAACGCAACGCGACATATGCAAAGCCAAGCAACGCATCGCGACGCGACACGACGCACTTGCAGTACGGTCCAGGTGGCTTGTTGGCTCAGCAGCGTGACCAGCTCGGGTGAGTAGTTGGCGGTGTAGGTGGAGATGTGAGGATACTGGTGCAGATCGCTGTACGTGTCGTACGTGTCGTATATGTAAAGCGTGCCGTACATCGCCAGCCGGCGATCGATTGCGGCGGCGACGGGCGACGGGCATTGGTAAATTTGGTATAGAGGCGGGGCGCGGGGCCACGTCGCATAACACAATGCAGGAGGCTACCAAATCACAAGGGGCAGTGCCAACACAATATATATTTAGTTGTTTAAGACGAGGAACCCAGCAAACGGATGTACAGCCGAGCGGAGCGTACGCAAGTGCGCTGTGATGTACTGCCATGTACGGTACCTGCCAGTGTTGGCCCGATTCAGGTTGAGGAAGTCGCGGGTGTCGATCGGGAGCTGCGACTCCCACTCGCTGGCCTGAAGAACGCAGCAAGCAAGGGGTAGTACACGGGCGGCGGGCACACGGGCGCGATCCATGGTGCAGCAAAAAAGGCGAAAGTTTGGTACAGGGACGTAGGCGGCCACAGTTACTTCACGCAACGTCTGTCTGCCCCGGAAATCAGACCAGCCCAACAGCCCAGCGCCGAGCAACTGACTTGCGGCATGTTGGAATCTCGGAAAGCCTTTTGGACGGACCCGTTTCTGACCAACCAACCAACCAACCGACCAATCAACCAACCAACAGACCATCCAACTAACCCTCTAAAACCAGACAACGGTGACAGGTTTTGATCTAACCACCCCAGCACCGACCTGCATGTTGAACAGCCACAGCACCTCCACCTGCCACCCGCCGGTGATCGCCTGGGCCGCATTAGGCAGTACCTCGTACGACGCGCGGTGGATGGCGGGCTGGCCATGCGTCAGCCCGCCTCGCAGCGTGTCGTACAGCTCGTCGTACCCTTCCCGCGGAAACACCTGCGGGTCCGTTTGAACGCGCAGTCGTGCACAGCCTTACACCGTACACCTGGTACAACGGCGGGGATGGGTGACTGGTTGAGAAACAGCTGGGGGGCTGGGGGGGGCGTGTTGGGCATGTCGATGTGTCGGCCTGCCAGCTCGTGTGCGTGGCCGTTTCACTGCCTTAACTCGCCTTCCTCACACAGACGCGCCCAGACTGGCCCAGACTGGCCAATCAAGCAGCAACCGTGAAAGAACGGATTAGAGGGCTCTACCCATAGGGGCTAATAACTAAATTACCGGTACTGCAACCGCCAACTACCCAACGTTGGCAGGGCCAACCAACTACCGGTATCGTACACCGCCGCCTGCCTGAAGCGCCCGATTGAACACGTCCGGCTGCACCCCCGTGAGACCCTCCTTCAGACCCTCGTAGCTTGTGGCGTTGAGCGGTACGGCACCGAACAGCCCCGCCACATCGTACTGAGCTGTACGGCATTTGAGGGTGGAAGCAGAGAGCGCGATGGCGAGGATGAGGGTAGAGGGTACCGTAGAGAGTGAGGGTCGTGAGGGATAACAAACACGAATCACAACAAGGAGACCGAGCCGGCATTGGTGAAGATTCACCAAGTAGGGATTGATTATGAGCAGGGGCAGCCGGCAGTGATCCTCACGGCGCGCCCGCTCGGAGCACACGCACACGCACACGCACATGCACGTGCACGTGGAAGTGGACGTGTGCACTGCCCTGTGCCCCACCTACTGCCCAGTCTGCGGGGCTGAGGTTGGCGGGGGTGAGCGCCGCGACGCCCGCCACGATATGGGTCACTCGGCGGCGCAGCAGAGGGGTGAGGGCCAGGTTGTCCACCCCGGCACCGTCGGCGAAGGACAGCGTGTCGCCCGCCGAGTAGTTGGAGGGGCTCCTGGAGGGGCGAGGCGGGGCGGAGCGAGGCGGGACAGGGTGGAAGGGGGGGAAGTGTGGGTGTCAAGAGGTGCAAGTGGCGTGGAGACGCCCAGGTGTATTATGGAGCGGAGGGGCGATGGAGGAGGCAGGCGTGTTGGTTGGTTGGCGTGCACAACCAATGCGCCCCCCCACCCGCCAGCCAACCCGCACGCCCCAGCCACAAGCGCTTGGTACCGTAACCCAGAAGCTTTTGTCCTCATCGTAGCACACACCCTCACGTCCTTTGCTTTTCCTTGCGTTGTTGCGTTTCCTTGCGTCGATTCCCGTTCATTGGTTTTGTGGTACGCCCTGGTCAAGTAAATACCCGGTATACGGCATACGGTACGCCGGCCCCAGTGCCCAGCCGCCGCACGCACCAGTAATTGAGCCGCTCGGTGCCCGTAGCCGCAAAGCCGGCGGTGCTTGAGGGGCGCACTCCCTGGGACACGAAGCTGGAGGAGATCCCCATGTAGGTGGCCAAGGGGACCAACTTGAAGGGGGTCACGTTGACGGCGCCCTGGTGGGTAAAGTGCGGCGCAAGGTACGGCACACAGGTGCAAGGTACGGCACACAGGCGCAAGGGAATAGGAGAGGTGATGGGTGCATGGGGGCGGATGGGGCGAGAGGGAGGCGTGGAGGGAAGCGTGGAGGGAAGGAGAGATCGGTGTTCAGAGCTCGTGCTGGGAGGGAGGCTGGGCCGCCCTTACTCCACGGGATCTCTTCAGGTTAGGATGCTGTACCGTACTGTCCGTACCTGGAGTCCCACCGGCGGGGCCGGGCCCGGCGGGGGAGCTCCCGGCTGCGGGCTGTTGAAGCCCAGCGGCTCAATGAAGCCGGGGCCCAGGGGCGGGGTCAGGCTGAGATTGGGGGCGGGGTCGCCCACGTACAGGGGCGTGCACTGGGCGGACAGGGGAGGGGCGGCGAGGGGCGACAGCGGCGGAGGCAAGGTAGGACGGAGCAGCCCCCCTGCATGGGAAGTGTGCGGGCCACTGGCGGACACCGCAACAGCACTTCGGCAGCGCAGAGGCGCAATGACGCGCAGTACACACACACACATACGGAAGCACAGGCGCACCGCCGGCGAAGCACCAGGACGCAGCGGAAGCGCAGCACACCATAGCAGCATAACACAACGCATCACAGCACACATCGCAGCATAGCACAAGGCATCACAGCATAGCATAGTGCAGCACGCAGCGCAGCAGCAAGTAGCGCAGCACAAATCGCGACGTGTTGCGCAGCACAGCACGTAGGACAGCATAGCACAGCGTAGCACAATACATGTCACAGCCCAACCCCGCACAGCGCAGCGCAGCTCTGTGCCCAGCAGCAGCAGCAGCACCTCGAATGGGTAGAAGACCTGGGGTGTGCCCACACGCATGATGGAGCCCAGGATGACGGGGAAGGGGCTGCGAGGAAAGTGCCCCCGTCGTACGTTGGTCGTACAAGGCGCCGAATAGAAGCAGCAGGAACAGCAGCAGCAGCAGCAGCAGCACCAGCAGCAGCAAGAACGGCAGAGGCGGGCGGTCAAAGCGGTAGTATGGTAATCTGGTAAACTGGTAAAACTGGTAATCACCGCTGAATCACCAATCAGAGGCTTACGATGCAGCGTACTGTCATACCTCATACGGTACACCCACAAAAGGCAAAACCCCGCCCCTTAGCAACCACCCCACTGGTTGCAGCAACGACCACCTTTCCATTACGGCGCCGTATAGTACGGGTTAATGCACGGTGTGGTGGCGCGATGCAGTCTACACGGAGCGTGAGATGTGTGAGTTGCGACGGTGTGGGGTGCAGGAGAGCCGTCGTGTGGGCAAGGGCCTTCCCACCATCGCCCCGCCACGCCCACGCCCATACGGCCCCTCCGAGGGACACACACACATATATATACACTCACGCTCACGCACATACTCTTTTCACCGTTCGCACCGGTCCGGAGTGGCCATGGCGGTGTAGAGGGGCACGCCGGGGTAGGCCGCAGCCAGCCGGGTGCTCACATTGCCGCGGGTGCCCTGGGCGGTGATGCTGCTGTTCTGGGGGGAGAGGAGGATGGCAGCGGAGGGCTTCAATAGATTGTTTCGTAGGGACGAAGCAGGGTTAAGCTTAGAAAGGGGTGAAGCCGGGTTGGATCTTTGGTGAGGGTGAGGGGCGCCGCGCGGCAAACGGGGTCCGCCCCGGCAGTAGGGCCAAGGAGGCAAAGGCGCCGCGCTGCAGCACAGGGCTGTCCCGCGGGGGGGGGGGTGACCCGTGGTTGACAGGGGAAGAGGGCCCCGCGGAGGTTGAGCCGCGGGCGTGATGTGAGGGTGAACGGCGCAGCCGGCGCCGTCATGTCTATGGAACAACAGCTGGTGGGTTTCGAAGCGGTCATAGTGGCTTTCGGAGCGATTCTTGATCCTGCAGGACCTGTGCGCCGTCGCCTGCACGGTCCATGCACGGCCCCAGCACACAGGTCGAACACATGGTTGTTCGACTCGCAAAAGGCACACCATAGCATCTTGCGGCCACCGCCGCCTCCCTGGGCTGTCCTGCTGGCTGCGCAGTACGACGTACGGTGTACGAACCATCTTACCTGCAGATCGAGGCCGTACGGCCCAAGAAACGCCCTCGCAATGGCTTCCGTCCAGCCGCTGAAGCTCTCCCGGCCTGGTACGACTGCGGTGCCGTACACACGGCACCAAGACGGCGCGGGCGGGCCGACGGGTGCGTGTCTCGAGCTCAGCGGGTTCGTTCGTTTGGACAAGAGCCTGCCTCATGCAACAAGTGCAGTACGAGGTTGGTACGGGTCGCAGCCACTAGGCACCGAGAGAACCAAAGAAAACCTTGAAGCCACGGAAGGCGAGGGAGTGCAGTGGAGCGTTGGCGCCTCAAACTGCATCCCCGTAACCCTAAAACCCTAAAACCCACACCCCCGACTCCGCTAATGTAACACCTCAACCCCGCCCCACGCCCCACGCAGGTCGCACGCAGCCTCGCACCCAGGTCTATGAGCACCCCCTTGATGGCGTCTGAGATGATGGCCTTGTCCGCTAGAGTCTCGCCGAAGGATCCGGGCGGCAACAGCTCCCGAGAGCCCAGAGAGCCGCGGCTCAGATTGGCTGGCGGGACATAGGGCCCCAGGAACGGGCCCACGGGAAACTGCGGCGGCGGCGGCGGCGAGTGGCGACCGGCGAGTGGCGACCGGCGAGTGGCGAGTGGCGTTACTGGTGAACAGCGTGATGGCGCCAAGGGTCTATGACACATGTGCGGTCCTCACGCGCGAGTGTCAGTTGAGGCACGCCCTTGAGATCGCGAGCATGAAGTCGGATCCGGGGATGCGGGGAGGGCCGGCGCTCCCTCTGCCGTTACTTCCCGCCATGGTGCCGTACTTACCCCGCTGTACGACAGTGGGCCGTTGAACCAGCTGCCGCCCGAATTGGAGCTCATGTAGCGAGCCAGCGGCAGCAACCCCAGCTGGCCGGATGGATTTGAGATTTGTGGGATGTACGGGGCCGGGGCCGGGCAGCGGAGTTGGGAAGGGGGCAGGCGGGGCGGGCTGGGAGCTTGGGACGCCGTTGCTTGCAGGACATTGCAACCACCGCTGCCCAATACAAGGAGAAACCGAAACCTCGTTGTATGCCTCAACCCGCGGCGGCCTGCCTGAAATCGAAACAGGAAAGGCTGAGACGTGGACGGTGACCCACGGGTCACTACGAAGGCGCCACTGAACTTCTCAACATCTCAACACCCCTGAGGGCCTTCGTCCAAGGCGGCGGCCATCTTGCTCTACCTCACATACACACCAGCCCATCTGCCCTCATGTGCCCTCACCAGGTACAGCCCGCGCGCCCAGCCGACCGCAAGCGTGGCTGCGCGGTAGCCGCCGCCGCTGAGCGCAACCCCCAGGTTGGGCTTGGCTCGCAGGCGCGGGATGCCCCAGTCGCCGACCTCACTGAGCTCCGGATACTCGAAGCCCGGCTGGTCGGAGCCCTTCCACACAAACACCGACACCGGGTCGCTCGGACGGAACACCTGCACACACGGACAGTCGTGTGGCAAGCAGGACACACGCGGGGTACGACACGGGGGTACGACACGTGCCCGGGATGATGCTGTCGCAGCTTCCCAGTCCTTCGCCGTGTCAACGAAGGAAGTACCTGTTGCGCGCCCACTCGTTTGGACAAAGCCTCCAGGATCAAGGCCAGATGGAAGACGGCGCCAAGGGCTGTGACCCGAGAGCGGTGGCGTGCAGGGCAGCTGCGACCCATGGTTCTGTTCCGCCGCGCCGCCGCGTTGCAGGCCGCGGTCGGAGGTCACAGGCCTGACAGGGCCTGACTTGGCTCGCGTGTCAGCTAAGCAAGGCCCGCAGAAATGGCGCAATGAACGGCACCCAAAGGGGATGATTTTCGGCAAGAAGTCCAAAGGCCCTTGAGGACCCGTCGCATAGGCCGGCGCTTGTGCTCCTGTTTTTTTGGCGGCGCGAGAGCCCGATTACCGATATGCGAAGCGGGCCATTCCAGAATGAAGAGAAAATATGTATAAATGAGAACCTGTTAAAGCTGTAACAAGCAGTTCACGGGCAAAAGCTTGTTCCGCTTGGGAATTCAAAACCCGTTTTTCGTTTTGGCGAGTGGCCACGTCAATCCGTCCGCTTCATGAAAGTCCATTGATGGCGACCCAACAAGCGTTATGCTACGGCGTGCCCCACTTTGGCGCGAATGGAAGCTGACATCACTATACACGTCAAGCGTCCGTTCGCAAGTGCAGGAGGCATGGACAAAGGCGGTCGGACCCGCGGTTTCGAAACCCAACGAGTTAAGCGGCGGATGGGGCTAACTTTACAACTAAGCGACATTCGGTCAGCAGCGACGGAGTCATTGGTGCATCGTCCGTGTATCAAAACCACAAGTCGCGAATCGCGTCCACGCGCGCTATCACTTTCAATAGCAGTCCATCGTCACAACATGATTGTCCTTATCGGGGCCATAAGGAAACCCCTTGGCCTTTCGACCTCATGCGGTGGGCCGCGGTGGGTGCGCCCGGTCCGGGTGGGTGCTTGCTTGGGCCCCTGGGGCCGCGGTCCTTCCAAGTCCGACCTCCGAAGCCATATTTGATTTCCACACGGGCCTACACACCTTGGATTAAGACACGGTGAACAGCGCTGTCCGCTCGCGTCGTCTACCTCTGCCCGGGTTTACCGGCAGCAATTAAGCGACCGGCAGGCACGCCGTCCGGCCGCGGCTCCCGTCTGTACCTACCGAGCTGCGAAGCAGCAGCTCAACCCCACAGTCGGCCCAACCCTAATTCAGTCCACAAGCCACGTCGCATCACGTCATTCCAGGTCACGTTGGCATGCCTCGGTAATTCCAGGTGCATTGCGCCCTTTATTCCGCCGAGGGCGGCAGGAGGCGCGCCACAAGCCAGCAAACGCGTTGCCGCGTGGCCAGCCGGGCACCGTGTGTTCAGTGAGTTTACTGTCGGTCTTTGGAAAACACCCAGATCACGATGGAAACTCACGTGCATATACGGTACCTCTTCATGTACAGCAGTCAGTCATGTGACCCACTGCGCCTCCCTCCCTCCCTCCCTCCCTCCCTCCCTCCCTCCCACCCTCCGCTCCCCTCCCCAGATCCCGTGTCACGGCCCATCCCGCTGGGGCAACGCAGCTCCAAGGTCTGGCTCTCTCCCCACCCCGCCCCACGCACTCCCACCCCCAAAATCCCCATCCAACCCAGGCGGTGTCCGCCCCTTCATTCCTTTCACCCTTTCCGAACCCTCCCATGTTCCAAGCGAAAGCAACCTCCGAGGGCTACCCGCGGGACGGCTTCCTGGACCGATAAAATACACAAATACATACCACCACCGACTCCCCACACGGCCCCCCCCCCGCTTAAGGGCGCAAGGAAGAAGAAGCGCAGCGCAGCGAAGTACTCCCCCCCCCGAGAGAGAGTCCACCCAGCAAAACGCCACAAGGCCTCCCCGCCCGGCCAACCTCTCCCCCCGCCCGCCGCTCCCGACCCATCGCCGGCTCCGCCTCCACACGTCACTTCACCGGTACGACGATGACGCCACGCCCGGCGGTCGCCCTGCCCCCGCCGCCGCCGCCTTCTGCGCCCTCAGCGCCGCCTCGAAGCTATCCAGCTCCTCCTTTGAGAGGCTCTGCAGCCGTGCCACCACCTCCTCGCGGCTCACGGGGCGCCCGCTGCCGGGGCCGGTCGCGCCCACCGCCAGGGGGGGCCCGCGGCCGGGCGAGGCGCCGGAGGGCCCCGCGCCCGCGCCTGCCCCCATGCCCAGGGCGCCAAAGCCCTGCGGTACACGCATGGGCTGCACGGGCCCCGGGCTGGCTGGCGGGTGGCGCAGACCGCGGCCTGCAGGCGGAGAATCGGGGAAGGCGCGAGGGAGGAGAGGGGGCAGACAGGGTTTGCTCAGGGATCAGGGCGCGAGGTGAGTTGGGGGTTTCCTGAGCTGAGAGTGTCCAATAAGACAAGAAAGAAAATGCAGCTATGGCATTGAGGTGAGCTGATAAGTGCTGGGGATGTCGGATGTGGAGTACAGGGCCAGGAGAGTTCCACCAGGGCAAGCCGCAAGCGGCAGCGGCGTCAAAAAGGTGGGCTTGGGCCCATTTCCCCGACGTCGACAGGAGCCCACCCATGTGCACCTCCTCCCCCTCCACACGCACCACCCGGGGCACCAGCCCCCCCCCTCTCCCCCCACGCATTGCACCTCCCATACAAACCCCCCGGCACCCCGGGGTCGGCCCGCCCACCTGCGCTGATTGGCCGCGCGAACGCCGCTGCGCCGGGCGCCGACGCGACCGCCTGCACATTGAGCTCCCCGTCCGGAAACACGGTGACCTGGTCCAGCGACAGCTTGTCCACCTGATAGAGCAGGTTGGGGTCCCGCGCCGCCGCCTGGCCGCCCGGGCCGCCCTCCACCAGGTCCTGCTTCATGGCCCGGACCAACGCATTGAAGCTGCTGCCGCCCTTGACCAGCATCCGGTTGCGGGCGGCGCCCTGGAGGGACGGTGCAGGGCAGGGGACGGGGCAGGAAGGGATGGGGATGGAGCGGGTGGGCACGCAGCGTGAAGCAAGGATGTAAGGATGTAATGCCGGTACGCGTAGAGCAGGAGGAAGAGGGAGTTCAGGAGGGCGGGCGCTGGGTGTCGATTGAGCCGACCCTGTCATGTGTGGCGCTGATTCCAGGTTTTCAGCAGCGTCGGGCATTACATACTAAGGCCGAGTCACATACCGACGCTGGGTACGACACCGTGTATTTTCCATGTGTGCGCCCATGGTGGCTGGCTGGCTGGCTGTTGGATGGGTAATCCCAAGCCCAGCTCCCGAGCGGCGCCTGTCCAGTGTCAACAGTCGCCTTGGCCTTGCGTTGCGTTGTTGAACACGACCCTGGCTTCAGGCTGACTTCTGAGTTCTAACCCGCCCGCCGCCCCCCGGCTGCACAGTCATGCCCCAGCTGCGTTTGTAGCCAAGGAAACCCCCACCCCTGCGCCTGCGGTTTCTTAAACATAAGTTTCAGACCCCGCGCCCGCCCGAGCCCCAAGCCTTTGAGCCACGGAGCCGCTCCCTCCCGATCGCTGTCCTCTGGCCCAGCGTGGGGCCCCACCAGCCCGCGAGCCCCAACCCAAGCCCTGAGTGCCACCTCTCCGGCCCTCCCATTCCCCCTCGCGTTTCTGCCCGGTCTCTCTGCACGCTTCCCCGCTTGTTTTTGATACGCCCGGGCCCCCACCATCCCCCGCCCGCCCGCCCGCCGCGCTCACCCCCAGCAGCATCCGCTCCTTGAGCGCCCGCATCTCCTCCTCCTGGGCCGACTTTGCGGACTGCACCGCCTCGTACTCCCGCCGCAGGCTCTGGATCAGCTTCAGCAGCGCGTCGCGCTCGCCCTTGAGGATCTCGCCTACGCACAGACGGCCAGGCGGTCAGGCACCAAACCATGGGAGGTGCGCTCGAGACGTCATGGTAAAAAAGGAGGTCCGCAGCCAGACCATTGCCGGGCCAAGCCGGGCCCAGCGAATGCCAAATCCAGAGCCGCAAGTTGGCACCTGGGCAGCCCGAGCAGGCGAGGCGAAGCAACCCAACGCAAGCTACACAGCACTCAAGTGCCAATGGGCGAGCGCGCACGAAGGGCGGTGCACAGCGCGGCGCGGCGCGGCGAGGAAGGGGGTGGCCCGCCGTGTGGGTCCCGGCGCACCTGCGGACACGAGCTCCGCCACGCGGCCGCGGCCCCACTCGCCGCTGTCGATCAGCCGCACGAAGCGCTCGTTGTCGCGGCGCAGGCGCTCGTTCTCCTCACGCAGCTCCTTCACGGACACCTGGGAGGGGACAGGCAGGCAAATAAAGACGAACCGGTGACAGAAAGGGAGGGGTGTTTAGAGTGCCATGGATCGTTAAGAGGGGTGGCAGGCGCAGGCCTCCTATCAAGCCCCCTAATACAAAGGGAGCATCCACAGCAGGAGCGCCCCGCGCTGCCCAGGGGCTTCCTCGAGTACGGTTGCCACTGCTGCAGCTGCCGCGACTGGCCCCTCCCCCGCTCCGCTCTGTTTGGGCGCCCCGCCTCCCCGTTTGCGGCATCCACCCCCGGCCACCAACCCACAATGAGCTGTTCCTTGGTGGTGAGCGTCTCCTCCATCTTGCGCTCCTCTATGGCCCGCCACCACGCCTCCCACGCCAGCACCAGCTGCTTCTTGGTCAGCCGGATGGCGGCGCGCTGCAGGATCACGCGCATGCGCTTGCGCCAGTCCACCATAGCAATCCAGCCGCGGAGCGCCCGGGCCTGCGGGGGCAGGGCAGGACACCAGCAACCACACCACCCAGAAGGAGAGCAGGGAGGGGGATGACTCCAGTCATGATGGGGCTGCGATGCGGTATCGCAGAGGTTGTGATTGCGTGCGGGGTTGAATGTGGATGGCGGCCCCAGGGCGCGAGGGCGGCTTGGGTAGTTGGGTTGTGCGCTTGTGCCCCAGGAGCCGGCGCCGGCGGCAGACCGGGTAACAGCTTGGTGGGGGCGCGTCTCGCGGGACTCTTTATACCGGCCGTCTGGGTTGGTCCGGCGGCGACGCGATCACAGCTCATACGGTGTTGATGACAGGTGGCCCGCTGGCTCTACGGTACCCTCCCGACGAGGTTTCGGAGCCCACTGTCACAACCACAATAACGTGTATGCTTGGCAAGTCACCCCCGTAATGCCCGTCCACTCCGGCCCTGTCTGGCAGCCAAGTCTGCCTGGAAAGCCCTCACGCCACGCCACGCCGCGCGGCGGTCCAACCTCTGCCCCTCCCTCCCTCCCTCCCGCGTCCCTCCTTCCCTGTGACTGTCCTCCGCAACAACCAGACAAACCACGCCCGCCCACCTTCATGGGATTCTTCCAGCGGTTGATAATGATCTTGTACTCTCGGCGGTACAGCACCCACGACCACCACTGGTTCCACGCGCGCGCCGCGGTGGCGTTGGTCCAGTGCCGCAGCGCGCGGTTCATCTTGGCCGCCTCCTCCCGCGCCGCCAGCACCGCCTCGCTCCACTTGTTCCACGCGCTCACAAGCCCGATGTTGCGCATCCGCGCCGCCGCCTTGCGCAGCAGGTTGCGCCGCCGCACGCGCACCTCCACAAACGCGCGCCTGTGCGGATGGATTTCGGTGTTGTGGTTGTTACGATGGGATCCAGAGTCAGGACGAGATGGGTGTTGGTGCCGTTGTTGGGGGCGGCGACCATGGCGATTGAAGGTCTAAACGGCCTGGCGCGGCGACGCAGCTGTTCGCGCAGCAGCCCGCAGGCAGGCAAGCGGCATTCGGGGCCCTTCGGGGCTGGTTGTACCGCCGGGAAGAAACCGCTCTCGAGCGGGGCACGGTATGGGTAACCCTTGCTAGCAGCATGGCCTATTTAAGCGCAGCCAACGTCCGCTTTTGGACGACGAGCAGGCCGGCATGGGCGAAAGAGCCCGAGTGTTTTTTGGGGTCGTCGTCCGGCGGGCTTACCAGGAGTTCCAGGCCTTGATGTACGACATGTTCCGCCAGTGCATGACCGCCTTGAGCCGCCGCAGCCGCTTGCGGCGCCGCTCGATGCTGGCGTTGAACCAGGCCTGCGGTGCGACGCCCGGCGGCAGGAGTTTCAACACCGAAGCCTCTCCCTTAGGACGGAGACTCAGCTCTCAAGGCGTCCGCACTGGAATCGGAGAGCGACGTGTGTGGCGTTTCCGATATGCTCATCGTCTATTCGGCGCGCTTGGCAGCACCCGACGGCCTTCACCGCGGCGCCCTGCCTAGCGAAGCCCCTCAGCCCCGACGCCCTCCCTCCCTTCCTCCTGCCGGTTTCCAGGTCCATGATCCCATCATCAACGCCGCTCCCCTTCGCTACGGGTATGTTGCTAGGTCCTGGGCCGCCACCGTTCCACCGCTGCGGTCTCGTCTTTACATGCCCGCCAACCCTCTCGCCAGGGCTGCACACCTACCTCCATCAGTGCGTACAGCTTCCGCCGTCGTATGACCACGATGGGCCGCTTCTCAAAGCCCTCGATCTTCCGCTCCATCGCGTGGATCTGCGGGGCGGCGGAAGGGCGGCCAGGCAGGGGATGGGACATTGCACATTGGGGGTTCCTAAGTTGACAGGACGAGACGGAGCCCAGCGAGGTTCACACGCACACACATACACACACATCCTGACATACACACATACTGACATACACACACATACTGACATATACACACATCATGACGCATTACGATGCTGCTGGCGCTGAAGTGCGCAGAGTCCCCTCAGCTTCACGGCCTGGCCCCGACCAGGGATCTCAGGCGGCAGGCTTCCTTGCCTACCCTCCCCCATACCCCAATCCTCGACCCCGGCCCCGCCCACCTGCGCGTCCCTGGCCGCCAGCTGGTTCTTCCACCAGCGGTCCTCACAGAGGTGGCGCCACTCCAGGAAGGCGCGCTTCATGCGGCCCCGGTTGATGGTGGCCGTCACCTGCGGGCATGGGGGCCAGCAGCTCATCCTGGGGCACCCCGACCAGCAACCCAGGCGTCAACGGAGGGGCGTGCAGAGGCGGATGCCTGCCGCCGTGCCGCCCCCACTGACCAGACCAGAAAACAGGTCTCCACCCACTCACCCACCCACCCACCTCTCCCCCCACTCGTCCGCCTACCGCAGCCCTCCCATGACCACCCACCTATCCACCCCAACACCCAGTGGCGGCCACAAGCCACCCCGCGGCCGCCCGCCCACCCACCCCCGCCCAGCCCCTCACCTTTCTCCGCATCGCCAGGAACTTATCCACCAGGTGGAACTTGTCCTTCCACGCCTGGAAGGCGCGGCTCAGCGTGCCGCGCTGCAGCCGCGCGATGGCGCGCCGCAGCAGCTGCTGCTTGGCCAGCGAGCCGTAGCGCGCGGCGCGCCAGGCGTCGAACGCCTTTTTCATGACGGCTTTGTCCTCCATGCGGACCCGCTTCGCAAACACTTTACGGTTGTGCTCTATGGCGGCTTGGACCTGTGGCGGTGGCGGCAGCAGCAGCAGTACGCAGCAACGGCGGTAGCGGCCCAGGTGGGTGGTGGTGATGTGGTTGACGGTCTGGTTATGCGCCATGTCAGGGCGTGCGAAGCTACTGTGTTAGGAGGCAAGTGAAGCACCCACGATCCTGCCCCGCGGCTGCGCAAGACGTGGCTGCCTGTAGGTGGGCACTGGGCAGGCGACACCGCCCGCCCGGCCGTTAACAATACCGTATGTGCCATTGCCCTCGTATGTGCAAGACGGCCCCGACGCCTCATTCTTGGTTTGGCGCCTGCCAACCAGCAAGCCCGCTCGCCCGCCGGAACCCGGGTGAGATGCACCGCTGCCTCTTCTGACCGTGCCTCCGCTGCCCAGCCCACTCAGCAGCTGTGCATTGCCGCTGCTGTCTGCGCCTCCTCCTCCTCCTCCTCCTCCTCCGTTGCTGTGTGCCGTCCCTGATGCCACACTATCTACAGCACCTTCACAACCCGCCACCGCTTCCTGCTCTCCCCGCCTGCTTTCTGCTTTCCAAAGCCCTTGCACTGCACCGCACCGCACCTTGCTCGCCATGCCCGCCAACGCGTTCAGGTGCTCCAGCGCGAAGCGGTTGGGCAGGTCGTCAGCGATGCCCATCGTCTTTGGCGCCGTGCCCTCGCGCCGCATGGTGTTCGCGCGCCCGTAAAGCCCTGCGCCCGTAAAGATGAGCGGTTCATCAATCCGCCCGCAAGGAACGCGACCAGCCAAAACTCGCACTCGCCGCTGCCCCTGCCGACACGGCGGTCGCCCTTGCCCCCGGCCGATGCGCGTGCGCGCGTGCTCTCCGAGCGGGCTACGGTACTCCCAGCCGCGACTCTCGAGACGCGGCGGACATTGCTCCGTGTTTCGGCCGGACACTCCCTCTATGGTCGGGGGCATCCGGGTACCGCCGCAGCGCGGGAGACCTAGCCCAATTCTCCAACGTCCGTGCGGCGGCGAAAAGTCAGCTCTCTCCCCAGAGCTTGCCACGCGCCTAGGTCAGCTGCCCGATATGCTGAGCGCTGCCCTAATCCCCCGATAGCCAGCGCCTTCGCACCTGCGTTGTAGGCAAGCGCCCGCTTGGCTTCATCTGGGTCAAACGCTGCACGCGCGTCGCCCTCGGACCCGCGCGGGCTGAGGCCGCTACTGAGCGTGTACTCGCTCTCGCTAGCCGCCGCGCCGCAGCACTCCGGCCGCGGCGGGTCCATCCGCTTGCGGCCCCAAGCGCTTACGTCGCCTTGGAACCTGCACTTCGCAGCGTGGCGTGGCGGGGCGCGCGCATGAGCACGTGCAGAATAGCGGCAGAGTATGTGGGTCGGTAACGCGTCGAGCGGGTGGATGAGCCCAGGCCTGCGGGCTTTTGCCCTGCCGGCTCGCATGCCAGCAGCAGAGCCTGATGCGCGACGCTCTCGAGCCGTAGCCCAACCATGCCAGCGGTCGGCTGGTGCAGTTGCGCAACTGCGCCCCAGGCGGGAACCCTCAGGCGCTCAGCCTAGGAACAGGGCGGCGCAAGGGAAGCCCCGTCGTTGACCGTGATGAAGGGACTGGACAGGCATATGGGCCAAGAACCAGGCTGCATCATGCCCTCCTCGTAAACCTCAACGCCAGGAGGCCTCTCTGCCCTACCCCTAGATGTGGGACGGTAGAATCACCCTGGCGCGCCTTCTTCACCTGGGCTCCCGTCTTTCGGAGGGTTCATAAGACGCGCTGGTGTGTGTAGCAGTGGGACTGCTCCGGCTCGTGTAGCTCCGGCTGTACGAGTCACTGCCGCTGGCGCTCTGCCCGGACTCATAGCCCGAAGAGTACTGGTCGTCGCTGTGGCTGTAACGTGAGCTGCTTGGCGGCTGGTGGTGCCGCCGTCGGTCATCTTCGCCGTATTTGTGTCGCCCTCGCCGGCCTGCATGCGTGACCACATGCCCGCAGGTCGCATAACCCAGGCTGGAAACGCACTGCAGCGTCCTCCTCACCTTCGTAGTCCCCAGAGTAGTCGGACCTTATAGATGGCTCAGATTCCGCTGCTAGTTCGCGAACGGAATAGCTCTGAATGGACTGGTCCGGTCGATTGCTGCGGTCGCTGGGCGACGGGGAATGTCTGCGGCGCGTGCTACGACCTCCATGGGAATCGCTCTGTGGCGTTTTGGATGATTGCCTCGAGCCGCCCGCGGCGGAGTTCCTGTGAGGGTGTAGCGTCGCAGTAGCCGTCGGTGCCAGCGTATGGACAAGCATAGCCTGACCCTCAAAATTAAAATCCACAAACCTATGGCTTAAACGTTCTTCGTCAGCTTGCACAGAGCGCCGTTCGGACATTTTGCTGCTCGCCCCAAAGCACACGAGAAGTGTTGACTTATGTCATGTCGAGGGCAACGTGTCTAAGAATAACAGCAAGCATTCACAAGGCGTGTTGCAAATGGGCTATCCTAGACCAGTTGTGTGCGCAACTTTGGGAGTTTGGTGCAGTTTCTCTATGTACGACAACCGCTCCGGAAGCCCTAAATCGCTAAATCGCGCTTGAAAACGGTTAACCAAGGCCGTAATAGCAGCTGAACTAGATTGTTCCTGCTGTACTAACACAATCAATAAAGAAAAGTTCGCGGAACACTGCAGGCGCAGCACTGGGCGCACCGCCAGTCTTTGTAATATGTATGCGTTTTCCATAATGAATACGACAAGTAGCTAAAGCTTATCAGGCTCGCTTGCCAGATGTCGCATCCTCATGCGCAGCACGGGCAGGCCGGTCTGGCCATGACGCCCCTGCCGGTCCTAGATGGCAGTGACGTGCGGCCTCCACTCGCTATGCAAGACTGGGTCCAGACCTTGCCGGCGACGCTGGATGAGGCGCGTAATGCTGCCATAGCCCTGCGCGACCTGGTGCAGGACGCCGTATACCTAGACGAGGATTGCTACAGCAGCGCCGTGGAGCACACGCATTATCAAGACAACCTGCATGTAAGCTGCCCCCCCGGGGATCAAGACCCCACGATTTTGGCGGACACGACCCCCCCCCAAGGCCTGCGGAGGGTTCACACCAAGCACGATGCCCTGCAGGGGCAGCAAAAGCAGATCCATGACCTGGAGAATGAAGCTGCAGCATTGCGCGCCGAGCTGGAACGCAAGGACGAGCTGCTGGCGGCAGCTGCGGCCAGGCAGCGCGAGGCGAAAAGCCAGATCACAGAGCTGCAGCATGAGCTCGAGAACAACGCGGGTGAGGGAGACCCTTAAATGCGGATTCTGGGGAGGTGTTGCTCGGGTCGCACCTGCCGCACGGGCCAGCATCTCGCTTAACGCTGTGCGCCGCGGTGCATGTGCGGTGCAAAAACCACTGCCGATGCCTGTCGCACAAGCAGTTCGTCCCTCCCACTGCAGGCCCGGTGCACAAATGGGGTATAGCGCCAACTGGAACGCTGCCTCCTCAGCGCGCATGTACACGTGTGTGCTTACCCAGTTCCTTGACTCGGACAGCAGATCGCAGCATAAGGTTCATTTTTGCCCTTAATGCTTTGTGCCCGCGGAGGCCGTGCCGTGTGAAAAACCCTGGCGGTTTCTTTGCCGTGCAGTGGTGTTCCGGATGCACTACCAGGAGCTGCTGACCCGCAACGATGAGATCGAACGGTTGAAGGCGGTTATTGAGGGGCTACAGGGCGGCCCGTGACATACCGCAACCTAACTGATGCGGCGCTGACGATGCCAGAATGGTGATGGCGTTGATGGCTGCCAGCCATAGCCGCTTGGCACGTCTGGTCGCGGTCCATGGCCAAACGAGTGTGCGGTATGCAGTGCCGTATTCTAGGCTTTAACAACGTGGGGTGGTGTTAGACGCAATGGGTTGTGCGGACCATGAACAAATGGTTTCCGGGCCAGGAGACCTCCATGCACCGGACGTGCTGGCAGCCTTCTCTCTGCAACGGATGACACGCAGGCCCCCAATACCGTAGGCGCCGGACTGCATTTGTGAGGGGCAGCAGGTGCCCAGTTCGCCACGATCTTCCCATGCAATCAGTTCCGAACGGTTAAACGCCCCCGTCGACGGTTTGCCCCATTCCAGCACAGCACGAAACAGTGTGTCGTCTTGCGCTAACGCAAAGCTGTGTAGAACGTCTACAACGCGACAGAGTGGTGCATTCGAGCAACCCTCCGTGGCTCCTCTGGCCATGAAAACTTGCCGTCTCTTCGACTCATGTGCATTCCACCGCCAGAACCACCGCGGTGGACGCCTCTGCACACTCGATAAGTCCAGCTGGGCGCACGTAGCAACGAACGGACGCCACTAGCTGCGCAACAGTAACGCCAACTGCCACATATGGCAGGCAGGCCAGGCGTTCAGTGCAAAGGTGGAGCCCAACCGCCCTCCTTAAGATCCGATCCGCCTCCGCCGCAAAACCAGTGCTCCGAGGGGAACGCTGCACCACGTCTATTCCGCCGTCCCTGATCCGTCACTCATCATCATCATCATCGTCATCATCATCGCTGTCGTCCTCCGCCTCCGGGGCCTCCTCCCGCAGCTTATTGATCAGCTCTGTTAGCTCTTCCAGAACCTCCAAGCTGAGGTCAGCCTTGGAGAGCTTGGCCTCGAATTCTGCATGGTGTACAGTAACGGGGCGCGTTGGGTCATGGTTTTTTGGAAATTAGGGCGAAACAGGGTCTGTTGCGTCGTGGTAGTGCGAAACGACGGGGATACACCGTTCATCGCGCTGGCAGTGAGGAGTGGACAGTGTGGAGGCTAAGCCCGGCGCCAGCGCTCCGCGCGAGTGCGCTACGGTTTGCTTGTCAGATCTCATTCCTCCAAGGCCTCGGCAGACCTTCCCTCATAATTCTCACCCGTAAGCTTTTGCAGCAGAGCGCTCCACTCGTCCTTGTCGAGGCCAGCAGCCGCTACCACCCCTTGGAGATGCAAGCAGAACAGGGAGACAACGTGATAAATGACGCTATACCGCGACGGAGCTGACCAACGTATCACGACGCTTCCTGGCGTGTCAGGTTTGGGGACATGGTCCCACGTTGAAACAACGGCAACAACGCCCAGTTCCCGGTGCATCATGGGGGTGTGTGCAGCGCCTATGGGAAGCTTTGCCCGGGCATGAAACAGATCCAAAACACACCCTTGTGCGGCTCTACAGTGGCGGCATCGAATGCAGTCCATAAGGAGGCAATACAGCAGATAAGTGCTTACCGGGTTTCGACAGGACCTCAAGCCACCGGGCGCCCACAAGCGAGGGAAACTCGGCGTTTTCCCCATAAGAGTGACCCCTGTGCGGCCATTGCGCGAGCATGACGGCCAGTTAGTACCGAAGTCGCCAGTTTGCCTCGAGCCGTCTCAGGGCGAAGCAGGTGTAAGCTTACCCGGCCTCCGCCCAGACCTCCGCGTCACTGGAGGTGAGGTCATACGTCGCAGGCTTCTCAGAAATTAGCTTCGTCGCCTCAGTAAGCATGGCAATTGCCCGATTCGGCGGTGCAATTGCACTATCGTCATAGATTTTGAGGACACGTCGAATTTCGTAGGCGGTGGCGGCCATGTCTGAAGTCCACAGAACGAATATAGCCAAAACCAAAGTATGCTGAAGGGAAGCCGGCGGCAAATCACACTGTCCTAGCACGGCGTTTGTCGTAGGCTCTATTACAAATCCCAAGACTGCAATCCAGCCTGCAGCAGCGATCAGTACTGCATAGAACGGGAATGTATCCATGTAAGCAGGATGCCTTTCAACACCCCTGGTTGGTGCATGTGCTCTTTCAAGGAGTCCGCGCACATGGCCATGTCGTCCAAGCTGAGCTTCTTCAGGGGGAGGAGGTCTTCGTCCGTCAGTCCACATGTCGTTGCGGCGATTTTTATGGTCTTGGCATCAGTCTTGGCGTTTTCGAGGCCGCGCGTGGTCGAGGCCGGGTGTGAACGGATCGAGTGCGTCTGCGCCGGTGATTGCTGCGATTGCAACTGCTGTGAGGACAGCGAAGTCTCCCCTGACAAGAAAGCTGCGCCGATTTGTTGCACCTTCCGTTGAAGCTCAGGCGCCGCAGCACTTGGCACCTGGTCGTCGACGACCTTTTTGAGTTCGGCACAAAGCTTTTGGAACTGCTGCTCAAGCGGACTAACTTGAGATGGGCACCTCTGTCGGGCAATAAAGGGAACAACGTCAGCGCATCGACCAAGTCGCCAGTGGTCGCCACAGTGACCCGTATAACTAAGCACGATGCTCTCGAAAGATACCTGTGGCGGAGTCAAGATATTGGCGTCTTCGATGCTGTCTGCAAGCACTTCCGCAAGAGCACCCGAACCGAAGACAGCAGGCAACAGGCCGCGACCGACGTTGTCCATGACCCCAACACCTTCGCAAGTATCCACCAAATGTTTACCGGGCCGGCAGTGTCCACAAATACAAATGCGCGACTATCTCTAGATGTCCCCCTATTAAAAATCTCGACTACGCCGTACACGGGCATGTCGTACAACACTGGAGCCAGGGGCATCCTGGTGTCTTTTCGCAATGAGCCCTCCGGAAACGCAGTCACGGTTGACCTAGCATGAAAGAAAACGAAGTAAAACATGTTTGCAAGACCACGCACAAGTAGTTCACACGCGGTCGGTCCAGTTCCGAGGTGTCAAGGGCCCCCATTACGGAAACAGGTGGCCCTAGCTCGGGAGCAGGTTCGCAAGCAGCAGCACCTGCGACGATAGCCAAGATAAAATGGGACATGCGACAAAAAGAAACAGTAAAGTCTCTGAGTGCTTTTGCCTTTGCAGCTGTCCGTGTTCAGAAAACACAGCCATGCGGCCCATTCGATCACCCAAGAGCATGAGAACAATACCTACACGCTCCAGCCACACATCACCGTGTGGCTGCAAGTTGAGTAAGCGATGCCGTGACGGGCCGTTGCCTCAGTACGCGGGCATCCAGGAGCGTAGCCCCCTGGGTGACTTGGCAGCTCGTGCCCGCATGATGCAGGAGTTGGTCGTGACATTGACACGAGGTTGCATCCACCATCCACCACGCACTCCACGTTCCACATTAAATCATCGCAATTCACTAGAGTCGGGTTCATTCTCGTTGGCTTCGTATCAGCAACTGAACCTCTCACCCCCATATCATACACGGCGCGCGGTACCCTTAGCCATGGCCCCAGCATCCGCGCCCCCCACCGTGCACCATTGCCCCAGCATCCGCACCCGCCACAGCGCCACATCAGGCCCCGCTCTCCTGTTTGACGACTATAGGGACGTTGACAGGCTGCACCGCCGAGCCCTGCCGCGACATGCTCGGTGCAGATGTCATGCTGCTCTGCATCCCGCTCGGCATGGCAGCCTGTTGTGCAGCCGCTGCCGCCGCGGCCGCTGCCGCCGCCACCGCCGCCGCCCCCCCGTCGGGCATTACCGGCGCCGGCATGGCAGTCCCGGCCATGGGCATGCACCCTAGCATGCCCTGCGTTCCCATGCCAAACGGGAATTGGGCACCCGGCATGCCGGCTCCCATGGCTGCTGCCCCTGCAGCCGCGGCCGGATTGAGAGCTCCCGGTACCAAGGGTGGCGGCATGACGCCTAGGGCCCCCGGCATTCCCGCGGCTGCGCCGAAGAACGAATCCATGGGCGGCATGACCGGCGGAATGCCCCCCGCGTTGGCCAGCCCCGCGGCTGCCACCGCGGGGTTGAAAGGAAACGGCGGCATCATGGGCAGCATGGGCGTGGGTGCCGCCATTGCGGGCGGAACTGGTGAGACCCCGGGCAGCGCACCGACCGGCGGCGCACCAGCTGCCGCCGCTGGCGCGGCCGCTGCTGCCGGCGGCGCGCCCCCAACCGCCATCCCCAAGCCCGGCATAGGTGCCGCCGCCGGCGGCGCCACCGCACCCACCGTCGTGGCCGCCGCCCCCGCCGGCGCGGTCATCGCCGGCGGCATAGCCACCGGCGACATAGCCGCCGCCGGCGGTGCCGCCGGCGCCATGGCCGCACCAGCCTGCGCGCCGACAGGTTGCGGCTTGAGGGTCCCCGCCGGCAGCCACTTGTTTGCCAGATCGAAGTTGGGCTGCACCGGGATGGGCGGCATCTGACCCATGGTTCCGCCTATGCTGCTGAGCTGCTGCTGAATCGCCATCAGGTTATCCCGGTAGCGAACCAGCAGTTCCGTGTTCTCCATCACTTTGAACGCCGCCATGTTGCTCTTAAACTGGTTCAGGATGCCGTAGTTCTGTTCCATGAGCTGCGTCATGACAGCCGGCACGCCCGGCGACGAGTCATCACCCGAGCCCGCGGCCCCCGTGCCGTTGCCGGAGCCGTTGGCCGCGCCGCCGGCGCCCTTGCAGCCCTGCATGGCTCCCGCCCGCGCCTGCGAGCCGCCGCCGCCGGCTTTCCGCTTGCTGGAGTCGTCCACGGCGCCGCCGCGGCGGCCCTTATCATCCAGGCCGCACGCCTTCACGCGCAGAGCTACGTCACGTGCTGTCTTGCTGGGCAGGCTTGCCGCCACATGTATGTATCGCTCGACGGGTGCGTACTGCCAGGGCAAGGAGGATAAATGATGCGATGCCATTTTTGGCGTTGTAGTACATAGTGTCAGAAAAATGTCCCGGCGGCATGAGCAGGAGAGGGAAGAGGCTGGCAACGTGGCAAGCCATCGGACCGGGGCCGGGACAGGCATAAGCGGCGACGGGCACGACGGACGCGCTTCAAACCGTGGCCCAAAAGGCGTCGACTCGAGAAGGAATATGCGTGCAGGCGGGGGTGCGCTGGACCGGGATGCGTCCTGCCAAGGACGTCCTGCCCAGGAGCGCCTCGCCGAAGCGCCTGGTGCAACAATTGCCCTCAACCCAACACTCCACCCGCTACTTTGATTTGACATTCGCGTCCGACGAATTTCTCGCTTTTGTGTTGCACGCTGGAACACACGCCGAAACACACCTTGTCGGCGGGAAACCGTGCTAGCGCGCTCTCCAACACGACCAGCTCGTCAGGGGTCCAGTCCGAGCCAGTGGTTCCTTGGAGATTGAGTTCAAAATCGGTATCAAAGTCCTCGCCGGATGCGCTGCTTCCGTTGTTGGCGGGAGCTCCCGCCTGCTGCTCCCGAAGGGTCGTATTGCTTTTCTCAACTGAGCTTTGCGAGGACGTGTTGGCTGTCTGTACGTCCAGGGCGCCGTTCGGTCTGATGTATGCGGTGCAAACAGAGTTTAGGAACTTTGGCGGCGTCCAGTCGCGTCATTATGTGCGGCGTGCGCCTACCTTGCTGGTACAGTTGAGAATGCGCCAGCCACGCTAGCCATAATATGTGAAGTGAAAAGCTGGAATGCTGAAGGACGTCGGCCCTCAGCTACGATGCCTAGCTCGACGGAAGTGTGTGGCTGGCGTCATGGAAGATTCCACAGATCCCAGGTCTCGCCTTCGCTTTACAAGGAGCAATTCTACGTGCTAGTAGTGGTGAACGACAATTGAACCGGCTTTTGATAACGTGCTCCTGGCGTGTTCCGGCCGCCACGAGGCATCCAGTGCTACGAGACACGGGTGTGCAATCCACTAAGACTCAGACTGCCACAGAGTTTTACTGGTAAGGAGCGCCTCGGTGTCCTGTCGACGTATCGAGCCGGGGCGCCGTACGGTCTTCGTTTTTTCGGTTAGACGCATGCTTGTTTCCAACTTCCTTGGCCGGTTAGATACCGAATGTCTCGGTGTTGTGCAAGCCCATGTTTCGTGCTTTCTGTGTTTTGTCCTTGTTCATGTTTTTCGTTGAGACACGCCCCGAGTGGGGGCAACACCCCTCACAACTGTTGCTGCCAACTCGTTGAATGCCTGAGCACTACCCTGCATTGAATATAGTATAAACCTTACACTCTTAGTTGATCTGTGCAAAGCGATGGCTAAGAAAAAAACGGGGCCCCCGCCGGGCCCCACCAAGACTTTTAAATATGGTATGCCGCTTTACGGCCTTGCATGGCCCGAAGGAACGACATTTTATGCGTGCGGTGGAGGCGGCAGCGTGTCGAGCGGCATCAAGAACCGGCTGGTCTGTGCGGAGGCAGAGAACGGAGCGCTGACAGACCAGACCGCTGAGTTTCAGTTTGGCCTGAAGTGCCCAACGAGGTAAGTAGGCGCGCTGCTCGAACACAGAGTGGCGTTTTTGGCATCGGAGCCGACCCGATGACCCCAGCCTGTGCACTTGGACCGTTCCCACCCGTTCACGTGCGCACACAGGTTGGCTGTGGCCCCGGGCGGGAAGTCCATCTTACTTGCGATCGGCAACGGGGGCGTGCAGCGTCTCGACCTGGAGCTGCGGGGCAAGGTTCCGCGCTTCATCGAGATCACAGGCGAGCAGAACCGCGGGTCGGACGTGGGGAGGACGCCTACCAGCGCCGCTCGGGCTGTCTTACTCCGTTCCGTACCGTTAACACGCGCCATCAGGGCCTGCACCGGCTTCGCTGAGGACTCGTGGCCTGCCGCCGCCGCGCAGGGAGCCTGGAGGAGCGGCTAAAGGCCATCACCATGGACGTCAAAGCCATCGCTTTCCATCCATCTGGCGACTTCGTGGCCCTGGGCGGCGACGACGGCTCCATCGGCGTCTATGAGTGGCCTTCCCTGAAAACCAAGCTAGACCTCAGGCAAGCGCCGCGCTTCGGGTCGCGACATCTGACTCAGCCGGGGCGCTTGCGCAGCAGACCCCGGCCACCCGTCCCACCAAAAGCAACCCCGCGTCCCGTGCGCGGGGCGCGTGCAGGGCCCTCCCGCCGAAGCCGACGCACGCTCGGCCCTCACGGACTGGCTTACGTTTACCACCGCTCCCCGGCCAATACACACACGCGCGCGCCTCAACACCAGCTCCACCGTCCCCAGCTAACTCCCATCCTCGCGTGTCTTCCATCGGGGTCACCATCGGGGTCTGGGAACTGGAAACTGGGAACTGGGGGCTGGAATACAACCATGCAATCACACCGCAACGCAAATAGGCGTGCCTGACGGTGCCGCTGCGTCCGTCCATTCCGGCACCGCCGCTGGCCTCCCGCAGCGGCGCACGCAAGCTGTCGGAGGAGGCGGTCAAAGATCTGGATTTCGTGCCGTTCTCGCCGGCGGCAGCTGCCGGCGCCCCGGCGACGGGCGGCCGCGCGGCGGCGGCGAGCAAGGCGCTGATGGTCATCCTGGACAACGGCTCCGCGGCCGTCCTGGATGTGGACAAGGGCGGTGCGGTGCTGTGCCGGGTGCAGCTGGCCACCAAGAGTGAGCGCGGTAATGCTTCGGGGTACTAAAGATGACGTCGCAGCGATGCGTCGGGAATGGGACGGGATGCCTCGGAATGGGACGGAAGGAGCGAGGAACGGAGTGGGGAGCCCAGCTCGCGCGCATCTGCGCACGGCAGCTATCGGACCGGGAGCGCGGCGGGGGCCATATCAGAGGTGGCCTCACGACTTGGCAAGAGTCCTGATCCAGGACGGTGGCGTGATTGCTGCATGCCACGGTGGCGCGCCGGCCTTGCCCGATTGGGCTGCTTGCTTATCACTGGCATGCCATCTGTTGAATTTGTGCCAGATGCTATGTCATCCGGCATACCTTCAGCGCCTCTGCGGCGCTGCGGCCCTGGGGTAGCACCTACCTGCCAGTGGGGTGCCGCCGGGGTTCCAACCATGAAGGCGCAACTGCGCCGCCGCGGCCACCGCCGCCGCTTGCCGCCGCCGCCGGCGCTTGTCGCCTCCGCTTGCTGCCCCGCAGGCGAGCTGAAGAGCGACAAGGTGATGTTGGTCAAGTCAGAGGAGCGCCTGCTGCTGCACCACCTGCCACCAGGCAAGAAGAAGTGCGCAGCAAACCCCCGTCACTCCGCCAGGCAGCAAACCCCCGTCACTCGGGCCCTCACCCGCGGGCTTGTGTGGGGCGCGCCACACCGCCCCGGGTTTACGCATCTCAACTCGGGGCGCAACGCAACACACCACACATTGCGGGCACATGCCACTCCTGGTTTCAGCAGGCCGCCCGCTTGGGCAGCATCAACGCAGAAACTAGGAGTGTATCGTATTTCTCCTCCGCCTCATCGACCAACCTTGGCGCCCAGGGTCAAGGCGAGCTGGTAATTCGGGCCGCCATGTGCCGTACGGCCTCGATCACGGGCAGCGATCAAACCCAACACGCGCCGCCGCCTCCCATCGGCCTGCCGCCTAGCGGCATCCTGTGGCGCGGCAGCCCGCCTTGCCCTCCCACGTCCCATTCTCCCCAAACCCCCAACTCCCCAAAACGGTGTGTATTAGTTACCCGCCTACCAACTGCTCGCCTGCTCTCTCTCTCTTGACTTTCTCTACTCCCACTTTCTATACGGTACTCCCAAACCCCCCTCCGCCAGGCATGGAGCGCGCGCTGTTCACTCGCGTCAAGTGCCGGATGGGCCGCGAGGGCGAGCCGCCCACGCTCACGTGCCTCATGAACAACCGCAGCTGCCACGTGGCGCTTTGGGAGCTCGGGGAGGACGGACTGCTGTCGATGCGGACCGCCTGCAAGGCCTCAGACGCGCCAGGCGCCTGCATGGACGTCAGCGGGGACGGCTCGCTGGTGGCCGTGGGCACCTCCGAGGGCGACGTGGCGGTAGGTGTAGAGGGAAGGGGAATGTGCAGGAGGGCGCCCTCCTTGAACCTTAACGGTGCGAGGGTGGGAATGGAAAGGCGCGGATCGAGCGCGCAGCTGCTGACTTGAGGTCGTTTGCGCTGGCGCTGCGGTCGTGACGAGGCCGCTGAGCTTCGCGTCTCTGAGTCCCGTGCCCCTCGTCCCGCCCTCCGTGTCCTGCCCTGCCTCGCCGCGCCGGGTCGGAGTGACACCAATGGGTCCACACGCTCATTCTCGCCCTCGCCGCTTGTGCCGTCGGTGCGGTCGTCCCTCCTCGCTCCGCTCCCGTGCTCCCGTCCCGTCTCCGGTCCCGTCCCGCCCGCAGCTGGTGTCCTGCCGGCCGCACCTGCGCGTGACCAAGCGCTTCCCTCGCGCCCACATGGTCTTCACCACCAACATCACCTTCAACAGCGACGCCTCCTACGTGCTGTCCGCCTCCGCCGACGCCAGCGCCACGCTCAACTCGACGGCGCTGCCGCCGCCGCCCGACATCAAAAAGTGAGTAGAGCCTGGAGCGCGCTGGGTGCGCGGCGGGATAGTGATGGGCAGCGAGGGGTGTCCAGAGGGGCGGCGGCGGGTGTCCAGAGGGGGCGGCGGCGGGTGTCCGGAGGGGGCGGCGGCGGGTGTGCGGTGGGGCGAGGACCCTTCCTCCGGGTGAGGCGGAAGGGGGATGTCCGAGGCGATGGCGATGGCGATGGCAGTGGTGCCCCGCCCGGGCGCGCACTTGCCTACGATGAGTTGTCTGCTGGCCGGGCGGCACGTCAGCGCGTCACCCCTCCCTGAACGCAGCGCCGCAGGGCCCCCGGTGCCCCCTTTGGCCCCTGCCCTCGGGTTTATTTGTCCGCCGAACTGGAGTGCCCTGGCGCCAATGCTACTGCTAATGTTACTGCTGCCACACCCCGTCCCGCAGCGTCAACGCCGCCGCTGGCCCCCCATGGCTTCACCTCGCCACTGCTTCCTGGCCCGGCCCGCCCGCCACCCCCCCACGCCCTTCCTCGCCCGCCTGGCCCCCAGCTGCTCACATGTTTCTCCGCCCGTCCGCCCGCCCTTCGGCCCTCCCTCCGCAGGATCCTGGTGCTGGTGTTCCTGTCCATCGCACTGCTGCTCCTGTGCCTGCTGCAGGCGGTGCGCTTCCTCAAGCAGCAAGGCATGAGCACGCAGGAGATCTATGCGCTAGTGGGCCTGAGGTCCCGGGAGGAGCTGTGAGGAGGCGGCGTTGTGACTGGCGGCACGGAGACTGAGGCAAGGCAGGAAGCTGCGCTGGGTGGGGTGGGGGTACAGGGAAGCAACCGAGGGGAGCCTGGCTAACGGACCCAGCAGTACGCAGAGGCTGGAGGGTGGCCTGGGCCGGCGGCGCACCCGGTCTGAGCGCAGTCCCACGCGCTTGCTGCGCAGTGCCGGTTCGGGCCCCGGGTTGGCGTCGTGGTGGGTTGGTACCGAGCGGCGTGGGGGCGCGGCGCCGACGGTTTGCTTGCGGGCTTGGCACGTGTTGTCGGTGGTGTGAAGGTTAAGGCGCGAACTCGCATGAACTCGCTGGCGGCGCCATTTCGTCGTGCAGCACACCGCGGTGAGGTCCGTCGGGGGGTGCACAGTGTGGGCACAGCACAGCGATCGCGGTCACAGCGGGATCGCGACCGTGTACCGTTACAACACCCTTAAGATGGGCACAACCTGAACACAAGGTAGGCCACCCGGGTTGCGGCTGGCTCGCCCAGCGGAGGTACTTCACGCGGTGCAGCCGCTACCCTCCCCTGCCGAGCCATGCGGCAGCTCACACGCGCTCGCGGCGGCCCTGGGTGGCCCCGCCGCCTCTCATGTCTCATCTGAGGCAGCAACCAAACTCTTCTTCAGCCCTTCTCGGGTCTCTCGGGACCGACTACGCTACCCGGGTACCTGACGGCACAGCTGCATTACTACTTGTCTGTCCGTCATCATACGCATGTATCGTCTGCACGGAAGCGTAAATTCGCGACGACGGAAAAAGATTGTACGGTACTCAATACGCAGTTCAGGAGACATGCGCCATGCCAGGCAACACTCCTCCGACCTACATCTCGTAGGGCGCAGACTACAGACTGTCTACTACCGTACTCGTCCCGATGCCCAGTGCGGCGCCACACCCTTCGCTGACTACCCTCGATAGCTGTACTGTTGCGCCTGATCAGCCGCTCTTTGGAAGGCGGATCCCACTCGCCAATGTGTCATGGCACAAACACGACAGCACAGCGCGCCACCCTAGCCAACCCGCTCACCACGCCCTCCTGAAGTGGGAACGCAATTCGTTTAAAAATAAATAGCCCGACCAAAATGGAGATTTGGGGGAATGCATCCATGTACTCGATGGACCCCCTGCACTCTCACCTCCTGGCTCACGCTTGCCAAAAAAACTCAATACCCAGCAATGCATACCGTCCAAGTCCACGGGATGATCCCCCCGAACAATGCTGTGCGAATGCCCGCAATCGGTTCAACGCCGTCCTCAAGTACCGGTACGTCAGCGAGCGCAACACATCCCTATGCGGACATCGCTATGCCCCACCGCGGCCACCAGTACCTAAATGCGCACCGCACTCTCAGCTACCCACCCCGGCACCCACGCGCGCACAACTTGCATGCTCAATGCCTCCATGCGTTTCACACAACAGCGCACACAACAGCAACCGCCCAGCCGCCTGCCCGCCCAGCTCAGAGCCGATCCAACCCCGCAGCTCCTTACTCCCAGTCCTTTCCTCCTATACAGCTATACTTGACCAGCGCTTCCCCACGCAGCGGCTCGCCTCGCCGCCCGCGTAACAAACGGCTGCGCCCGCGCCCGCGGGTCGGGGTTATACTCGCTGACCATCACCCCAGTAAAGCACCCGTGTACGGTCAGAGCGTACAGCTGCTCGTCCGCCGCGAAGCGCGTGATGTACTTGGAGTTGATCGCGGAGCCCCGCACGCGCAGCGTGAGCGCGCCGCCCCGGCCCCCCGGCACCGTCACGCGCTCCACGTTGTTCCGCCTGTCGGCAGCGGCGGCGGCAGCGCTGCTGTTGGCCCTTCCCGCGCCCCAGCCGCTGTTACCCCGGAACACTACCACCACATCACCCGCACCCCCCTCCGCTGCCGCCGCTGCTGCCGCCGCCGCTGCTGCCGCTGCTGCGCCTGTCGCCGTCTCGGTTGGCTCCGGCCGTAGCACGACCTCGAGGTCAAGGTCATTGACGAGTGCGATGAGGGCCAGCGGGTCAGCGGGCGGGTCGGGCCACACCAGCGTCACCACCACGGGCCCGGCGCCGGTGGCGGTGAGCTGGTAGCTGTGCACCTCCCCCTCGCGGATGGGCACGTAGTCGACCAGCTGCAGTGCGGGGGTGGTGCAGGTGGCGAGGGTCTGGGCCGGCTGCCAGGAGGACGGCGCCGGGCCGGGTGCGGCGGCGGCAGAGGCGGCGGCCAGTGGCAGCGCGCCGCTGAGGTCGGCGCGGCCAAAGCCCTGCGCGTGAGGACGAGGGACATAGAGGACGATTCCGGGATTTCCGGGTCGTTGGTGAGGGAAGGGGAGGGAAGGAGAGAGGAGGAAAGAGTGTGTGCCCGTGCCCCACCCAACAAGCTTGGCTGGTCACTCGGTGTGGAGGATGCGTACGGCAGTCGTACCTGGTAGGCTGACGGCGCGGGAACGAGCTGCGTCATGGGGCCCAACGCCATTCCCCGCATGTCCAGAGCACCCCCAACGAGGACCGCCTTCAACAGCATGCCGCTGGGCGCGAACGGCGCGGCGCCCGGCGTGCCATTGGCACCGTGGGGGTAGAACCCCGTCGTGAAGTACTGCCGAGCCAGTACGGCAGCGCCCGCCACCAGCGGTGCCGACATGCTCGTCCCGCTCAGCAGGCGCCGTGTCGTACAGTTATCGCTAGCGCCGCTCGACAGCGTGTCCGTCCAGGCCGACGTCACCGCCACGCCAGGCGCCACGAGGTCCGGCTTGATGCGCCCGTCGACAGTTGGGCCGTACGCAGAGTACGACGGCACGTCGTCGTACGATCGGTGCGGCTGCCACTCCGCGCGCGCGAACACGCGCCCGCCGGCCGCCAGCGCCGCCAGCACGCGCTGCCCCACGTCCTGCGGCAGCGGCGCCGCCGGCAGCGTGGCGTTGGTCGGATTGACCTGCTGCAGTACGAACGAATCCGGCGAGTCGCTGACGATGGCAACGGCGGCGGCGCCGGCTGCCGCCGCCGCCATGGCCTTGACGTAATACATGCAGCCGCCGCGCAGCGCCACGACGAGCTTGGGCAGGCCCGATCCGCCGCTCGCCGCCGCCGGGGCGTTGACCAGCTTGCGGCAAGTGGCCGGCGGGCTCGCCGCCACGGCCTCCAAGACCACGCCGCCGAGATCCAGCAACGTACGGAAATCCTTTAACTCTGGCAGGTCAACCAACATGTCGAAGCTCTGGGCCGACGGCAGCGCCGCGGTGTCAGCGCTCGGCAGCGGCCGCGGCAGCTTGCGTCGCGGAGCCGCCTCCGCCTCCGCCGCCAATGTCCGTCTTTTTCTGGCCGCCGTTGCGTTTTTCAGGGCGGCGACGGCGGTGGGTTGCGTGTCCGGCGGCGACGGCGAATCGGTCCACAGCCGCAGCCGCAGCGTGCCAGTGCGCGTGTCTGTGAGGTCGACACTGAGTGTGGAACCCACCGACAGCGTGTTTTTGGCGTTGGCGGGCGCCGAGACGGTGCCGTTGGGTGGCCGCGGACTGAGGCCGCCGTCGTTGCCGGCGGCCGTGAGAACCAGGAGCTGCGGGTGCTTCCACACCACCTCGTCCAGCTGCTCACACAGGCTGTTGTACCAGAAGGCTCTGCGGCAGCACGGTGTCGTACACTTCAATGTGCAATGTGGGTTGGCGCAGGGCGGGCAGCGACAAGCTCGTGGGCGGCATCGTGAGGTCGCCTCCCACCGTCATCACCACCACCACCACCACCACCACGAACACCACCCGGGTGGCTGACGCCCACTGTAACAGTACAACAGCAGCAAACACGACGAACCCATCACCCCACCGACCCCGCCACCCACCCTCGCCCATCACGACGGGGTCACCACATCACCATCACCCAACTCACTGTTTGCTGCCCCAAGAGTCCGATTGTACGAACACGCCCGCGTCCAGTTGGTACTGCAGGATCTCTTCGTACGACGACAGCCTGTACGTCTTCCCCGAATCCATTATGTCGTAAAAGGCAAGCCGCGCACCGGGCGCCATGCCCGTCGCCTGGTCGATGAGGTACGGCTGAGGCCGTGCGACGACCGGGCTTTCTCTGGCCGTTGGGCCGTCGGAGGCCGTCGCCAGCGCGGTTGGCGGTGGCGACAGCGGCGGTGGGCTTGACGGCGGTGGCGGCGGCGGCGGCCGCCAAGGGGGAGGTGGAGCGGGGGCAGATGGATGTTGGGGGGAAGGCCTTGGCGCCGCCGAGGCTGCTAACAGCTGCTGTGGCGATGGCGAGGAAGGCGGTGAGGGAGGGCGAAGGGGAAGCGCCGGGGGGGCCGCTGGCCACGGCGGCGGGGGCCGCGGCGGTGACCGCTGACGGCCTGGCGACGGCAAGGACCGCGGCGGGGGCGGTTTGGTTGGGGCTGGTGGCGGCGGCCGCTTCTTGCGCTTCCTTCTCACGACAAGGGCAGCGGTAGGTTGGGTGGGGCTCGGCGGCGATGGACCGCCGCCGCCGCCGCCGTCGCTCCCGTTGAAGGAGCCGTAGCAGGCGCCCAGCGCGATGCCAGCGACGTGCGTGCCGTGGCCGTCCGCGTCGCCGAAGTCTGGTAAGAGGGATTTGGGAGAGGGCGGCAAGGGGCAGTGTGTGTGCCTGGATCGGAGATTCCGACAAGGGGACGGCGGGCGGGGGGGAGGTGTCACCGCGCGTCTGCACCGCGCCGAACTGGACGCGATGGGCTTTTCGGAACCCCAGCCTGGCCAAAGCTCGCGAGGAATGTATACCGGGTGGCAGGAGTGAGGGACTCTGTGTGAGGCGTCGTCCGCGCGGCCGCGGCCCCCTCGGCCTCACGTTCCTTCGGGCTTCTTTCACGGCTCCTTCCGCAGCTGACGTGAAAGGAGCCAACGCAATAACCAAACGGCCGCCTTCCTGCCCATCCCTGTCCCTCCACGACAACAGCACGGGAACGCCCCGTCACACGCCGTCTTCTTTCCCTTCCCAGCGTCGTGCCTTGCCAGGTGGCGAGCACCTCTGCGCCAGAGCCCAGCCACACGCGTCCACGCGAGCCCCGCTGCCTGGCAGCTTACTGCCCGGGCCTTCCGCACCGTACTCATGCTCAATACGCTGATCACGGGGGCTGTGCCACCGCTCGCGTGCTCCTTACCTGTGTAGCAGTAGTAGCTCGCAATCTTGCGGTGCGCAGCACTCTTGAAGAGCTTGGCCCCGCGGCGTGCGGAGTCGGGTACGAGCATCGCCCCCACGTTGGGAAACTGCGGCCAGGGAGTTGGAGTGGGAGTGGTTGACACAGTTGCGTGGCGTATCAGGTGGCAGAGCAGGGCCCGGCCCAGGCCCAGGCCCAGCCCCGGGCCATCCCATTTCCCCTCCCAGCGCCCTCCGGGTCGGGGTGTGCCTTGCCGGCGCGAGCGAACCACAGCGCCTGAACCCTAAACCCATCGAGCTCCCCCTGACCCCCATCCAATCTCCACGAGCCCACCGAAACTCTAAGAGCGCTTGCTGCTCCCCTTTGCTTGCTCTCTGCTTGCCATCAAGCCCCCGGTTTCCGGCTTCAGTGGATGTGGCTGCTCGTCTATGGAACGTCGTGCACAGGCGCCACGTGTGCGAAAGACATGAAACCGTACCGACCGCAACTCCCCTGCGTTCCCTAACAACAGTGGGCTCTAAAAATGCCCCCGCCCCCCCCACCGGAACCCCCGCCAGGCGCCAGCGCCCCCTCACCGCCGGATCGAAGAAGTAGCAGCTGTCCGTGTCGACGCCGCTGTCCGAAATCCCCAGTAGCTGCGAGCTGCCGTCCAGGCCCCGAAACCAGAACGGATGCGCATCCAGGCTGAGTGGCTCCACAGCCGCCACCGGCACCGTCACGTCGCTGCCCCGCTGCAGCACCCAGTCCCCCCACACGTCCCGACGCGCCAGCGCCGGCGTCGGCTCCAGCCAGTGCACCTCGCGCCTCGCCGACAGCCATGCCAGCGCCGCCGCCAGGTCGGCGGCGCACACGGCGGCAGTCAGCCGCCGACCGCGCGTCTTGAGGGTCGGTGCGCAAGCACCGGTGGAGAGCGCGCTGGGCTGCCGCGGGGAGGGCGGCGGCGGTGGTGTGGCCGCGGACGCGGCCCCGGCCTGCTGGCGTTGGGTTGCGGAGGCTCGGAGGGCTTCGAGCAGGGGTTGCTTCCAGGCGGCCGCCAGCCGCTCGGCCGCGGCCCGTGCATCAGCGGCGGCGCTGCCCGCGCCGGTGAAGAGCTGCACCGTGATAATGAGCTTGGTCACACCCCCTACGCGTATGCAGCAGCGCAAAACTCTGGGTTGTTGTTGTTGTTGTGGTGGTGGTGGTGGCTGTTTCATTGGGCTCCAGACCTTCAGAAGGGTAGGACTAGCGGCCGGGCCAGCTGGCCGTGCATGCAGCGGAGACGGCCAGGGCAAATTGAACGCGCGCCCAGACCAGACAGCGCAAGTCCAGACCAGACAGGAACGGGCGAGCCCGGGGGTTCAGGCACAGAAACCCGCGGCCAGCTGGCCCTAGGTGTCGAGGACCTGGCCCAGCTTCCCGTCAGCGCTGCAGGCTCAGGTCAAACATCATGGGGCGGCACGCACCCTCTTGGAGGGTGTCATAGCTTGCTGCGTCGTCTGAGGTGCCTGCGTCGCCCGCCTGCGCGCCTAATGTCGCCGTCGCGTCCGAGTTTGCATCCGCGGCGGCGGCTGGTGCTGCACTGGTATCGGCGCTGCCGCCCGGGTTGTCTCCGCGTTTGGACACGTCTCCCGCGCCGCCGGCCAGGATGGTCGACCACTCGGGCGCAATTTTGTGCTCTGGCAGGCATGGTACCTGCACGCGGCGGCCGTTATCCACGAAATTGAATGGTGTTGTCTGAGCCCGCGGCCGCCAGGCCGCACTGCCTGCCAGCAGCTGGCCTGGAGGGACTTACGACGCTGGCTGCCAGACCCCTCGACAACGCTTCCGACACCACGTCCGGCGTGGATGACACCAGCCACGTGTCCTCTGGAATGAAGCCGTGGACGCTGCCGCCGTTGCGACGCAAATACTTGTACAGCGGCGCGCGCTTTGCGGGCGAATCGTACGACACGAAGAACGCCTGCAGCAGGCTCGGCGCAGGGCTCGGAGGGATCGCGCCATCGCTATAGCCTATAAGAGTTCGTTGGATGCGGCGCTCGGACCTGTTCAGTGTTGCGGCGTGTTTGGCGAAACCGTGAATGCGTTAGATGGTCGTGACGAGCCGTGCAAACTCTCTCGCACCTTGTGGAGATGTCCAGATTTAGATTCCCCGTTCTCAGGTAAATGGTGATCGAGGTCTTCCCTTGGCAAACAGCCGCGAAGGCCAAGGCAAGTGCAAGGCACGCCAGCCGTAGCCGGTCCGCCCTGAGCCGGTCCATAGGGTTATCGGTTCTCGCATGTACCGGTATGGAAAATAACGTGGTGTGGATATGCAAGTTATTGAACTATACTGTTAGTTATTAATGAAAAGATGGGTTTTCTCGACGGAAAAGGTCGTCGGGCCTCGGGCAGAGTTTGTCGCTTCCCATCAACTGAAGCAGCTTGGCAGCCTCGCCGCTATATATTTACAAGAGGTATTACTTCATACGGACTACTCTTAGCTGAGCGCGTTTGATCCATACAACAATACCATGCAAGCCCCGAAGCCACGCTACTGCTTAAGACCCGGTTCTCACATATACGAGCTCATGCATATACAATGTCGTGTTATACACTTATATGTGCTCGATTATTATCCTTGCTTCAGTTTCAAGATTTCGACTTTACAGCGATGGACGTCTGTGAGGGTGCCGGGACACCATAGAACGCGCTCAATGCCGCGTATATTTACTGTAAACAACTCAAGTAGGTTAAGGGTCTGGCGGTTTGCTGCCGTTGCTCTGGGCGCGTGGCAGACGGGTCCGCACCACAATGGAATGCACTATCCTTACAACTGATCTGGCAACGACAGGCTTAACAGGCACAAATGCAAGCTCGTCAGCAATGAAGCATGTCATGGGGGACGCGCCACGTCGCAGTCCGCAGAGGGACCTTGCCACGTTCAATCCCTTTCAATCCAACCCCCAGGGGCACAGGGGCCTTCCCACGTTAGATCCTTCTTCAGATTGTTAGAAGCTTGGTGGAACCTCACGTTACGATTCAACTATCCTCGGCCACAGAATGCAACAATGCGGGGGCACATTCGGGCGTGGGGTCAAACGGGGGTTCAAGGGAGCAGGACAACGACGGCAAGGATCGCTGATTGCCCCAAGAGCCCCAAATGGGTGTCATTCCCCATTTCATGGCTAGGCGTGGCTTGGATCCGAACCGTAAATCCGATGGGTCCGCAAACGCCGCTTGCTGGGCCTTGGCTTCTCTGTTGACTTTGGGGTCCAGCTGCTCAGGCCCCGGGCGCTGGCGTGTCTCCGCACGCCATAACCCGTAAGGAGGGGCTTGAACCCTCCCGCTTCCGTGTTTTCGTGCACCCCCCAAGTGGCGCCCGCCCTCACCATGTTTTTTGGCAGCCCTCAGCAAATGGCCATCCTGAACCATGTGTGTGTGTGTGTTTGTTACATGGTTGGGGGTGCGTGCCCCTCTCATGAACAAAAACCCATACGAGCCGAGGGCCCAAGGGAACTAAAACGCCTAAAAGCACGACAGTAGAAATACCGCCCATGCAGGAGAACCATGTGTTTTGACCAGTTTGAACCCCCTCTTCATCAACTTGTGTGTCTATTGAGTGTTGACCGCTGTTCAACGCTGCTGATGGTTCAAATGGGCGCAAAAGTGGGCATGTTCCTTAGCGCCATCGGGGGACGGGGGTTGGCCATCGAAAGGTCTTCACGTGCCGCGCCATGGTTTTCGCCGCGAAGGTGATATTTGCATGTACTGTTTGCATAGTAAGTCCTACAGCGAAAAAATTGCAGAAAAGCCGCAAAAAAGCCGCATGCTCCGTCTCGTAACTGCTCAAGTATCCACTGACTATCGACACGGGGGTCTGAAGCCCACTGTACTACTCCTATCGGCAGCGCAGAGGTAATACAGGGTTTTTGGGCGGGGCCCCAGCGCGAAGCGCCCAGGGGGGCCCCGCCCTGTAGGATTGCCCATGTCCGTGTGGACTGTGGACTGTGGACTGTGGACTGTGGACTGTGGACTGTGAACTGTGGTGTCCTAACAAAAGTGCAGAATCTCGGCCAACGGAAATACTGCATAAGTAAAAGATTACATTCTTTATTGCATGGTAAATTTATTATTGGAACCCAACATCGCACGAGTAAAAACCAGTTTGGCAGTCTCCATGGACCGAGGCCGAGGTCAAACCAACGCCTCTCGGCCTATAATTAATTCCAGAAGATTCATCGTTCCTCAAAGTGGATTTCTGACATGACGGCGTGAAATGAATCTTCGTTTCGGCAACCAACTATGTTTGCATTGCGAACATTCTTCCCGCGACCACACCACAGCTCTGCTACTCGGTCCGACCGACTTGACGCACATTTCGATTACAAAGGTTGCAAGGAGCAAACCATGAGGGGCAAACTGCTGATTGTTGGACGCCAAGCCGCAAATGCACGCATTATGCAGCGGTCTTCTGCGGGCCGCCCAACAAGTCCAGTCGGCAACCTAGGGGATGGACTTCTACATTCCCTGTCCTAATGTTGAAGCAGTCAAGCCTCCTCTACGGCGAATACCTCAGTAGCGAAGCCTGTGCACTCTCGTCGGCAACTGCACGTCGTCGCAACCCTCGCAAACAGTTCCGCTGTCCTTCTATTGGCAAGTCAACCTGCGTGATGTGTAAATGATACACTCCTTGTCTACTGTCAAGTAACTTCAGCCAATGCGCTGGCCGGAATAGTTGCACAGTGCCGAGACGGCGCGCGATGCTAGCTAAACATGGGTCGGATTGCTGAAGCCGCAGGCATTTCAGATATAAAGCTCTGGCTGCCTATCAGCAGGAATGTCGACACTCTCACAGTTGACGCCCTCGCCGCTCGCTTTGGAAATGCCGTATTTCGGTCGATGCGCACATGCGCTCATGCACCCGACGGGATGATGACGCGCTTCGCGCGGCGCCGGCAGGCCTTGCTAACGACTCGGCTAGCAGGCATTTCGGGAAAAAGCTCTGGCTGTCTATCAGCAGGAATGTCGACTCACTACTTCACGCCCTCGCCACCCTAGCACTCAACTTAACCCGTACGGATTTAGTGGGGCCCCGCCCTTTTTCCGGCTTCGAGGAAGCCGACACCAACCCCTTGTCTGCATCTGTTTCAAGTTACTAAAGTTCTTCATCAAGTTCCTCTGATAACCTTGGAACAGTCGCAAAATGCTTACTGCTGCGCTGGCTACGATGGGCTACGTGGAGCGAATCGTGTCGCGTGGCGGAAGCCGGTTACCGCAGGCCTTACAAGCTGTATGTCACGACATGTACATGCATTTTTTTTGCCTGTGCAATCATTTCGAACTGTGAGCACGAGTTCTGTCGGACTTCACGGATGAAGGACTTCGACTGTTTCGACGGCGGTCGTACCAGAGGTGCGAGCGGACACAGTGTTACATTAAAGTTTCATGCAGATTAATCAAGAATATTAATTTTATGATTGTGCAACAAGCACGCGTCGCCAGGAAAGGCCCCAGATTCTGTGGCCGCTTGTCTCCCTTGCGTTATCTTTCGCCCTGACACCGAAATTAAAGGAAATCAAATTAATAATAATTTATATGAAAAAAGTGGGTAGAGAAAAGCAACCCAAATAGTAGAAGGGATTGTTCCGTTACAAGGACGGCGAAAACGTTCTGTTTCCTTCAAGCAACTCATTCTCCACGTAGGAATTGTTTTACCATTTCTTTCATAACCTTCTTGAATCATTAAACATACGAGTTCTTGAGCGTAAGCCGGCCTGGACATGGCACCCCGCCGTAAGACAACCATCTTCCGACGCGCTCAACGGGCGCCTCAGCAGCGGCAAATTGAGCGGTCCAATACGACCAAAGCTCTGCAGGTTTGACTTTTACTTACTCAAAGACGCTCAGCATCGACCACAGGAGGAGGCAGTAACGAAGGTGCTCGCCCGCTCGTGCCCGCTCCTGCATGTTTTGCGCCTGCTCAGGCTGGAAACGTGAAGCTCTGTTACGCTTCTTACACACTAGCCGGATCTGATGGGGACGGAGACAAGGAGAACCAGGTGCGACCAGGCAACGGTCCGGGGGCTGTCGCACCAAACGTGCCACACGTCTGACGTCTCACACTTGACACGTGTCCGTCACCTGACACGTGACACCACTTCCACCGTAGCCGATGCGGGGCGACATGATGCCACAAGTGTGTAATCGTATAGTCGTAGTCGAACCGATCTGGGGGCCCCACGTCCCTCGCTAAAGTCTCGCATGTGTCGTCGTCCGTCTGGCTTGCCGCAGCTGTCCGTTGGGTGGTCTGCGGCATGGCTCTGCCACTCAGCCTTGCGGGCTGCTTTCCCCTTAGCTCCATCGGTGTGCCATGAGGCCATGACCAAGTAATATAATTTTGGAGGGTAGGAAATAAGCTTCCCGGGGCGAAGAGCCTTTTGGCTGTAGTCCTCGAAAATGCGCCAGTGCTGTTGGTGCGCCCTTTTGTGGGTAGCCGGGGCTCGTCGCCAACTGGGGGCCTCATGGCTGTTACCTCCGTGGTCGCGAATCACCATGCTGTCCTCACCGAGCTAGCTCGTTCCTGTTTGTATGGCTTGTGGCTTTCGGCCTGGTTGGTTCGGCCTGGTCCTGCACAGGTGCGGTGTGTGAAAGCAGGTGGCCATGGGGGGTTGAGCGCCGGTGAAGGAGCGGTTCTGGGCGGGCATGCCATCAACCCCCCATGACGTCTTCAGCGCGAGGCGCTTCAGCGTCGCGTGCCGGTTGTCCCGAAAACTAGACGGAGAGCTCGCCACGGCCTGAGGTGGTGCGCATGTTACGTCCTCGTAGGCTCTCGAGCTTCAACCACCTCATTCAGGCCATATGCGGCGTACAGTACCGGTATCGTAGCAGCCGCAAAGGGAAAAACAACCGAACTGGTGCCAGCTAATGGGACCTTCTTGTTCCTCCGAACGCGGCACCTTTCTCCCGGTACCTTTCCTCTGCCCACAACCGCAGGACTGCCTGACGGTAGAGGTGCTCCGCGATCGGGACGCGCCGCCGGTTGTGTTCTTCGGCGTCTTCGATGGCCACGGAGAGCACGGCGGCACGGTGGCGGCGCTGGCGGCGGAGCAGCTGCCTCAGTTCGTGGACGAGCAACACCCGCAGGTGTATACGACGTATTGCGGCACATTGTACGACATGAACGGAAATAGACACACAGTGGAACGACAGAGTGCGAGAACAGGAAAGGAGGCGTATGCAAAGTAGGCAGTAACCGGGGCGTGCGCAGCAGCGCTCGGCACAGCATTGTGCCTCATGAATCCCCGTCGCGCGGCGACACGGCCACCCTGCCGCGCCTGCTACAGCCCCCCAGGTCCCCAATTCCCAGAAGTACCCCAGCATTACATTACCGTCAGCGTCCCAACCCTTCACCAGCTATCTCCCTACAATCATCGTTATCCACAAAAAAACCACTCATCCCATCCCGCTCTTAACATTGTAACTTGGTTTGTGGCTTGTTTTGGCTCCAGGACGGTGAGCCGGCCCTGGCGCTCATGTCCGGCTTCTCCAGCATTCAGCAGTTTCTACTGCAGCAGCCCGGCCTCGACTGCAGCCTGTCGGGCTGTACGGCGGTGGTTGCACTGCTGGTGGAGGACACGCTGGTAGTGGCCAACGCGGGCGACTCGCGTTGCCTGGCGGGTGAGCGGCTGGCTGCGGGCTTCTGGGCGGGTGGCTTTTGGAATGGCATTTTGGAAATATGACATTTCGGGGCTGGGCATTTTGGAACTGGGCTTTAGGGGTAGTCATTTGGGGCTGGGCTTTTGGACTCAGCTTCAAGGCTGGGCTCTGGGGTTGCTCAGTTAGCAAGTTGAGAGGGATCACTGACTGGGGCCTACCTGTCTTCCCAGGGCGACGGCCGGGTGGTGGCTGGGTGCGGAGCTTTGCCGGGCTTCGGGCTTCAGTGCAGCCAGCTGGGTGTTTGGCAAGACGCTGGCATGTGGGCATGTGCTCATGTACCCCATCGTCCCTGTGCCCTGTCACAGCCCCTCACCATGCCCTGGCGCGCGTTCCATCCAAGCAACCGGCGGCCTGCGGCAGTAACGCGGGGGTAACCCCACCACCCTAAGCGCTTGGCTCCGACGCGCACCCCTGCACGGCTATACCCCTTACGGCACGCAGGTCGGTTTGAGGGCGGCGCCGAGGTGGTTGCGTACGAACTGACCAACGACCACACCCCCGCGCTGCTTCACGAGGCCAACCGCATCCTGGCCTCCGGGGTAAGCAAGCCGCGTTGCGCTGCGCTGCACTGCGACGATCCCATCTCGGACCCAACCCTTCAGGCCCTCCTTTCGGCATTCAGCCGATCACCTACCATACACGCCTCCAATAAGAGGCATCGGTGGACCGCCCGTGCGGCGGCGGCGGCGGCGGCGGCAGCTCTTGCGCGTGCGACGTTTTACCGGTCGCGGGCGGGGTCGCGCTGCAGGAGCCAGGCTCCCACCGTAGGCATCGCACCGCACACCGTAACCCACGTACCCACCCGGGGTCGCTCCATAATGCGATGCGGCGAAAGTGATACTGTAACCCACCCAGCACCCGAAAGTGATACGCGGTAGCGTTTGACTCGAGAATGACGCTTGTCGTGGTGTGGTGGTGCGGTGTGGTCCGGATTGCTGCTGTGGTGGTGCGGTCTGCAGGGCCGCATCGCGCCGCTCCAGTTCGGTGGCACCGCCGTGGGCCCGCCGCGCGTCTGGGAGCGCGGCGCTGATCAGCCGGGTCTGTGCATCACTCGCTCCCTGGGCGACACGCACGCGAAGCGCTTGGGTGTGTCACACGCGCCGGAAGTGTCCACGTTTGAGCTCACGGCCGGAGACAGGTGGGTGTCTCTCTGGGAACGCCACTTCTTCATGGTCACTTCATGGCGGGTTCATGGCGGAGGCAGGGTTCTCTTCATGGGCTGGTTCATGGCGCGGTTCATGGCGTGCTTCATGGGAACGTTTGCCATGCGGAAAAATAGATGAAGACCCGCCATGAAGAGCGCCATGAATCTTTCTGGATCGTTGCAAAGAGCCCACAAAGAGCCCTATGATGCTATGAAGGGTGGGGATGGGGGGGAGGAGTGAAGGGCAGCTAAACAAAACTGCAAAGGACACGATGGGTTTTGGTTAATGACCAACCAACCAACAGGCGGTTGAGAACCTGTCGACGGACTGACTCTCGGCGAAACTCTTTCTTTGACACCGCCTCCACGTCGTCAGGTATCTTGCGCTGGTTTCCGACGGCATCACGGAGTTCATGAGCAGCCAGGAGATCATCGATAAGATCCACAAGTGGGCTTCCGCCGGCACGATGCCGCACGAGGTGGCGCGGCGGCTGGTGCGGGAGGCACGCTCGCGCTGGAAGGAGTTTGGCGACGAGGGCATCGTGGACGACTGTACGGCGGTGGTTGGGTACCTAGTGTACGACCAGGAGGAGGAGGAGGAGCAGATGGAGGGGGAGAAGGACTCGAAGGACTCGAAGAAGAAGCGGATGAAGCAGAAGAAGAAGACCAAGGCGGCGGCGGCGGCGGCAGCGGCCCGGCGGCTCCAGGGCGGCGGTGCTGGAGCCAGCGGCAGCGGCGGCGGCGGCGACGATGGCGATGTCGCCGGTGGTGCTGCAGCGAGCTCGATGGTGAGGGAGCAGGAGAGGACGCTGGGCCAGCAGGTTTCGGCGCTGTGGACGACCATGAGGCGCGCGCTGTCTGGCAAGAAGAAGGAGAAGGAGGCGGCGAAGCGGAAGGAAGGGGAGGACAAGGTGTGAGGGTGGCTCCCTGTGATTGTCAGAGAGCGAGAGAGAGCGAGAGCGAGAGCGGGAGCGACACAGAGAGAGCCAGAGAGCGAGCGAGCGAGAACGAGATGACACAGATAAACAAGAGAGAGCGAGGCATGCGAGGGGGAGGGCGGTGCGGCGCCAGGGCCAGCGCGGCACCACCGCGGGGACGGTCGCTGATAGCCGCAGGCGGCGCGGCGGGTAGAGCTCATGGGAAGCAGATGAGATAGGATGGAAAGATTGGAGCCGCGGGGCAGCTGGCTGCTGCTTGTGCGAGCTCCAGGTGTACTAGTATGTGTGTGGCCCGACCAGGGGTTTTAGAGGCTCGCGATCCGCGACCAAAAGCTCCACGCAAACACTTGCTAAGGGGCCTTCTCTGACGGAACGCGGCATGGCGATGCGGGTGTGCCTGCAACCCATGGCTGCCGTAGCCCTGGTGGCAATTTAACCGCAAGTAGTACGATTGTCGTATTTTTTAACACCATGCCCCAAATGCGTGGTGCGTGTGCCTGTGCCCGTATGTGTGTGTTTATTCGTTAATAGGTACGGGAGGCTCCCCGTCCAAGTTCCAGCGGCCATCAGGGATTTGTGCGTCTTGAGTTTTGCCCCTGCGCCGACGGCGTGCGGCCGATTCCAGACTTGCCTGTTTAGGCCAGGCCAGCAGCTGGCCCAGTGCGCGCCCAATCATGGCTAGAGTGACGCCACCTTGGCGCCTCGGCATGGCGGGAAAGTGCTGTCGATGAATTTGCACACTGGGCAGTTCCGAGCGAGGCTCTGGAAACTTTAGGCGTTGGGTTTGGGCGAGTCGCCGGTGGCGGCACCGGCGCCGCCGCCGCCGCTGCTGCCGCTGCCGCTCCGTAGTAGCGTAATGGCGCGTGTAAGAGCGTGGGACTGCGTGCATTGGGGCCGAACCCCGGAAGAGCTGTCGGCGCCGTAGCGGTGCACGTGCACGGTACTGCTGCGCGTATGCTGGCCGAGCGCGGCTCGCACCCGCGCGTGGGTGGTGGTTGCACTGCCGTAGCGGCCGGGCCTCCTCGCTCCCCGTGCCGCGCTCGCAAGGCCTTGGTTCGCGCGCGACAGCACACAGCAGTGCATGCCCAGCGCGGCAGAACTGCAGCGCACGCCCGCTTTCAGCAACGCAGCGGCTCACAAGGTGCGGTCTGCGGTCCTTCCTGCGAGGCCGGGGGGGACTTGGGGCCGACGAGGCTGGAAGCAGCCCGTGTCAGGAATCTGTGCGTGTGACCCACGTTACCGTACTTAGGGCATCCAACTCATCACCGGTGCAATGTACCGCGCCTGGGACCTTGTATTGGTGATGAGATGTCGTGTAACGGGGAAACTGGCTCTTTATCGCCCTGGGAAATAGGAGCAGGAAACGTGGAGGGGATGACCTGCCCGGGACTCGACGATCCTCACTCGGCACCCGCTGTCGCGGCCCCAAGGGCCCCACCCCGGGGCCCACATCCAGGTCCCTGCGACCCCGCCCCGCCCCGCCCCAGCCGACATCCCCCGGCCGTATGCAAGGTGCCTTGCGTTGACATCGAGTTCGCTGGGGGCAAGGGCCAACGCTGAAGGGTAGCTGGTGCGCTAGCGGTATGCCGGGCGAAGGCCTGAAACGCACACGCCAGGAAGCTCCAATCGTGCGGAACGGGCCTTCGGGGGTCGCATAAACGCACGGCAACACGTGACTTCATGCATGCTGCAAAGCGTTTCTCTCATGTTCGCCGCGGCTGCTGGGCAGGCAAACGCAGACGCAGAATCAACGCACTTTGGCCGTTGGACGAAGCGCCTGGAAAGGCCTGGAGGAGCCCGAGTGCGGAATGCGAGGACACGGGCGCGCAACGGTACTGCGGGCCCCGGCCCTTACGTGCGTACAGTCGGTATTTGCCGTAGACTGCCCGTCAAGAGTGCACAGAGCGGCGTGTGCGTGGAGAACCGCACGACGTTGTCGGCTCTGTGCCGGTGGTGTTCTACTTGCTCTTCGTCGGTCCCGCGAGGCTGCTTGGTAGATGAGCATCGGCGAGTGCGGGCCGGCAGCAGTTTCCGCAACCGAGGTGTGCCTCTGCGCAGGCAAGAGGCAACTAAATACAACGTAAAACGTACCGGCCTGCGTTTAAGCTTGTTCCATCCACGTGCAGCCTCGTGCAGTGGCCACGAATTTTCGCGGTGGGAGCTGTTGATGCTTGTAGTCTCAAGGGGAAACCCGTCTGCTACGCAGCAACTGCGGCTCGCCCCTTATATGAAGTAGCCGTACATGCGTCGTGTGGTCATGGGGCCTCGAGTGTACACCGAGTCCGTCAAGTCAAGTCCGTCAAGTTGCTGGAGCGTACGCTCCGTCAGGGGTGTGACCAGCACCACCGTCGAAATCTATTTGTACATCATGGTCTACATATAAATATCCATTCATTAACGCTCGCTCTTGGTTATCGGACGCACAGTGGTACAGTGACCAATGTACATAGGACCGGCCCAACGGTAAAGGACCGGTGTATGGTACAAAGGACCTGTGCAACGGTATACGCATACTCAACTTTGCACCGTTGTTACCGTTGATTACCGACCGCTAAGGCTCTCGCCCCTATTGGGGCGAGCCAACGCACTGGGAATATATGGGAAACGCATAAACATGCCAGATGGCCCCAAAGGGAAATGCGCCTGCATGCGCCGATCACAAGCGACCACAAACGCGGCGCGGCCCTGCGCGGCGCTTGGGAAGTCACAAAAATATGCACATAATGAAGCCAAAATTTTCTTTAATAATTTGGAGTATATGTTCAAGTTGCCGCCGCGCCGCGCAACTTTAATCTGGACGCTTTACGGGACATTGCCGGTCGCCAGGGACAAGTTTCCAGTTTCAGATTTGGTAAAAGACGGTGTTTTTCAATCTCTGTTTGGGATTCGACTCGTAGGAGCAGATGCTCTGCAAAAATCTAGGGGGGACTTTTTGCGGGAGAAAGACATGGCTGCCCGCTTAGGCAACTACGGGCCATGTGTGGTGCAGACTCCGCGAGCACGACAATAATTTCGTAGACAAAAAACAACAATAATTTCGTCATGATTTATTGAACCTAATCCCTTTGTTGGATGTTAATCGTCCTCCTGGCGCGCAAATGACAATTGCAATTGTCCTCAAGAGGACACGGCGGGCGGCGAATATTTGAAATTCCTTGCCACCGCATGACAGGCGCGCGAACGGCGTGCGAAAGAAGTGTCGCGACATGGTTACAAATCTCATGCAAAAAAAGGTTAATGCGGTGGAGATAAACGACTTCGGACTGCCATTGGCGCGACAGGGCGCGAGTTGAGCGGCAGGAGCGACCAGGTGCGTCCCTGGTCCTGATGCGGGAAAGCCCAAACAGGACCTGAGAAACGCCTTTTGTTCCTTTTTGTGTGTGTCCTTCATGGTTGCCAAGTGAAGCACCCCACACCTGAACAAGTACCCATAGGGGCCGCTAACATCGAACAAAACGTTCTCCTGACAGCGCTCCCCAGGGCTCAACACGAAGGAGCACCAGACTGTGTGGAGGCCGTGTAGGGAGGCGGGTTCCCACTGCGCGAACCACGCGCACTTCGGTCAGAGGAGCTGCGGCCAGCCAGCAGGGTGGACGTGCCGGTACGCTCCAGGCGTTTGACGCGCCGACAAACGAACCGCACTAAAGGCGGCGATGTGTTGAGAACGAAGGGACGCGCACACAGCTGTTCCACGTGCATGTCTTGCTTGTGAGCGTACGGGCGCTGCACATGCGCCTTGCGCGCCGCGGCCAAGACGGAGGGAACAGGGCAGGCAAGCCAGGGGGTGGTGGATGGTGCAAGGTTCATGGACAGGAAGGGCGGGACGTATCGCCTCCCCTGCAGATGCATGAGCTGTGAGACAGAGAGGCCAACGAAACCTTACAACGGAGGTGCGCCTGCAATATGATTTGGTAGTGCCCTTAACCTGAATCCCCCTTGTATGGGTTTTACCCAATCCATCCAAAACAAAAACCCGCCACCACCCATCAATCGAGCAGCGCCGCTCGTATTTCAGTCGATAGACCCTTTGCAAACCACAACATACCGCCCCGCGTCCGGAGCCCACTGTCAAGACAACAACGTGAACGTACGCACCGCTCCGGCGTTGCAACGCCGCGCGCAGGGCGTCACCTGCGGCCCCCACACCCTCCAGCGCACAGGCGGAAGCGCGGAACGCTATGGTGCCGGAACGGTGTTTTGCGAAACCGTGCGTAACGCTGCACGCACAGAGCAACAAGTACCATGGGCGATACTGCAGCCGGATAACATTACCAAACGATGTCATGAAACCCGCTCCGCCCCAACCGAAGCGCGGCCAGCCCATGCCACAAGCACAACAACAGCCCATCGATCCCAGGCGCTCAGGCGCACGGCGGGCCCCCTGGAGTGGTGATCGCCGACGTCGAGCGTTACACGACTCTACCCTTCCGAGGGCCTGGACGCTCCCTGGAGCAACAACAGCAGCACCAACGACGTCGACGAAACCATTGTGAAGCCGCAACAAACCAAGGTGTGAAAAGGACGCAACAGGGCACACATCCACACAGATACACACACACACACACACACACACACACACACAAACACACAAACATGTTGGGAGAGCAGCTGCACGCGCGTGCAGCGGTCCCCCGAGCGAGCACGCGAATGGGCGGCGCCGAATCTCCGCCCCGCCGAATCCCATATTTTCGCCCGGCCGAAGGCGTCGAGCGGGCGAAAACCGTGCCCAGCCGAGCGGCTCCACGCCCGATTCGATACAATGGCGCCACCGGCGGGCACACTTGCCGGCTGCCGCCAGCGAGTGTGCCCGCTCCGGCCGTACCGCTCCGGCAACCCAGAAATGCGAATGCAGAAGTAAGCGGCCGGCGGCATCGCGCAACGCCCCACCGCCTTTAAAGGGTGCCGTGTCCAATGGGGAATGAAATTGTTCTTCGCCGCATCAGTGTCCGTCACCCGACTGACGCTGCGTTACCACGCATCACAAGTCTCTCACATGCAAAGTAGTGTTGATGTCCCATCTCCAAAAATGTCCCAGTGGTGGTGCGGCACGTCAAGGCAGCGTATGCCCACATTCCTGGTCCCCATAATATATCCAAATGAATATGACTCCTAATGGATCGCCAAAGACCCAAAACACCGCCACTTCGGCACGAACCGCATTCCGATTTCCATATCTTAACCCGCACGATGTTGAATACGCACAGCAGTGTGTACGGCAGTATAATAAAACAAACAAGCACCACTGACGAACCCATATTCCGAGGAACGCGCGGCAACCCGACACTTGAATACGGGGGCCGGTTCGGAGAGGGAGGAAATCGGCGGCAGGAACCCCGGCTGGCACTGGCCTGCGCTGGTATCCTTAAGACCAGGGCAGCAGCCCCCAGCTCAATATAGTATCCACTCATCACTATAGCCACCAGCTCTTCGTATCCGTAAGCCAGTTGAAGCTTCTGATTGATAACCCGGGTGATCCGCCGAATAAATGCGCTCCCTCAGGAGAGAGGCGATGGCCCTGCGGCAGTGAGCGACGATCGACATGCTCGCCTGCCTCCGTAGCGACAGAAGCGGCAGCAAACACCGGCCGACCACGCGCCCTCCAATCAAGAATCGCGCACTCGCCTGCGTTATGTGTTAACTTCAATGCAACACCACTCCACGCGTTGGCTGGGAACTCGCCCATCGCCGAAAAATAGCGAAACCATAGTACGAGAAGCTAACGCCTCGCTCATATTCCAGCCACCCAAGTCCCGACTCCTAGACCAGGTGGCACGAGCTGCCCAGGAAGGAAGCTGAGGCGGCGCCACCTCGCGACATCTGACTTTTTCTTGACCGCAACTACCGGACGGTTGTTGGACTGGCGCGCTTGCAGATACGGCACCTGCATATACGCTTGCCAGCAGCCCAGGCGTCCGCTCCAAGCCGCGCAGAAGACCCTCACGAATTAGGCCGCACCCACAAAGAGACGCACGCACGCACACATGCGCATAGACGCCACACGCTGCGAGATAATTCAGGAGATACGCGCATCGTGCATCCGTACACGAGTAACGGCCGTCCACAAGGTGGTACGACAAAGACCAAGAACATCAACCGCGGGAGCCAAACATACGGGTAAGAGGAGGGCAAGCAGCGTGCTTGCGTGCATGTATGTATGTATGCATTGCGACGCGTTACGCGCTAGTACAAAAATCATGAAAATGCTTCTTACGGACGGACCAAAGGTGCTTGCTTGCCCGTACGGACCCGCCAGCCCTTCGGCACTCCTTCACACGGCAACCCTAAAACCCTGAGAATCAATGAGGGGTCGGTTGTGCTGCGGCAGCCCTGCCGCGCTATTAGAGGTTATGTACAAAACCCAAAGCCAAAGATCAAGGCAGGTTGATGGCCCCTCGCCTCGGTGGAGAACATCCAGGCCTCCGAGGACCCCACATTGGATCTGCCGGAGGGAGCTCCAGGGACCGCCGCCCCCTGGCGCGCTCCATGCTCCCCTCCCCAAGCCACTTTCCACAAATTCCTTTCGTCGCGCTAGCGTCATTCATTGCGCTACATATGTGCGGCCCTGCTCCGCTCCGCTCCGCTCCACCCCATTTCTGCGGTGCATCGCCAGCACCTTCCCTCCTCGCGCGGCACCCGGCACGTGCACATGCACCAAGGAGAGGGGGCTGCAGCCTGCTGCTGCCGCAGGCCAAAGCCCTGTTCTCTCCGATTACGATTTTCCCGTGTTGGCTCCAAACATTACGCCAATATTACCTACCAAGGCCACTGCAGACCACCAACGTGGGTGTCGCGTGTCGGTCGCGAGCTGTTCCAACCCGCCCTCTTACGCCGCCGCCACCACCGGCGCGTCTGGCATGCTGCTCCGTGAGGTGGGGCGCGGCGGCAGGACCTTATTGCGCAGGCAGTAGTCCACCATTTGTCCCGGCAGCTCCGCGAGCAGCTCAGCCGCTAGCTGCGCGCCGTTGCCGGCGAAGCGGTTAAACTCAACGAACTGCACGATGTCGCGCACAGCCGTGCGGGAGCCGTTGGCCAAAAGCCGCTTGTCGCTGTCCAGCTCCTGCAGAGACGAGCCCGTAGTCAAGCGGCGAGTTGGGATTGGGGCGCCGGGACAGGCAGCGGTGGGGAGGGAGTACGGCGGACACGCTGACAGACGGATGGGCAGGTGGGCAGGCGGTACCTGACAGGCTGGAGGGCACTGGGCCGGGCGCTGCGGCGGCCGGGGGTGCGCTCGTTTCGGGGGGCAATGGGGGCTTACCCGCATCTTGGCGAACGACTCGCAGCCCACGCCGACGATGAGGATGGACAGCGGCAGAGTGGAGGCCTCGATGATGGCGTCGATGGTGGCGTCCAGGTCCGAGACCTCCCTGGAGCACAACGTTACATGTTTTTGGGGCTTGGAATAACGCGACGAGGGTTGTGCGCTTTCGGAGATTCGAACACAGTCCCAGTCCTCCAAAATGAAGGAGGGCTAAGTCACGAGGGCTTAGTCTGGGCCGACGGTGAATGATTGGAGGGGAAGCCGGTGGTGCAGCGGCTGTTGAGGAAAACCAAAGCTCAGCAAGGGACTCAGGGGTCGTTCAAATCGTCTCAGGGGTCGTTCAAATCGTCTCAGGGGTCGTTCAAATCGTCTCAGGGGTCGTTCAAATGCACAAGCCGCCCCCCTTCCTCCGCGCGGCGCCCTCCCTCCCCCGCCGCCGCACGCGCCTCACCCGTCCGTGAGGATGAGCAGGCAGGTGTACTTGATGGGCCCGCCGGACCGGACGTTTTCGGCGGCCATTCGGGCGGCCTGGCGGATGACCGGCGCAAAGTAGGTGGGGCCGGACAGGCGCCACTCGAATAGCGCGCGCCTGCAGCGTGGAACCAAACCAAGCAAAAGGACGGACGTACATCAACATGTGCGTGTGTGTGTGCGTCTGCACGCGGTACCTGCGCCGATTGGCTGCCTGCCGCCGTTGGTGGGTTGGTGCGGCGGCGGCGCTGCGATCGGCATGGAGGCGCGACGCGTGCGGTGCTACTGATACGGCACGCGGGTGATTCATGTTGGGGGAAGGTTTCCGGGATGCGTCTCCTCGCGTGGCGTGGCGTGGCGTGAAATGCGGAGAGGGTTTTGGAGAGCCTCTCCGCTGCGTGCAGGGCAAGCGGGACGTGGCCCGCCCCCCTCTGGGCGACTACGGTACTCACCGGTACGCTTGCAGGAGCCCGCCGATTCCGTTGCAGGAGCCGCCGGGGCCCTGGCCCATGGAGAAGCAGTGGTTGGCACTCGCGTCGCCCGACTTGCGCCCGCCAAAGCCCAACATCGGAAACTCCTGTGTGTAACAAATGTGAGGGGCGGGGAAGGGCGTGTTCACGTCAACAACCGGTTCGTCACGTCGGGCCTGAGACAGCGGTCTAGGCCTGGGTGACCTAGTACCCTGCCAGCAGTGGCAGTCGCAAGTGAAGGTGCGGTAACGCAGTCGCGTTGGACGGTCACGTTGCGCGCGCGAGGGATTCCACTGCGTTGGGAGGGATCCCACTGGTGACTAAATATGTACGGCACGCAAGTACGGCGTGTGGTATGTAGGTACGGCATGTAAGTACGGCTCGTGATAAACCATGTACGGTGCGTCTGCCGTACCTTGTCGTGATCGTAGTGCATGATGACCTGGCCGAGCCCCATGACAGCCTGCTCGTACTGGGTCGGCACGCCTGTGGTGGAGGACGACAGAAATAAAAGGAGCAACGGCCAACGGCCAACGGCGGGACGAGCGCGATTTCAGAAAAGACGCGGCCGTGGGCACTGCCACATACACTCCCCTAAAAGTCCGCTGTGGGGGAACGATGGTTCCTGCCTGGCGTTCGGACAAGCAGTACAACACGCTCTGTCGATGTCACGTGTCACCGTCGCTGTCACCGCAACAGGCCGCAACGCGCACCCGAGATAAAGTGCTTGGACGTGGGCTGTCGCGGGTCGCCGTTACTGGCGGTGAAGTCAACAGCCACCACGAACCCGATCTCCGCGCCGCCGGCGATGTAGTCTAGGAAGGTGGGTCGGAACTCCTTAACGAACGACCTGAACTGCAGCGAGCCGTAGTCGCCGCCGCGCTTGCCCGGCGGCGGCAGCAGCGGGACGGACGCGTCCTGCTGCGCCGCCAGCTCGCGCAGGCGATGCGTGCTGAGGTCACAGTAGCTCAGCAGCTTGTGGGCACCGTTGGATTCGTAGTCGTACACCTGAAGGTACGACACGGTACGACGCGAGAACAAACCACGTGAAGGAAATCCCACGCGAGTTCGTCGCTTTGCGTCGACAGAGACACTGGTAAGAATTGCACAACGTTGAACTTCACTGCGTCTCAATCTAGGCACCGTGAGACGTACGACAAGAAGGTGCCGTACCCCTTGGAGCGTACCTGGAATCGGAGCGGCCGATGCGCATCGCCATTGTTGAGCTGCGCAGCGCGAACGTGGATTTCGCTCCAGATGGGGCTCACACATTTTCTCCTCGCCTCCGTCTTGTAAACGGGCAGCCACGTGGTGCCGTCGTCCTGCGGTACAGTACGGCACGTACGACGGATTGGGAGGACTTGATGCAAGCACACGGAAGCACTGCCACAAGTCGGCAAAGCCTTCCTAAAGGGAGCCGCGAGCAACGGACGAGACGAGGCAGGGGTGTGAAACGTCGGCAGACCAACCCGGCGGAGCCCAACCTGCCCCATAAAGGTGGGCGCTGTCGCCGCACCGCTGTTGCGCTGCCGAGCCCGCTGCGTACCGGCACCTGCTGCCGTACCTGTAGCCTGCTGATCTGCAGGAAGGGGTCTGGCTTGCCCCGCACTTCCGAGTGACGTAGATTCAGAGCCGCGGCATGTAACCTGCGCGCGGTGTTGTGTTGTGTTGTGTTGTGAGGGGCCGGAGGCGCCGTGAGGGCCAACAGGGTTCCAATTAGGATCTGGGAGCTGCGACACGCCGCTCTACACGTTATTCCTCAGATATAGGCAGCGGGGGCCTCGAGTCGGAGGAAAGATGACACCAACAAAAATAAAAACAACAAAGGCGGCGACCGTTGGCGCGCGAGGGCGACGTAGCTCGGACGAGCATCCATGTGCGGGCCGTACGGCTGAACGGTGCTCGCGACCCAGCGCGCGCACCCCACCTGAAGTGATCTTTGCAGCTGGACTCCTCTTCGGCTTTAATCGTCGCTGTGCAGTGCGGGAGGGGGTGCCCCTGGCGGTCTGTCAGGTTGAGGGCAAGCTTCTTTCCACGGCCGGTCACCACCTGAGCCAACTCGAAGTGGCAGCAGCCAAGAAAATTCTGTTGCGGCAAGGCAGGGGCGAAAGGCAGGAAAAGAGACGACAGATATTCGGCGCCGCGTCAGCGGTCGCGTCGGGAAAAAACGGGACGATAAAAGTTGGGCGCCGCAACTCTGTCATAACCCTGCCGACAGGAGCACAGGCGCGCGTGCTCGGCGTTAAAATTAGAGCAAATGATTAAAAAAATATTTTGGCCGCTGAAATGCAGGCACAATGGGGGTTTCATGCCTCCTGGACCAGAGCAGGCCTAGCTTGCCACCAAGGCCACCGAGCGACGTAAACAACCCCGAAACCTAGCCGTCGGCCTCAGAACTCGCCGGATACAACTCCAGAGGGAACAAAGGAGCTGAAAGAACTTACGCATGTATCGGGGTGCACGGTGGTGTGATCCTGGCCCTTGTCGATGTCCACCAGAAGCACGCGGAATTTCTGGACGACCTCGAAGTTAAACATGATCCGAAATTTGCGAACAAAAGCGGGGTCTGCAATAATGCAAATAATAACGTCAACTGAAAAATCTTAACTGACAGGGAGCTGGACTGGGGCCCAGGGCGTGTTCGCTGACATCTGTGTGCCAGTCGAAGGCACAGTCAACGTCCATTTCACGCGCACCACTTACTGTAATTATTTGCAATCATTTCTGTCCTCCCAAACTCGACCCAAACACCGTCACGGAGCTGGTAGAGGATGCCCATCGGGTCCGACTTACTGTGCGGATGTCCAAAAAGAGCCAGAGGTAAAGAGAAACGTCAAACGGCGCATGCACCCCTTTTGCAAGGCATGCCTTGCATACCTTAAATAATCGGCATGTGGGAGATTTGAGCATTGGAGGCTGAGCTCCACCCAAGTGCTGTAGGCGAGAGAGCTGGACAAGAGGGCGGTCGCCTCCTCGGCATCCGAAGCGCTGCTTACAGATTCCGCAATATTTGCATCGCCAGTTGCATATCTGCTTTCGACGTCAACATGTAAGCAGTTGCCCATTTTGCTGCAGCTTGTGTGTTGCCAAATAAGAACAATATAAGGAAGGATGCTCTGAATGAAGCTTCTACACGAAATACTCAGTTAAATTTTTTTCGCTGGGATGTTTGTGGAGTTAAGTGGATCGCGTTGTACGACACCGCCACAATCCCTCGAGGTCTTTGGACAGGATACCTTCGAACAGCTTTACAACTTACAATTAAATAAATCTAATTCGTAAATCCTGCTTCGGGTCCCCGGGGCCCGAGGTGCGCAGGGCTGGTACGCATGAACGGGTTGCCCGTGAATGCCCCGGAAACACACGGCGCGGTGAACAAAGTATATTTTTTCTTGAAAAATCTAAATATGCTTTATACTGTTTCATGATGCAGTTTGTGCGCCGTTTCTTGTGCAACAGTCACAAAATCCCAATGGCGCCGTTGTAACTGACACTTTACAATGTTTGAAGTGCAAGCGCATTTACATGGAGAGTTCACTTTGGTACCGGTGTCTCAATAATAATAACACTCTGTCAGTTTCTAGTATCGCTGACTTTCAGGTTCAGGAATGAAACTCTAGGACGGTTTCGTGATTGGAAGTTACGATATTGCTGACTTGCAAATCCAGAAATGCAACTTCACAGCCGTTACAGTCAGCAATGAATTTTCCACAGGATACTATGACCGAATATACATTCGCAGGTGCTGGATGGATGGATGGATGTTACAAGCTTCAGTGAGCTCGTACGGCTCAAACGAACCCGGAGGCTCATGAACCGCTTCAGTCGCGCAGAAAAAGATAAAGAAAAACAGAAACAAAATGACAGCACAAACGTTTCATAACGAAAGTGGTGCAATGGAATGACGTAAACTGTGTGAGATCGCACAAAAACAAACTTCTCAAGATGAGATGCGTTCTTGCCGCAGACTAAACATCTCAAAGATAGCTTTCGCAAGGCCGCGCTGATCGTCGACTTGCATGACATCGTGAACACTCGCAGTATTGGGTACGCCTAAGTCCCAAAGCATCTGCCGTGCTGACACAAGGGCAGAACACTCCAACAGAAAATGCTTCTCATCCTCGACCGCACCGTCAGAGCGACACGCTTTGCAAACACGGAGCTCCCTAGACCGGCTACTCTCGCTGTTAATCGCCAAAACAGAAACACACAAACGAAAACGAAGTAAGGAACGATGGTGCGCCAGGGGGATGTAACCCTCAAAACGCTTCGGCAGCCCCATCCAATGTTTGTGGCGACACATCTTAACACCGGGCTTTCTACCGTCCGTAACGAAAGCGCTCGGGTCCACAGCCAACCTGTCGCTGCTCCAGTCGTCATTAACACGACCCCTGAGGGTGTCCATCAGCGCCTCAACATCAAGCTTGCTGGCCGCGTACCGCCTAACCCTAGTATCAATGCTACCCGCTGCTGCGTCCTCGCCCCAGACATGCCCTAAGAGGTTTAGAGCCCTGATGACCTTGGAACCCCAACCGTCACCCTGCAGATTGGTTTCTAACGCCAACCGAATCTCGTGACGAAAAGCACTGTGATACACGGTGCTAGTGACCTCCACCAGACTATTCCAGAAGCGAAAAACCGACTCGGCCCAGTGCAACTGCAAAGGCATCTGACCAAGTTCCCTAAACAACAACTGAAGAGGCGGTGCGCACAGGTGCTGGTGCGCACCTGTGCGCACGGCGACTTGTCAGGACGGGCAGGGACGGGCGTCAGACAGTTGTCGACAGCAATACACCATCCTGTGGACAGAAATTGCTATCCCATCAGTATTCACGGTATCACATATGGATATCGCCCAGCTTTGCGACGCCGCGGATGGGATCCGTTCTAGCCGTGTACGTGTGTGCGCCAATACGTGTCAAACAGTGTCGAATATGAGGACAAACAAGCGCATTGCCTGCAATTTTTAATGGCTTAATGTTGGGATGTAAACAAAATAATTCGAAACCGAGCTTGGAGGTTAGCAGCAACAAGGGACAGGAAGTGAGCTAGGTTTCGGGCTTGTGCGCCAGAACCACCTGCGCGACTTTAAGGGGCAGCTTACGGCGAGTGAGAGGCAAGATCGTTACAAGCTGCCGCATGGCGACGCTGGCGGAAAGTGCGCGGGAAACTGGCTGCGCTTGCTGCTGTCTCGAGTACACATCACAGCACGCACTCCAAACGTATAAACAGGCAATATTCCAGCTGTGTGGACTGTGTGGACTGGGTCCTTGGAATTGTGACTAACATGGCGTTTGGGGCTCTGGCCAGGCCTTTGCCAGCGCGGCGCCCGAACCGTCACTTTCCCAAACAGGAAACTCGGCCTTACACTGCCCATTTTGCCTTCCCGCTTGCTGAACATAGATGACATTAAAAGCAACATTCCTGGGAGGTAAGAGCGCCGGCCTTACAGTGGGGCTCGCCGGTGCTCACCCCCCGAGCAACTGACTCTAGGTGCCTGACCTGGTCTGAGCATTGGGCAGCTTCCGCTGTGCTTGTCACTGTAAAGTCCCACATGAATATCCACAGAATAATAATATATTTGCAATCCGCATCGATGATCCTAGACTGAACGCAAGGCTTCCGAGGAACATCATGCTCGGTGGGGACCCGGTGGGGCTAATTAAGGCACACAGATATTTCTGTAGGTGCACCAGAGCGCATGACGTCACAGTCGGTTCGCAATGTCGCGTTACGTGTAACACGGCAGGGGATTAATAACAAGGATACCGCAGCCGAGAACCCACCGCAGGGCAGGTGTGCGTGTCCCCAGAACTGAACAAAAGACCCATACGAGCCGGGGGGCGCCCAACAACGCCAAAGGGAACAGCCTGGAACAGCGAAGAGAACAACACTGACCATGGCCGACTCGCAATTGCAAGGTCAGGAGTGGGGCGCGGCCCGGTCATGGTAGAGTTGGCGGGAGAGGCGCACGGAACTTTTGATGCCTTCCCATCACCCACATCTGTGCCCCACAGCAGGAGCGAGACTCACGGCAGTAGTCGAAGAAGCGCAACCATGAGCCGAGGTGGTCATGAGCTGGAGAACTCGCGAGAAGGGACTGCCGCCGCCATCATATGCCCATAATTGCACCTCACAGATACGCCGTGGCCTGAGCTGATTAGTGTTGTAGGGTGAGTGGGCAAGGTGGGCAACTCGGGGCTCTCACCGACTCCGGTACGACCGCGCCGACTTTTGGCCATCCTTGCGCAATGGTCAATTTCGCTTGAACCATGGTCTATCATGCTTTTGGAGAATATCGTTTTTTGTTTTAGTTGGCTCATTTGGAGGGATCGCCCGGAAGGTAGCCACCTGGCTAGCTGGCCGTTGGCTAGCCAGCTGGCCGTTGGCTAGCCAGGTGGCCGTTGGCTAGCCACCTGGCCATTCTTTGTTATCGTCCATCCCCGAATATGCTCGTTCCTGTCTGGACGAGTCCTGCTGGACGAGTCGTGCCTTACTGCATTTCCCTTCGCCGTGGTATAAGGCGCTGTATATCGTATCCGCTGCAGTGCGCAATTAGCTGCCCTGCTGACTCTACCCCCTTCATAACCCGTCGGACGGCTTGGATCCTACCGCAACAGGTACAGTACACTGTAACCTCTGCATTTGACAAGTGCGAAAGCACTGAAGACACGACTGGATGCTGGGTAGAGCCTGGTAGAGCGGGATGCCACGACGCTTCAGGCTCGTTGCGGACTTTTGACCTAACGAGCGACCTAAGCAACTGACGCTGCACGTAGGGCCGAGGAGATGAGCTGACCGGGTGCTGACAACCTGAACCCTCCTGAACCAGACCTGAACCTTCCGCAACCTTCCCAGGGCGCACGCGTACCAAAGAATCGACAGCGTGCAGCGTCGCAGGCAAACGTTACGCGGGCCAGCCCTGTAGAACACTGGAGTGCTCATGCATACGCTTTAGGTGACTGCCACAGTCTGCCGCCAACGCCGTCGTGCTTCGGCGCTGGTATCGGCGCCAACGACGTAATTCTCGAGCGCCTTGGTCTCCAGTTCTGTCCCTTAACGGCAGCGGCCATCGTAGCTTGCACAGCTGCATGACCTGATCAGCCTGATCATACAAAGGGAGTACACGGCAGCATGTGTCGGCTGAATGCGGCTCAGGGCTGCCTTGGAGCAATCTTAAAGTGCCTTGCTTGCCCTTATACCATGGACAGCAAGGGCTGAAATCAATCAGTAACGTTTGAAGCGCCTTCGGCCTTCCCTACAGTCGACGGTTAGTGCCGTACTCTCTGGATGGCGAGCATGGCCAAGGAAGGTACCATACAGTATTACCAAGCTCGCTCATATTTCTTATCAGAAGCCTTAATATCGTCTGTCACTTTCCCCTACCAGAACCTAACAGTATAAATATAAAAAAATTTCTTTGCTACATACGCAATTCCATAATTACGCACGTCAACATTCAGGCATGGGAAATTGCCTGGGTTCGGACGTTAAGGCCAAATATGAAGTCGGACAGCTAGATCACAAGGAGTCCGTCCAGCGTGCCGAACAGGAGGCGAAGGAGTTGGCAGCTGGTACTCTTGCGTATGCAAGTTGGCTCAATGTCTCCCTCAGTTGTAGAAAGCTCAAAAATGCTGACATGTTCAGGTGAGTGAACTCGTCGTGGGCACAAAGTTTACAAAGCAGTTGACCGAATGGCGATGGTTGACCAACGATGGTGACGCAGCAAGTCGGACGCCATGGGCGTCCTGTATGAGTGGACAGACGGTGGCTGGACGGAGTTTGGGAGGACGGAAATGATTGCAAACTCGCTAGGTAAGCTGAGCCTGGGACTCGTACACGGTACCATCCGTAAACGGGCACTGCTGCGTGATGTCCAGGCCTTCATTACAACGTGGGGGCAAATCTAGCATCCCCCCGGCACCGGGCAAGCCGGGGCATCGCCCCGCGTTAGATCATCTCGGTGCGGGTCGACCGACACACCCACCCTCTCACCCACCGTCATACACAACAACCATCGCCATACACAACCCCTAGACTTCCGGCTTGTGTGTGTATCATGAAGGTATGGGGCTCCGCATACCCAATCACGTAATGCACAAATGCATACCGCCCCGATCCTGCCCCGACCAACAGAGCCGCATTTCACGACGACATTCAAGCTCCTCTACAACTTCGAGCGCGTCCAACGGTACAGGATTTTAATTGTGGATGTCGACAAGGGGCAAAATCCCGCCAACGTCGCCCCGGACAGCTGTGTAAGTATCAGCAGGGTGAAAAGGAAAGGGCCGCCTGCCAGCCAGCCAGCCAGCCGGTGCGCCCGCACGGCATTCTCGATGCCGCGCCGCATGCGCTTTACACGAAGCGCCACCCCGCTGCCCCGGCCGTCCCCCGCGCTCTCCGCCATGGCCCCCCACAACGGTCCCTGCGCTCTGCCCGTATGCATGCATACGGTAGGACTTCCTGGGCGCGTGCGAGTTCACACTGAGCGAGGTGGTCACCGCGCCCGGCAAGAAGCTCATCCGGGACATGTCAAACCGCAGCGGCGCCACCCTGGAGTCCAAGGTGGTGCTGGTGGCGGAGGAGGCGTCCGACAGCAAGGAGATCTACAGGTGCGAGGAAACATAGGGCCCACGTGGCGGGCTGATAGGCCACAGGCGGCGCAGGGACGCCTCGCGGGAAGGCGGGGTGAAGGGGGGCATGGGTGAGAAAGCAATTGGCGGCAGGTAACCGTCCGTACCGAGGGGCTGGTCTATTGGCAACAGCACAAGCGCTTCGCTGACGCCGGCCGGTGCGGCCGTGCTGCGTGTCGTGGTCTTGGCGTAATGTCTGGTGTCGCGTGCGCGCGCGCAGAATCCGGCTGTCGGCAAGCAAACTGAAAAACGTGGAGCGGATCGGGAAATCGGATCCATTCATCCAATTCTACAGGGGGCAGGTGAGTAGCACGTGGGCGGGGGTACTAGTGCCTCCAGGATCTGGCTAAGAGGTCTCAAAGCTTGCTGGATCCAAGGGGAATGATCACGGCGGCGCTGGGCTGTCGTTGCCCGCCTCGCCACCTGCCCCTTGCCTGACGAGCGCTAATGAGGTGCTCATCGAAGGTGTGAGAAACCACAAAGGGGCCGTGTTCGTGCGCTAGGCGATGGAGCGGCCCTGTCGCGCTGAGACGGGCACGGGGCACTTATGTCGGGCAACACCAACCGGTGTGCCCGAGGCCCATACGCCGCCGTGCTTGTACTTTTATGTCTGCCTTTGGCCGTAGGAAAACGGCGACTGGCTGCCGGTCTACAGGACCAAAGTTATAAAGAACAATCTCAACCCTATTTGGGAGCAGTTCACGGTGCGAGCCACGCAGCTTAACAACGGCGACCTGCTGCGGCCGCTGCTGATCAAGGTGTGCGGGGCCGGGGCGCGGCCGGAAAAAGCGGATGGGTGGTACTGCTGGGGTGTGGGCCGCTGCGACAATGGCCACATCCAGTTCGGTCGGATCCTGCTGCCTTCTCGCTGTCGCTGATGTCTCTCGCTTCCTTTGACCCTTGGCTTATGATTGATGACTGTCATGGTGCTGGGCTGACCGGGTTCAGAACCTAACGGGTCCGGCCTCAGAACGTACCCACCACACGGCTCCGCACGCGCTTGGACTCACGTTTTTGGCGCCCTTGCGCCGGGCACTCGGGGATTTGCCTTCACTGTTCAGGTGTTTGACTACGAGTCGAACGGCTCGCATCGGCTGCTGGGCCAGTGCGAGCTGAGCACGGAGCGGCTGATCGAGCTGGGGTCGCAGACCGGCGCCTTCGTGAGCCTGCAGCCGCCCACCGGCAAGGCACCGGGCGAGTACGGCATGCTGCAGGTGGGTGCTGGAAGGGCGGGGCAGGCGCCGGTGCGGAAAGGGACGGACGGTCGGGTCTACTGTCTCCCCGCGGGGAGGGTCTAGCGGACATGACAGCATGTCTGGCAGCTGGTGGCTGGAGGGCCGAGCGATTTACTCTTTGGTCGCCCAACGGGCCAACTGGATGGCATGCTAGCTAACTAGCAGTGTTGTCGTCATTGCCTTGCGACGAGTGATGGTACGCAAGGCATGGCGCGCTGGGCGATGCTGAGCACTGTTTCAGAACTGGGTGCCGCGGCCGTCATACGCGCGGCAGGTGGAACGACTTGGGTTGTGGCCGGCGCGGCGTCAGCCCCAAACTACTTCTGCCGTCTCTGTCCCTCACCACCATCGCCAGCCACCGCGCCCCGACGCCCCGTCAGTCTTCAAGTCTCTTCATTCTCACCTGTTTGCGCCGCCTGTAGGTCCTGTCGTTCGAGGTTGAGACGGCCGCCTCTTTCCTGGACTACTTGGCGGGCGGGACGGAGATTGGCTTCCTGGTGGCGGTGGACTTCACCGGCAGCAACGGCGATCCCAACTCGCCGTCCTCGAAGCACTACTATGCCGGTACGTACCGGTAAACTCGTGGCCCGGTTCGAGGGACAGTTAAGAGTTCCGGTAGGCGCTCCCCCATGGACATTTGCCGAGAGCACTCCGACGCGCGACTCGGCGAACATCTTGCTCTCCCTATCCTCCCCTGGGCTCAGGCGGCATGACCGAGTACGAAAAGGCCATCACCGGGATCGGGAGCGTGCTGGAATACTACGACCACGATAAGGCAAGTGCCGTACCCCAAGTGTCGCGCCATGGCGCACGCCAACCGGGTGCTGCGTCCGCGCCTCGCCCCGCGCGCCTCCCGCCCTTAACGTATAGTACCGCCAGGCTCGGCCTTCTTGGGCGGGGCCCCCACCATGGGACCCGCCGCGCGACTGACGGCACGTCCCTGCGCCGCGCCCTGGCCGCGCTTTCCCTCTCCGCAGGTCTTCCCCATGTTCGGCTTTGGGGGCCAGTACCAGCGCAACCCGACCAACCACTGTTTTCCGATGGGAGCCCCGCCTGATAGCACCTGCGTGGGCGTGCCAGGGCTGCTGCAGGCCTACAGGTACGCAAAGCCGCCGTCGCTGCATTGCTGCTACCGCAGCTCCGCCGCTCGGGCCCATCCGCCGTGTCTCTTGTGCCAACCCGCGTAACCACCACCCTCACCTTTGGTATCTTCTTTTTACCCTCACCTTCCGCAGGCATGCCCTGTCCACCTGGAAGCTCTCCGGCCCCACGCTGTTCGCGCCCGTCATCCGGATGGCCACCAATCTGGCCCGAGCCACGGTGGCCTCCGTGCCGCCCAAGTACACGGTGCTGCTCATACTGACGGACGGCGCAATCATGGACATGGCGGTGAGGACGGGGCGGGAGAGCGCGGAGGGCGATGGGTCAGCAGGGGGGAGGCGGGCATTGGGCTATGGGGCAGTGCGTTTGCTTCCCCACCGGGCGGCGGTGCGGGGAAACGGGTCAGTCGGCTGCTTCTGTCGGTCTAAGTTGGTCCGGCGGCGACTCGGCCGCGCGTGGTCTGCTTTCCGACATTTATGTTTACGAAGTCTGTCCCTTCGGGTCACTCGGTTCGTGCCGGTTCTGCAACCCCAGCAGATGCCCAGAATAGCATGGCCCGGGCTCCAGCTCTGGCAGCCCAGGGCATGGTTGGTGGGCGCATTGCATGACTGGCCTTCGTAGACGGGAAGGAGCTGGCGGCAGCACTGGCTACGTCTGTGATTTGTGTGTGTTGCTGCCTGCACGCGCTCGCCTGCCTGCCCCGCTGCGGGCGGTTGGTTGATCGGTGGCTGGTGGTTGTTTGATTGGTGATGGCCTGCAGGACACCGTCGACGCCATTATCGAGGCCTCCACCCTTCCGCTGTCCATCCTCATCGTCGGCATCGGGCGGGACGACTTTGGCGAGATGAACGTGCGTATGTCCGCCCGTGCGAGCGCGACCGCGCGACGAGGGGCTGGCTTGCGGGCGATGGCGCACACGGCCACGGCCCCGCCTCCCTGCCTTCCTGCGGTCGTGTGTTGACGCGCTGCGCGTGCTTGCAATGCCGTGATGGGTGTTGCCATGAACATGCGGAGTCGCGCCGTTTCGCGCCACACGCATATCCCTCGCGTCAAGGGCTTTAGGGTTGATCCGATTACGGTATCCCGTACCTCTGACGAAGACCGCGACAAGCGACGATTAACATCCTTTCCACCGCGCCTGTTGAAGGAATGTGATCTGAATTGTCGAGGCCAGTAGAGCACATAGGAGGCATAGCAGATCGTACAACGGTATGGAAGGGTGCAAACTATCGACATCGTTTCGGGGGAGGACAGCTTCAGGGGTTGGGCGGTGGAGAGAGACGGGGACCCTCAGGACTGTTTTGTCCCGGTGGAGATGGTTACAAAACCATCTCCAAGCGTGGCACACGGAAGAGAACACGCGGCCCCCTTCACCTCCCCCCCATTCTCACGCCCGCAGAAGCTGGACGGCGACGGCACGCGGCTGAGCAGCGGCAACCGCACGGCCGTTCGCGACATCGTTCAGTTTGTGGAGTTCTATCGTTATCAGGGCGATGGCGTCAAGCTGGGCGTGGAGCTGCTGCGGGAGCTGCCGGGGCAGGTAGTGGAGTACATGAGGTAAGCGGAAGGGGCGCGACACGGGCTGGGGCGGGCGAGCTGCCCGTGCTCGTACAATGTGCATGGGGGGCGAAAGGGTGGACATCGGTGAAGGAACCGAGGCGGCGATGGCGAACGGGCCCAGGAACACGGTCTGTGCGTGAAAGATGAGCAGCAGCCTGACGGCCGCATTCACGTAGACCATCTCGCGCGTGTGTGCGCGCGCGTGAGCCCCTCTTCCCCGCCCCCTGCCCTTCAAACTTGAACAGGACCAACAACATCAAGTGTCCGCCACCACTGATGGCGCTGCCAACCATGGGGGCGCCCAGCGCGCCGCCCGCCCCCCCTAGCATGGCCGCGGCCATGCAGCCGGGCGCGCCATATCCGTACGGGGCCGTGCAGCCGTCGGCCCCCAACGCAATCGTTACCGGGCCGTAGCCGCCCAGTTACGACCCCTGCCGATTCTGCCTGCCTGCCTACCGACCTGTGGCACAGCTCGGTGCCTGCCAGTCGGGCCCGTTCAGGCCGTGCAGGAGGTCGATGACTGTGAGTTCTCCGAACTCGTGCACATAATTTGTACATAATGGGTCGGATTAGTTTGGCGCTTGGTTGTACGGTTTGTACTGTATAGCAGTACGTTTGGACTGGACTTGACTGGGCGGGGCGGGGCCCCGGAGAGTGCTTGGACGTGGCGCGGAGGCGCGCGGCTTGCGCTGACGGCTTCAGGGCAGGGCGTGTACACCCCTTGGGTGCTCATGTCACCGAATTGACCGAGTATGGTGATGACCTGCGCGGCATTGGGTCGCCGTGAGCCTCATAAAGGGGGCGGGAGCGGAGTGTGTGGAGTGGGGGTTGCTGTGACGTGAGTGCCAGAGGCCAGTGCAAACATTCTTGGCGCATTCATGGTTATGGAGCCGCTTTGTCGTCATTCGTACTCATGATTACCATCGCCCCTGCGCTGCTTGGTGAATGATAAATGCCCGCCTACTGTGGTTGTTCAAAGCACAAGCATTAATTACGATGTGCTGCAAAGGGGGGGGGCGCAGCTGTTTGCTCCGTGCTCAGGTAATGGAATTTGGGGGTGAGATGCCGCCCATGCTGGCTGTATGGGGGCGGCTGTGCATGCACCACGCTGTGTGTGCGCGGCAATGTTGCATAAGTGGGCATTAACTCTCGAACCACATGTTTGCTTGCCTCGGCTCAAGTTTGCCGCCGCCTTGGCCGATGGCTGGCGACGCTTGAGCTTCTTCTCTCTTCTGCTTCTTCTTCTTCTTGTGTACGGGGCTTGTTTGCAGAGATCGTAACGGGACAACAGGGCGGAGTCGGAATCCCGTTTGGTATTCCGCGCGCTGGCCGCGCCCTTTCCTTTGTTATTTCGGTTTGTTCTCTCTCACACACTGGCTGTTAATGACCACGTAATGCTGGCTTTGTGCCGGCGGCACGAAGAGTTGCTGGAGGGGTTTGCGCGTCATGTACGGCATCGTGGGGTAATGCTGTACGAGCGGTTAATTGGCAGTTCGTTCATTCCGGTTGGACTTGGACCCCCTACCCCCAGAACACGGCGATCGATGCGACGCGGCATTGCACCCGTTGAATCTGACCGGGCGCATTGCCCTCTGTGTGTTCAGTGCTGCGACTGCGCAATTGCGTGCTGATCTCGTGTCGGACAGCTTGGCGGCCGCGAACATTCCATCTTTCCATGTCTTGCTGCGGGAGGGTCATCGAGGTTTGGCTCGACGAATTGAGCCACCGTGTTGCCATTCCAAACCCTGAGTGCTGCGTTGAGTGCCCGCCCTGCAACGACGTCCATGGCCTCAGACCGCACACAGCAGCACACACCCCTTCCACCCGGGCGCCAACCCGCAATGGGACCAAGGTGTGTAACCACGCACGTTCCTCCACTCCAGTCCCCAGCTCCGCCATCCCCACGGCCCAGCCGTTTCTAAGGCCCGGCTCTCCATCCCCATGCGAAACGCCTGCCCAATCCTCGCAAAGGCCGGCCCGCACAACCACCAAAACACGCATCCAGTCGTACCGTATGCAAGCAAGCACTCCAAGAGGCCGACAGAGAGCCCCTCTGTCGGGACGCCTCTTGCCTTGTGACCACCACCGCTGCCACCACCACGGCGCCTCAGTCCTCGTCAAAGTACTTTTCCTCCGCGTCCCTCGACTCCTCCTCCAGCCAGTCCCCGTCCAGGGAGGCGTCCGCGTCGATGGCGCCGTAGTCCACGCCGAACTGCCCATCCTGACCCAGCAGGAAGCGGCTCTGCATCTCAGACACAAAGTCTCGCCGCATCTGAGCCTGCTCCGAGACGGACGGACGGCCGCCGCGGCGGCGGCGGCCGGCACCTGCGCGGTGGCCCGCGCCCCCGTCATCGCCCTCCTCCTCCTCCTCCCGCAGGTCCTCGTCATCGTCTTGTTCCTCCTCCTCGTCGTCGTCCTCCTCCTCGTCGTCGTCGTCGTCGTCGTCGTCGCTGTCATGCTCCGACATCTGCCCATCCTCATCGCGTGTTTGTCGTGTAAGGCAGGGCAGAGCACAGACCGCGGTCATTTGCAGGGAGTGGCAGCAGAGCGATCATGGGACTGCGCTCAGACGGTGCCGCGAAATAGCACAAAGCCACGTCAGCAGGTACCGTACAATACCGTACCCTGACGTCGCGCAAAGCAGCGGCAGCCCGGCCCAACTAGAGTGCTGCCCATCAACATGCGGAGCGCACACCGGTTACCGTAGCTTCGCAATCCAATGCATAGCTAGCAGGCCCAGCCTCACGCCCACTTTTGCCGGTCAAACCAAACCTTTTTTGACGTGTTACGGTGGCACAAAATTGTAATCAGCCCACGCCCCCGGCCCACCTGCTCGTCCTCCTCCTGCTGCTCCTGCATTCGCCGCATCACCAGCTGCGCCTCATCGTCCTGCCGCATCAGGAACTCGCTGAACAGCAAATCGGACCGACCCGTGGGCCGCCCTCGCCCGGGTAGGTTGCCACCACTGCCGTCGCCGCCGGCCGCCCCAGCACCACCCGCACCCACCGCGCTTGGGCCCGCCCCGCCCTCCATTTGCAAATCCATGGCGTCCTCCGCACCATGCCGCGCGTGCGTCCCCGCCGCGCCCACGGCCCCTGTCGGTGGAGGTGCGTCGGCGCGCTCTCTGTCGGGAAGCTCGGCCCCATTCCCCGACGGCCCGGCGGATGTGGCTGCGGCGGCTGCGGCTGCGCGTCCCGGCGGCGGCGAGGAATCATCACGCGTGTGCAGCGCCTGTCGCAGAGCGGCCGCCAGGCAGCTGCCGCCCAGGCCGCCACTGCTGGGGCCTGCGAGTGCAGACGCAAGAAAGCACGCCGCGGCGTGGTCCGCGGCGCGGTGCCGAGGGCCCTGCGTTACGACTCCAGCCGTCGACCGATTTCCGGCGACAGTTGCGAGAGCAGCAATGCGCCTCCCCCCGGGCTATTGGTGCACCTGCCTCACGCGCCCCAAGCGGCGCGCGATTCCACGCCAGAGAATGAACTTGCACACGTGCAACTTTAGATCGCCCGCAAGTACAACTAAAGCGGGTATGGTTGGGCAGAGGCGACCTCACCTGCCGCCGATTCCGGCCCCCGGCCACAAACCGCCTGCCCCTCCCGCTCGCCCTCGCCCTCGACATGCACTTGCTGCTGCTGCCGCTGCTGCTCCGCAACCGTTGCTGCCGCAGCCGCCTGCTGCTGCTGCGGCTGCTCCTGTTCTTCGCTGAACTGCCCGATCTGTTGGTGGTACAGCAGCGGCGCCCGGTGGCGCATCGCCTCATCGCTGAAGTACTCGCCCTGGGCTGCCAGCCGTCGCATGGCAGCCAGACGGCGGTTCTTCACGCGGGCCGGCAGCCGCCTGCGAGCGGCGAAGCGCGTGCAGGACAGCGCAGGACAGGACAGGACAGGACAGGGGCATCCCTCGTCAAGCCGTCAAAGCCAAGGGCGCAGGTCGCCTTGCTGCGAGCCGTGAGGGTCGCTGTTCTGGTAGGCAAGCCAGAAAGGATTGGGGACCGGCACCGGCGTTTAGCCGAGAGAGCACCCAATGTGGGGAAGGGCAGATCCCGCTTGTTCCCGGTAGGAGGACGGCCCGGCGGCCCGGCACACAGCCGGGAGTCCTGGCGCGCAAAAGGCTTCGGCGTGGGTGCACGGAATGTGGCCCCCAGCTGCATCGCCCTGCTCCTCGGAGGGAAGGGAGGCGCATGGGGTGAGCATGAATAACGATGCGACTACGGCAACCAATCGGTGGCTGTTTGCGCGGCCCATGGCCTTGAGCCTAACAACCCTTTGGACTCGATTCTCCGTGTTTGTTTTCCGGGTGCACTCGTCCCTGCCTGGTTGGCTCCATGCCGTCTGAGCCAGTCTAGTCAGTGCGGGGGCTTCCTTGAGACCTCTGCTGATCTGCAGCGCGCACGGCCGGTAGTGCCCGCTAGAGCTGTCTCTGGGTCCGGGTGTGGGTCTGGGCCCCGCCCGTAACGCCCCCTGCGGTTCTCGGACAGGGTCCAAGAGTGCCCCCGAGGTTGAGATGGGGCCCCGGCGCGTGCGCGTGTGTGTGTGTTGGGCGGTGACCCCGGGTGAAGACCCCCGGAAAGGTTGGCGTGCCGCCGCCAGGGGGACTGCCCGGAGCTCTCGCTCTCGCACTCCCTCTGCCCGTCGTGAAAGAGGCCTGACCCAGGGGGGCCTAACCCACCTGGGGTTTGCGGCCTGGTCCGCCGCTGCCATCCGTTGGGTCGCGTAGTAGCCCAGCCAGTGGTTGACCTCAAAGTCAGCGAAGCGGAGGGCCTCAAAGTGGTTGAGTTCCTGGCTCTGCAGTACGCTGCCGTACCTGCTCCAGGGGCAGCGGGCGGGGCGGGGGCAGTTTGGGTGGGCGGGCAGCTTGAGCCTCGAGCGGAGTGAGTGTGCCCGGGGTGTTACACCACCGGGCCCGGCAAGTGGCTCGTGTGAGGCGAGGCCGAGAGGTATCCGACTACCGAACGCAATCCTCTGATGGGGCATACAGCGGTTACGATACATCTTGGAATGATGTACGACTATCATGCTACACTTTGGCGCAGTGTACATATTTGATGCAGTGCGAGGAATACGGGAGGATTTCCCCGCGGGTGAAAGCCCGGAAGAGTCAGTGTTGGCTCGTTGTTACATCACAGACGCTGTACTGCTCCGGGGCGGTAATTTCTGGGAAGGGCGTGCAGGCCCCAGCCGCGCAGCCTCAAGCGCAGCCTCAACCAGGGCTGGGGTTTCGCCCACCTTGCCAGGAAGGCCGCGGGGTCCTTCTGCATGAGCGCCTGGAGGTACGCTAGGACCTCCGACGTGGCGGGGGCCCGGCCTGTTTCCTTGTAGAGGCTGCTGGGCAGCGCCAGATCGGGCAGCTCAGCCAGGCGCTCGGTGATGACCACGGCTGCGCCATGCGCGATGCGCCCGGAGGACGACGCGGAGTATGACGTGGTCGCCGTGTTGTCCCCCGACAAACCCGACATCGTGCGTATTTTCCCCCGGGGGAATGGGCCGTCGTATGGGATTTGTGGCGGCGGGGGTGGCGCCGCGGGAGGGTCGCGGCGGGCGGTGTCGGTGTGCCCCCACGCTGGGACGGAAACAACGCACGGCGACTACTCTGGATGTCGGTGCGATCCAAGGAATCGTAGGAACGAGACGATGACCGTAAAAAAATGACGTGACGTGACTCGTGCGGACCTCTAGCTGACCGGACTACCCAGACGAGGTTTTAGAACCGCATGTAGCCGTAATGCATTAACATTAAACTACGCTTTTCGCTTGCATTTAAGCTGAAACAAGGTTCTCGGGCTCGCATCGCAGTTTTTGCCGTACCGCTCAGCTTCGTCGCAGGCTTTCACTGAGAGCCAGATACTAAACAATGCCTGCATTGATGTTATACATTGGTGTCTTTGCGCTGGTGTCTGGCACCTCCATTTTTCTGCTAGCGAACGACCTTTCACTTCTTAAATACATACTGCACATCCAACACGCACGTTGGAGGTATATCAAGCTATAGTTGCACACCGCAGCAATGTCGAACAAATGGTGGGATCAATCAAAGACAACGACAGGTAGGACGCAACTTTACCCCTCTGGACCTCCAAAACAAGCGACCTGGTGACGCTTGCTTTGTTCAGGACGTGGCATATTTAGCCAGTATAATCCGGACAGCGTTAAGGAGTGGGTGGAGCGAGAGCGCAAGTAAGTTGACATTCGAAGGATGCGCAGCAGCGCCGCTTATATTGCGATTCAATCCTTGCGCTGCCGTTTCCCACTTATCCAGATTGCCGCGTGAGCCACGGGGGCCTGAGCCGACGCTCGAGCAACTTCGCACTCTGCAAAGGCCGCCTCCTACCCCAGACGGGTAGGCGCGGAAGTCACCGAATCGCCGCTAAACCCGCTTAGCTGATGTTGGTATCAGATACCGGACTGTTCGCCAATGCCGATGCCAACGGCCTTGGCGCAGGGGGCCAAGGCGGTTGTAGCAGTTTCGGCGGGCCTGTTTCATCCCCCGTTCTCTTAGGTGCCGCCGGAGAGGGTTCGACACGCACGGTGTCCTCCTGCGCACCCGGCATCTGTTCGCGCAGTGGTCCTGCCTTATAGCGACCTCTCCTGCCGTACTCGAACAACCATGGCTTCGTTGTTAATATCGGTACAGGTTTACGACGTCGGTGCCGCGGGCACTACTTGCGCACTTGGAGCAGCCGCTGAAGTCCCCGACCCTGCCCCAATACTCGCATCACCACCATTTTGGTACGACAGGGCCCTACTGTAACAAGGTTAAGATGGAATCGGTTGGATTTCTGAACCGGCTTGGGGAGCTTTGACCGGGGTCCTAATGGCAAGCACGCTGTCGTACTTCAGCTGCGGCATCAACTGTGCCCGTGCCGCCAACCACGGCGACATGCGTTGATAAGCGTGTGGCACGTATGGCACGTATGGCAAAATCGACCACCTTGCTGTAATCTACTTGAACCAAACCATTCATTCCAAGCCTTCCCGAATCGCCGCAGGGTGGTTGCCGCCGACGCCTGAGCGGCGGATCGCCGGCAGTTTCACCGATCGGACGCCCAAGCAGTCGGGCCATGCCTACTCGTACGGTATCGCCAACGGCCACAACCAACAGATCCACAACACGCACGTCTTGATCTCGACGCGCAAACCGTGATGACTAAGCATGTGTTAGGCGCAGGCGCGGGTGGAGGGACGGACTCCCGCGTATCGGCATCGTCTCGTCACCGCCGCCGCCGCCTAGGGCAGAGCAGGCCCCTCTGGACAAAGCGGGAGTGTTGCGTTTTGTCAGTGTTACGTTGGGCTCCAGACCCTTCGATGAGTCGTTCGGAGGATGTGCAGCCAGCGGGCCCAGCAGGGGAGTGAGTGTGTGCGCTCGATGAGGACAGCCCACCTGGAAAGGAGTCTTCGCCAGTCGCCCAGCAGGTCTTTGCGGTTACGTCTCTGTCGGCGGGGCCGAGGGGGAAACATCCGGGGGAGGGAGGGGGCCGTAACTTAAAGGTGTTGACAGCTGGTGGTTGCTGGTGTCATGGAGCGACCCTCGCCGCCGGCTCGGGCTCGCACCGCCTCGCGCTCGCACCGCCCCTTTATGGAGCGTTCGTAGATGTGAGCCATTGAGTGCCGATGAATGGCGAGTGGGCAGGATAGAATGAGTGGGGGCTTGCTTGGCTGTGATGTTGCTGTTTGGATCACGGGTCGGTACTGTTGGCTGATTTAAATACGGGTGGGCTGTTGGCCTCCCAGGGTAGTAGGGTAGCGGTGGTTTAACAAGGTGTATCAAGCTGTGCGGTAGATACCATGTGTGGATGTTTGCCCGTGCCGTGACTTCTGCGAACCTTCGTGACGATTGGTGACCTACCGGTATTCACTTGCTTAGCTACGGGTTTTAATTTGATCAGTTGTGGGGATGCTGCTGCCGAGCGGCGGGCGTGCATCAAAGCTGCAGGTTAGGTTCTTACGAAATTGCCTCAAGCGTCGTAGCGTAGAGGACTAGAGCGCTGCCCTGCGCCGCAGATAGATTTGCCGCGTTTTTCGATGCCGGGGGCGCGTCCAGGGCGTGTGCATCGCCTCGTGTACCATGCCAACCTTACTAATGACCGTGAGCTTGGGCCTGGGAGCCGTGCTTCGGTTACATTTAGCATCATATTGTAGGAATGGCTCCGGTTTGGTTCTGCATCCTGTCAAGGGTTTGGGCCCACAGGTTTCGATTGACGGGGCAATGTCAGGCGGGTTTGCAAGGCTGACCGCAGGATGCCTCTCTGGGGATGATGAGGGGGGATTCGTGGTTGTAAACCTGATGCCGTGCGTCCTATGGTCGCCGTGCGTTTTATGGTTTCGGCCCTCGGGATGCAAGCTTTCAGTTTGACCGAAACTGTCCAGGATTGATGGAGACGCATCCCGGTGGTGGGCTACTGTGGCAAAGGGACGCCTCACAGGTGCCCCAACTCGGAAGTGAGAACAAGAACCCTCCCTGTGTGCTACATGATTCGTTTTGCCATGGACCCCAAACCCCTTGCTGCGGAGGGGCTGCTGGGGCACAAGGGATGCGGCCTTGCTGCTGTTGCTTGTGTTGAAAGTCTGAACGAAAGCCTGGCAGGGTCACGACGGATATGGCAATGTCTCTCGTCTCACCGTCTTCACCTTACAAGAGGCCCAAGTAATGGCCGACAATACGGCGTATGGCGCGGCTGAGAGGTACTTCCTCCCCGGCGGTACAGTACGACAACGGGTCTTCTCCGTGGAACGGCTGCTTGGCGGGGAAAGACTGTTGCAAGCCTCAACTCCTACCGAGGCACCGAGCCGCGCGCACACCAGTTTGGGGCACATCTGACATCCGACAGGCAGTGTCCAAGCCCCGCTTTGCCGACGTGCGCTTGCACCAGGCTGGCCCCCCCCTTTGAGGCACCACATCCGAAGCTAACGGGAAACGGCATGAGCAGTCGTATGTACCCGATTAAGGGACCAATGCCCCCTTACAGTCTTGGTATCAAATGCACAGCCTATTGGCCAGGCTGCCGGCTGGCCGCCCGGCCGGCCTGACTCCGCAAACGTTAAAGAATAGGGCGCGCTTGCATCTCAACCTAAGCTCTCACTCATTGTTCTACTCGGAAGTGTCACCCTTTGGAGTCACTCCTCTGTCCTCTCAAATGACACGGGCAGTCCTCTTGCAGTCCCAGCTCGCCGCGCGGATCAGGTGCCTCTCCACCGCAGTTTGACAGTGAAACACGAAGCGATACAGCACGGCAGTCAGGCTGCACACCTGCCGCCGACCACACACTGCATTCATGCCGCCTCACACAAACGCTCACACACATACACCACACACATGCCGCCTCATACGCACCCTAACGCTCACACGCCTCTCACACGCTGCCGCGCACGCTCATTTGCGGTATACACACACGCATTGCACGCTCAGGACCGTCCTCGTTCACAACATACGCACACAGCAAGCGCCGCAAGCAACACTCCGTACTCTAAAATCATCTTCTCGAATGCAGCGAGTGCCGGTCTCCGCGTCCAGCTCGCTGCTGCATGCAACAACAGCACACAGGCTCGCGGCCGCCCGCTCATTATTACACGCCTCGTGAATGGCCAAGCGCCGGGGCCAAGGGAGCACGGGCCAGCCCAGCTAGGGCAGCTGGCTGGCGCCCATGGCGAAGGGGTTGGCCTCATCGGGCTTGAGCTTGGACAGCGTGTGGTTGACGTGCGCGTGGCAGGCCTCATCGGCGCGCACCGCCAGGATCAGGTCTGTGATCCCGGACATGTGGAAAACGAACCGCCGCGAGGCGGGACGGCACCGGGGAGGGGCAGGGTTCGTTCATTAGATGAAAGGCAGGACAGGAGAGGGCGCGCGCGGCGGGATCTCAGTTCCCGGGCACTGAGTGCACACGGAGTAGTGACCGGCGGCTGGGGCAGCAAGCAGCGCCCAGAGGCAGGCGAGCGCGCGCCGTCCCAACCAGATGGACACGTCCCAACCCCGTCGAGCGCAGGCCGCCCGAGGCCCGACCAGCCCGCCCCTCCAGGGCAGCACCCCACCTGACTCGACCCGATCCGAGCATCCGACCCATTCCGACCCGATCGGACCCGATCCGATCCGACCCGATCCGACCCGACCTGACCTACCGCGCATGGTTGCGCCCGGCGGCAGGCCCCAGTACTGCATCGCGATGGGCGGCGCCGGCTTGTCCACCCACAGCCGCCCCGCGTCGATCTCCTCCAGCGCGTGCGTGTAGGTCTTGACCGCCTCCTCCTCCAGGAAGCCTATGAAGGCGTGGCAGGTGCGCGGACTGAGCAGGTACGCCAGGAAGTAGGCGTTGAAGAAGACGCCCTGGGCGCCGATCACGGCGGCACGGAACAGCGGACCCGGCTTGCGCAGCTCGAAGAAGGCGAGCAGGTGCATGCGCTCATTCTCGGCCTCCTCGAGCAGAGTGTGGATCCAGCCTGGTGGGTGGGTGCGGGAGTGTGGAGGGTTCTCTCGTGGGTAGATGGCTTTGAGGGTGGTCGCAGGGTGGGGGTGGCAGAGGCGGTGGCGGTGGCGGGGGTCTTGGGACGTTGGAAGGGCTTTTTGAGGGGTCTGGGTGGGCTGGAGAAGGGTTCGGGAGGGGTTTGGGATGCTGGGCTTGGGGCGTTGTGCATGGGCGAGAGCCGCGGCGTGATGGACCACACAAGCGGCGGGGCAGAAGGGCCTGGCCAGGCGCGAGAGGTGCGGTGCGCGAATAGCCACAGTGCCGAGCCCGATCACGCTAGCTCGCTAGGGTGCGTGCGAACGCGCGTGTGTTCGTACTCACCGCATGTTCGCGTGTTCGTACTCACCGTGGTCGCGCTGCATGGTGCGCAGCGACTTGAGGTGTCGCAGCATGCCCGCCACCATGCCGGGTACACCAGCAACTGTCTCCAGGAAGATCATCCGCTGCAGCCACTTGGCCTCCGTCATGTTGGGGCCGTAGCCCGTCGCGCGGTCGAAGATCCAGCGGGCGGCCTGGATGGCGTGCAGACCCACGTGCTGGTAGAGCTGCGGACGAGGGGCGCGAGCCGGGAAGCGGAAGCGGGAAGCGGAAGCTAATGTGGAAGCGGAAGTGGAAGCGGAAGCGGGAGGAGGAGCAGCGCGGCTGGGGCGAGTAGCATTGCTGGTGAGGAAGTAGAATGCCGCGAAACCATTCATTCATTTTCTTTGGGAAGGAAGTACAGTGCAGGCGGAGGGTATGTCGTCTTTTTCTAGCATTCGCGAGCGGGCCGGGGGCTGGTCCACGACTATCCACGCACCCTGTGAGCGAGGCTTGCGTCTCCCGTAATCAGGAAACGGTACCATGGGTACGGTATAAGGAAATGGTGGCGCCATGTTCAGGCGGTGCGATGGTCGCGCAGAGGCGAAGGAAAGGCCTGGTTTGATGTATGCCCGTGAGCCGAACGTGCCGAATGCCCCCCCGGCGACACGGACGTGCGGGCAGCAAACATATCGACGCGCGAGGCTACCCTGTCTTTTACACATGCGTGTAACTTCGCAGTCGCCAACCTTTTCGGGCTGAAGGTGCGTTGGGCGAACGCCCTCGAGGTAGACGTTGGAGTAGTTGGGATGCCCATGGGCCTCAAAAGAGTCCGCCGAAAGCTTGGGCTTGAGGCCCGGATGAGGTGCAATATGTTGAGAAGAAGCTGATGACGAGGTACTGTTTTGACATTGGGGCGTTTCAGCGGATGGCATGGCGACCTGCGATGCCCAGTGCGATGCCGACGATATTTAGGGTACGATATCGGCAGACTAGCGAGAGGCACAGGGACATTACCAAAGTTGAGTGGCAACTAAAACGATACATACCGTCGAGAAGCTGTTTCGCAGGCCTTCGGTGCGCGTTGCCGACCCGCAGTCTATCACGTGACCCAACTTGTCAGAAGGCTGACGCGCTGCGCCGCCGAAAGCAGACATCAACCTCAGACCACCATAGATGCATGATTGTGGCAACTGTGCAGCCAGCGCCATCTTGTGAGAATCGCTACCGACGAACCGTTGCGGTGCCGAACTTCGGGTGACCGTTACTTGCACTGGTGCAGCAGCATAGGCAAAGGCACAGGCTTAGCGCTACACAACGCTGGTGCAGATACGTATTTATATTAATTTGCAGGGAAATTCGGTACTGCATTAGGAGAACAGGTGAAGAAGTAGCCAGCGATTACGGATCGCTTTGCAACCATTTTGTCAGTGCATGTTCGCGTGGTCCAATAAGTTTTATGTTGCATAAGCATTACACCACGACGATTCCATGGTCGAGCAAACACGGTTTATTAAGCTGCCGCGGTGACCATACACGTCACAGCTAGGGTTTTTCAGGGTTTTTCAACTCTCTCTGAGCCAATCCTAGATTCACTCGCGCTGATTCACCAAAATGGAAATTCTGAAAGTTTAATGACGCCGTGGCCCTTGTTCAGTTACGAATTGCTTGCGGCGATTGGGCCGTCCAGTTCTCGTTGCAGAGCGCCGACTGCAACTGCTGAGTTCGACTGCTTCAAGCTTTTAAACTAGCACCCTGAAGCATAACCTGTCATTCGATTACCCGCTTCAAATATAACAGTAAATCGCTTGCCGCCCTTGCCGCCGGCGGCCGACATCGGCCACCTCTCTCACCCAACATCTCATCACCATCTGCGCAGCCGCCAGTTCTGTACCAGCGTCGTGGGCACGAAGTCCACCCCCACCTGCTCCAGCGGATCGCCCAGCAGCAACAGCAGCCTGTCCGACAGGCTCTTCGGCCCCTCCCACACGTCCTGGTAGAAAAACTCATCCACCTCGGCCTCAGCCTCTGCTTCCGACTGGCCCTTCCCATCACCACCTCCTCCGCCAGGCCCCTCCTCGAACGGCAGCTGCCCTTCCGCCGCTGCCGCTGCCGTTGGCGGCGTCGGCCCCGCCGCACGATAGCCCCGTCGCTCTAACAGCATCAGCAGGCAGCGCGACACAGTGCGCGGCCAGGCGCCGCCCTCCTCGGAGCGCAGCGCCACGCTGCTCAGGATATCGGCGGGCCGGTGCAGCTTGAGCTGGAACAGAAACTCACCCGCGCCTGCACGCGAGCCGCTCCCCGCGCTGCTGTCCACGCCGGCTGCGCCATCGCCCTCCCCGTCCTCCTCCACGTCCGCGTCCGCCCGCGTCAGCACTGTCGGCTGGCTGACCATCCAGTCCTGGGGCCAGGTCCCCGGGTGGCTGCCAAGCACCAGCTGGTAGCGGCAGATGTAGCCGCCGGCGCGCAGCAGCTCCAGGAAGGGCAGCACCACGTCGCGAACCGCCGCCTCTGTGTGCCGCCAGGAGCGCGTCGACCGCCACGGCGCAGGGACGGACACCGGACATAGAGGGCAGTGAAGATGAAGCGCAGGGAAGTAGACAAGGCGACAACGCAGGGGCGGGCACAGGGCCGGGGCGGGTGGCCGGTGGGGCGGCAGATGCCATGCGTGATAGGGAAGAGTACACAGCGGCGTGGTTTTGGTGGAGCCGTAGGGCCTGGTTGGATTCAGAGCGGGAGCTAGCAGACAGTCCCTGCGGGAACGCCGCGGTGGTGTGCGTGCAGTCATGTCGTGCCGTGTCATGTCAGATGTCATGCGCTCATGTCGTGACAGCGCCAAATCGACACCGCTTCCTAAGGAAGAGGAATGAGACGAAGGCCGCCTTCACGAGCCCAGTGCTTAGACGTGAGACCCACCAGGCGATGCCGCCGCCGCCGCTGCCACCGCTGCTGCCCGCGGCTCCGGCTCAACGTCCTGCGGCCCCAGCAGACCCTCTCTGGCCAGGAACTCCGCCGCGACGGCGCGCGCAAACGCCTCCCGGTCCTGCGGCGCTGCGATGTGGCGGTACACCACCTTCCACAGGCAGTAGCCGATGAAGTTGAAGTAGGCGGGGTTGGAGAGGCCGCCCGTGTTGTCGGCCAGGTCCGGGATGCGCGGCAGCTGCGACCGGTTGGCCTCTGCGTAGTACCTGTGGGGCGCGGGGCGCGGGGCCCGGAACGCGAGGCGCGGTGCGGGGTCGGCGGTGCGGTGCTGAGGCATGGCGGCATGCACGCATGCCGTGGCGCCGATGCGCTCGGACAGATCGCACGGGCGCCTGAGACTGCTGAGCTCACATGCGCAAGCCGACCCCGCAGCCCTTACCCAGTCCCCCAACAAACAAACAAACAAACAGGCGAGCGAGCGATAACAGGTCGGTAGTTGGGTGCCTGGCTGCAGCGCCCGCGGCCCCCCTACCTGTACTCTCGCTCCCGCAGCTTGAAGTTCTCCCGCTGGAAGTCGGCTTCATCCATGATCTGCATGGAGAGGGCCGCACGGGATAAGGACCGCGAAGGGATAAGGACCGCAAATATGAAAGTGAGAGGCGGGGCCGGTGCCCCACACCCACAGGAAGAAGAGGCGCGCGTGTGGTCATGCAAGGGAGCACCGGAAGTCAGTGCAAGCAGCGAGCCTGCGAGCAGGCAGGCAAGCAAGCGGCAGGCTGCTAGGGGGGGACGGCAGCCTCCACCGGGGCCGCGATGCACTGCACTGCGCCGCACCGCACCTGTAGCTGCACCACGGATGAGTACACGGCCCGTGTCAGGGCCGCCGCCAGCTGGCCGTCCAGGGGGCCGCTGCAGGGCGGCAGCGGCAGCGGCAGCGGCGGGGGCGGCCGGGCCTGGGCCGCTCCACAGCGGAGGAGCCCCAGCCCACCTGCAGGATGGCACGGCGGGTAGGCAGCAGCAGCAGCAGCAGCAGCAGCAGCAGCAGCAGCAGCAGCAGGACTTGCCGACTGAGCCCCCCGTCGTCATCATGGACCTCAACACCGCATGTGGCACACAAGAAAGGCAGCCATCGTGCCCCGCCACCTGAGCTGCTGAAGACCCACCACCTGAGGGAGCTGCTGACAATCCACTAGCTGAAGCGCGTGCGTCTGTGGGCGCGCGTCGAAGGGCCGCACAGCGCCGTTCCCCGCTGGAGACCGGTGGCCACACAGGGGTATGGCATAACCGAGAGTCTTTGCACGCGCTCCGGTCCCCGCTGTCGGCCACCCACCGTATCCACCCATGGCCGCGGCGCTCGCCGCCAGCAGCAGCCCTCCCGTGACTCGCCGGGTGATGCGGGGCGGAGTGCCGCTGTGGCCGCTGTGGTGTTTGGTCGGCTGCTCGCTGGTGGCTCCGTCTTCATCGTCCGCCGTAAGCGTGCCGTTGGTCGCGAGGCCTGCTGCTGCTGCTGTCGCAGGGGCACCTCCTAGAAGACTGCTGCACTCCTCCTGCGCGCCCGGGGGACCGCCGTGCAAGTCCCTGGCCTGCTGGCCGGCGCAATGTGATGCCGGAAGAGATCCGAAACGCACACAGCGTCGTTCGCTGGCGTTCCGTGTCCTTGGGACGGCCGTTGTGGTGCGGCCGGGCCCGGGCAACGCCCAGCCCCTGCGCCCCAAGTGCGCTATTGACGGATGTGGTAAGCTGGGATTCCATGTATGTCGGGTGGATCCGCAAGAGCGGTCGCAGTGCGGCGTTCCGTGTGCCATCCTTGCGGTACTCGGGGAGTCCCGAGCCCGAGCACTCGGGGAGTCCGAGCACGAGCTAAGACAACGGGGGCTCGCACCGAGCACGGACAAGGCAGAGAGGCGAAACAGGCGTTAAGATATCTCGAGTATTTGTGGCAGTGACATGAAAGGTGGTCAAGTGGTCTTTCGTTTCGTCGCTCCTGCCGTGACTTGAGGTGCCATACTTTTTACCCGCGTTACAATCTACCGGTATATGCGCGCAGGGTCATTGGGTTAAAACGGTAGGACAGCCCCTGCCTGTGAAACGCTGCTGCACTGCTGCACTTGGGGGCATTGTACATGCCGTACGGACGCGATGGGGAAGGGAAGACGTTCGGCAACCTGCCCTGGAAGGCATAGACCTTTACAAGACGAACGAGAACCGCTATAGGCTAAATGGCCGTTGAGATTAGCCAGGGGGTCTGCGACCTATGCGGAGCGCCTTCGGACGCGAGCCTGCAAGAATGCAACTGGCTGACGTGCACATATCAACATTGCGAGGGCGGACTTTATCATCAAGAATGCTTAGAAAAGTATCTAAAGTCCAACAAGCTTGAAAAGTGGGTTGTTGCGGCGCGAAATGTTTCGCGCGGTGGCCCGACGCCGAGACGTGGACCCTTCGCCTTGCAGGAATCGCAAGACGGGCTTCAAGTGTCCGAGGGGATGCGGAAAGGGGACACGGTTCGACCAGGCCTGCCCCGGGCGGGTAAGCCTGCGTAAAAGGATCTGCATGCCTTGCTGGTTGCATCATGTGATTACTGTTCCAACACCCGTCTGTAGATCGACAAGTCGCATCCTATACATCCGCGCAACGAGGACAAGAAGAAAACCAAGCTCGCGGTACGCTCGTCTGCTCGTTCCTTTACCCCCTTCTGTCGCGTTCTCAGCTCGTAAACCGTGGCCGTGCAGGCGGTCGTGGTAGAGCCTACGCGTCCTGCAAAACCAGCTGCGCCCACGCCGCCGAACGGCAAGGCTGCCAAGCCAAAGGAGGAGAGCAAAGCAGATGCTGGCAAAGACGCCAAAAGCGCTACACCGGCAAAGTAAGCCTAATGCTGTCGCGCTGTCAAATTATGATATTATGCGCGATTGGCTGGGCCGGCCAGGGATTAACCCTTCGCTGGTGATGCCTTGGCCTTGACCCCGCAGGGCAGCGCTGCCCATCAAGCCGGCCGCGCCTATGGCTACGGCGTCATCTTTGACGTCCCAAGGCCTAAAGGTCGCGCGGAAGGACGCAGCGGCGCTGCCGCCACGGCCAGAGGTCGTTGCAAAGCAGAAGCTCGCGGAGCTAGCGGCGCAGGCGCGGCGTGAGATAGGGCTGCCAGCAAGCTCCTCCCTGTCCACGCAGGGCTCCAAAGGGGACCTGCATGCGCTGGCGAGCTCGTCAGCGGCAACCTCCAAACCCGTTGTCGCGCCCGCCCCGTCGGCGTGGGGTAAGCCATCAGCAGCGGCGGCGGAGCCCCCGGCCATCAGCCCGCAGCCCACCATGATGTCGCAACTGCCACAGCTCCAGCAATTGCTGCAGCAAGCGGCAGGGAAAAAGACGGCGGGAAAATTGACGCTGGCTGGGGGGACGGGCGCAGCAACGCAAGCGGCCTCGAAGCCGACGCCTGCGGTCCCGCAGCCCGTGACGCCCCCCACGCCGATGTGGCCGGCACTCGGAACGTCGCAAACGTCAGCAGCGGCGCTGTTCTCATCCTCATCAACGCCGATCCCGCAAACGCCTCGGGAAGCAACACCGCGGCCAGGATCTCCGCCGTCCGCATGGGGCTCGTCCACAGCAGCGGTGGCGTCCACCGTCCAGCCGCAGCAGGCAGCGCAACAACCAGCGCAGCAGGCGGCAGCTTCCGCGCCCTCGCCCTCTGCCGTGCCCGCATCGCGTCCGTCGGGATCGGGCACGTTGGGATCGTCCTCATCCTCCTCTTCCTTAACAGCAGCAGCAGCGGCCGGACCGTCCATGTCGGCTACCGCCGGGGCAGGTTCCTCCTCGGCGCCGTCTACAGCAGCACCTGCGGCGGCAACAGCAACGACAGCGGGGATCGCATCTGGGTCAGGTGCCGGGCAGGGATCGGCGGCGACGGCGGGAAGTTCTGGGGCAGCAGCAAGCTGCAGCGGGCGAGTGAGCGCGTCGGAGCCGCAGCCGACCTGTGTGACCGCGGCGCCGGTGGGCCCCGCCGCGGCTGCCGCGCCCCGCAGCGGGTCACAGCTGGTGGGTGCAGAGTTCGCCGATGACGAGGCAAAGGAGCCCAAGCTCACGAAAGCGCAGAAAAAGAACCTGAAGCGCGCGGAGAAGAAGAAGTTGCCACATGGCGCAGAGGACCAGCAACAAGGCTCCGGGGCTGGGGAAGCACAGGTGGTGTCGGAGGCGCCCTCCCGGGGCTCTCTTGACGGCGGCGCCGGGGCCGCCGGCCCCCGGCAAAGCACCGGCGGCATGGCGACGGGTGGCGGCGCGCGCGGTCAGGCCGATGCGCCTTTGGCTTCCACCAGCGGCCGTGGCGACAGCGCCGCCGGGGTCGGCGGCGGTGTCGCCATCAGCAGCAACGGGGGGCACCGCCGGCACGTATCCCGTGGGTCGGACGATCCCGAACAGGCGCACGTGGCCGAGGCGGAGGAAGCGGCCGTCATGGAGGAGCTCTGCATCAACTGCATCGTTGCGCGCAAGGTGCTCTCGCTCATAACCCAGCTGCAGCGCCTTGGCGCGCTGGAGTTTGTGGCCGTCGCTGCGGTGCAGCGCCACGGCAGCAACCTGCTGGCGGCGCTGGAATGGCTGCTGGTCGCCGGCGCGGACGCCACCGCCGCACCTCCGGAGGCGGTGCTTGCAGCGGCGGCCGAGAGCGCCTCCGCCACTGAGTCCGAGGTCGACATTTCGGAGGAGCTGCAGCAGCTGCAGGACCTCCAGGCGGCCATGGGCTTGCCGACGGAGCTGCTGCAGCAGTGCGTCGTGGACTGCAGCGGCGACGTGCAGACCGCCGCCAACACGGCAATGGAGCGCATCTTGTCAGCGCCGTCGGGTTCGGCGGCGGGGGCTGGCGGCGCGCGAGTGAGCAACTGCAGCGGGAGTGGCATGCTCGCGGGCGGCGGGCAAGGCAACGGCGCGGCGGCGGCGGCGCTGCGGAGCTCGCCGTTGTTTTATTCGGCAAGCTCTCTGGAGGGCAGTGCAGCGGGCGGCGCGGACAGCGACGCCGCGGCACAGCCAAAGCCGCCGCAGCACCAGCAACCGCAGCAGCAGCAGGCGCGCAGCAGCCACTTCGGGGTGCGGTTACAGGACGAGCCGGCCGGGTGCAGTGCTGGGAGTGGCGCTGGCGGCGGCACGGGGTACGGGGTGGGTGACGCGATCGCGGCGGGGTTTTTGCGAGGCGGCGTGGTGTTGGGGGCGGCGGGTTGGCCGAACGGCTACATGGGGGAACCGACACCGCCGCCGGGGTTTGGCCCGGGCCCGGGCGCCGTGTCCGCCTCCGGCCCGGGCGGCCGCAGCACCAGCCGCCTGCTGCATTGGCTGCGGGACGAGCCTGGGCGAGCAGCGGTTGTAGCGGAGGAGCAGGCAAGCGCGGGCCCCGGCGGGTCGGTTGGCATGTTCTCGGCGGACCCGGTGCTAGATTCGCCCTTTGCGGCGCATGGTTGCCGCGGAGCCGCCGCAGCGCGTGAGCCCGGGCGTGGCGCGCCGACGCTCGCGCACTGGCTGGGCAGCAACGGGTACCATCCCGGCGTCGGCGGCGCGGCGGCGGCTGGCTTTGGCGGCGCGCAGTACGGCGGCATGTACTGCGGCGGCGGCGGCGAGGGCAGTACCGGCGACTTTTCGTTCACGTCGGCTCTCAGCAAGCCGCCGTCGATGGCTGAGTCGCTGGGCGGGCACGGCACCCGGTGGTCCAGCCTTGCCGCGTCGGAGGGCTCGCAGCGGCAAGACGCTCCCGGCGGGCCGCTGTATGGCGGCGCGAGGACCGCAGCAGTGGAGCCCGAGTCCGTGCCGGACCACGCCGACGGGGACAACGACCTGACCACCATCATGGCCCTGATCAGCGGCTCCACCGCCAGATCCTAACGTGGGCCCGGCCTTGGGAGGAGAGAACAGGGAATATTAGTTTGTTTCGGAGCGCCGCTGGCTGCTACCGCCGCCACTTCTGAGGGGGAGGGCGTGTCGCCTGAGTCGTCGTCTTGGGAGTGCCCCCGGTCGTCCGATGTGGCGTGCTGCCGCTAGCGCGTGCGCTTGTGCGCGTGGTTTGCGGGAAGTGTGTGCGTGTGTGTTTGATGTATGACGGGTTTTCATGGTGTGAGTGTGCGTGTGTGTATGCTGTTGATACATGTCGTCTGCGCGGCTCGCCGCTGTCATTTTGTGTGCGAGGATGCGTCCCCTTCCGCCCAGAGCATTGCTGGGCGCGGAGGAGGCCGGTGCGCGCCCTTCGCCGTGACAAACTGTTGTGATGTGTGTTGTTTTAAGGGCCTGTCAGGAACCCAAAGGGATGACTCGGAACCGGACCAGACCAGCCCGGACGGGACCCAATCCTAGGTCGGTCAGTCAGAAGCACAGGTCAGGTGTCGCGCAGGCACGAGTCCGAGCGCTTGCCTGCGTCGGGCCCACGGGTTTGGCTCCGCACGAACGCTAGAGGTGGCTATTGCAGGATGTGTGCATTGTATGCGGCGGCGCGTTAGTTGGCTGCTCCCTGCAGGAAGCGAGCGCTCGGGGCGTGTGGAACAAAGCGGGCCCCTAGGAGTGAATATTTCTACCGACCAGCTTAATGGGCCAACCCGCGCCCGTGAGGGCACTCGCGTGCTGCGTTCGTTTCTAAAAGTTGAGCAGACGTTGTGTGTGTGCGCGCCCGTGCTTGATCGGGTACGGCGTTGTCGGCATTGGTATGCATCTCTTCTGTATTGCGGGAGAGGTATAGCGGCGAGGCGAGGGGTGGCTACATGGTTACGGAGGATTTCCCTGATGGCGTCGGTGGACGACCGGGGTTGTGACGCCTGCACAGTGGGCAAATCTCTCGTCCCTCGCTTTTGGACGAGTCACATCAAACCGTCGAGCTTGGGGCATGAGGTTTGCCAAGTGTTACAAGAGTGCACTGGAAGACATCTGTCTTCAATGGCCTGGGAACCCCCGGCTGGCACCACGACGCGCATGCAGCTGCACGCACGTGCAGCGCTTCTATTAAGCAAGTAGGCTTGCTGCACGCATGCCATTTCCTCCCAAACTGCTTTTTCCGCCGCCCGCCCGCCCTGTTCATAAATCCAGCCGCATAGTAAAAACCATTGTGGTTCGGTGCTACCGGATCCGACAATTGCAGGGCACGCACTAGCTGCCCCGAGGCTGCGCCTTCCGTTCGACTCTTCAGCTGCTCACGGCGGCGCCGGCGGTGCGTGAGGCACGCGCAGCTACCGATGCTTCGTACATCATACCCTGCTTGGCCGTCTCCTTGATCGCCGAGGCCTGCCACCGCGGTGGGGGCCGGCTCAGCAGCTCCGACAGCACCGTCTTGCTCTCCTTCTGCAGTTTGCGTGGAGTGAGGTACCGAAGTGAGCCGTGGCCGGGTAGCTAAGCGGGCCCCGCGGCGGGTGCGGCCCACTACCCACCCAGCGTTCACAGTGACGGCAGGTCAGCCTACAGGCGTGACGCCGTGGCACCCGGCCCCAATGCTGCGCGCCGTGTCCCACGAGGAGGACAGGCAAGCAGACGCCGCTCCCTGCCTGCAACAATACCTGCCACCCCTTACTCCCCACCCAGGGCCAATCCAATCCAGCCAACCAGCCAAGTTTCGTTCAACCCAACCTTGCGCGGTACCCAACGCCGGCCCCCCCCAGCCACCCACCACCGTCTTGCTGAGCATCACGGCCTTGAGCGCCGTCTGCTCCGCCTCGCCCAGGTCCGCATGCGAGCCCAGACGGCGCATCCGCTGCTGCCGCGCCTCGTACATGACGAGTGCCGACGCGACGGAGATGTTGAACGACTCAACCATGCCGGCCATGGGGATGACCGCGCACGCGTCCGCGCCCGCCACCGCCTCCTCGCTCACGCCGCGCTTCTCGTTGCCCAGGATGAAGGCGGTGGGGCGGCTCCAGTCCACGTCGCAGATGGAGACGGAGCTGCGGGACAGGTGCGTGGTGATGATCTGGTAGCCGGCGGCCCGCACCGCAGCCAGGCACTCAGAGGTGCTGTCCCAAATCTTGACGTCCTACTCCACGTGACGTCAGCGTGGGGGGTGCGGCGTGAGGCGTGAGGCGACGGGCAACAGGGAAGGCGGGCAGACGGTAAGGCGTTCGGGGATCGGGGAAGAGGGTGGCGGCGGCCCCAACATCGGCCGAGGCGGGGGGCGAGGCGAGGCGGAGGCGGGGCCAAGCTGGGGACGCGTGCGGAGAGCGCTGCGAGTCGCGGGGCACTCACCAGCCATTTGTCCGCGCCCGCGGCCGTGCGCTGCGAGACCTTGTACTTGGTGTCCCTGGGGAGGGTCGGCGGGATGAACGCGGAGGAGGGAGGGAGGGCCCACACCTACCGGCGGTCTGATCCGTGACAGCAAACGCAGGAGCTGAAGTGCGCTGTCCGTCCTGGCGGCGGCAACTCCAAGGCGTCAGCACAGGCCACCGATGCATGCTGCGGCTCTGCGTATCCTATTATGGTAACTGGCAGTGTATGTGTTTGAGGGTGAGAGAGAGAACAACACGGTGGGCGGCGATGTTGGCAAGGCGCATGACACGGCGGAGCACAACCCACCTACCCCCTGTTGATGCAGTGGACGGCGCCGTAGCCCAGGGCTGCGAGGGCAGGCGCAGGAGCAGGTCACGAGTGGCGCGTCAGCATGGCGAGCAAGCAGCAGCTGCGCACGGAAGATGACCCCGCTAGGGGATAAGGCCCAGCTACGGGTGAGGGCCCAGCTACGGCTTGCAGTTGTCGAGGTAAGCTCTCACCATCCGCTGTGCGGCAGACGGCCGCCAGGTTGCCCATGTCGTACAGGCCTGCGGCCGAGCGGCACGCGAGCGAGCGGCGCGCAGTCAGAGGGATTTGCTGCAAGAGTATCTGGAGCACGCCAGCATGATTCGGGTGCCCACTTCCGGTTGGGTGTTTGCAGGAGAGGTGACCGCGGACCGTACCAGCAGCCTCCACACACACAAGGCAAGCACGCGCAGACAACTGGACATGCGGAGGCCCCCTTGCGCTCCCGAGCACCTCACAGCTCACCCTCAACGATAGGCAGCACGGAGAACGTGCGGTTTTGGACAACGCCTTCTATTCTGCGGACACGCTCCTCCAGAGCGAACGGCTCCAAAAGCTTTACGACGGTGACCGCGTCCACAATTTTGCCGTCTTCTAGGATGAATTCATTGGAGTATGGAAATCCCACATCTCGTGTCGAAACGGGCTCTAGCGACCTGTGGCGGCTCGCCCGAACGACGTGCGTGCAAAGGTGCTGCCGTCCAAGAAGCGACGGCGCACATCTGTGAGGGGTTGGTTTGTGGCGTAATCCGTGCATAGCGGCACAGCTCCGTTCCATCGGCTGCTGTGTCTGTCGCTTTGAACTGGCCTTAGGCCCGGAACGACTGTGCGAATTTTGGAGCTAGTAAGGGACGTTGGCATGGTGCCGATAGCAGAATTTGCATGCACTGCGAAGCTTGCAGGGCCATTGCTTTCGTGCGTCCAACAGCAACAGCGTTCGGTTTTCTTTTAACTACCATACGGCAAGCCAATCTGGCCGTCAAATCTCGCAGCCTTAAAACGTCGAAGGGGCATACTACATAACTTACAAACGTCATGATATTGTACTGAAGCGCAAGGAAAGCCTGTTACCTGTGTGCCTTAGACATAGTTACCTAATAAGCGACAGCGCCCTGCCAATTTGTTCGAAACATTCATTTTCAAAGCGTCATATACATAACAATAGAGCTACTGAGGCAGCTTGCCCACTCGACGAAATGTGGGAGCTGACACGACGGATGCGGAAGCTGAGGCTTGCATCCCCGCCTGAGCAAGTGCATACATGCTAGTGGTTTGCACGACCAGTTCGACAATCCCGACGACTGTGCCGGCCTGCCGGCTCAGCTAGTGACGCGAAGCTAGGACCTCCACATTTTCCGCTCCAGCCGTCTTGCCTGTCTAGCCAGCCAACTCAAGATGCCGGCAACTGAGGGACTTAACCGCAAAACTTGGAACGCGAATCCAAGCAGGGACTTGAGCTACACTAGCCTCGTGATAGACGAGCAGGTACGAAGGACCTGCTACTCCGGTTCGGGGCCTCGGTCTACCTGTTTAACCCTGCATTACCTCTTTCCGCGGCACCTCCCCTCATCCCTCATCCTTCCTGGCCTCCTTGCCTCCACTCACCTTGCCTTGGACCCCTCCAGAATCGTGCCCAGCATTCCCACAAGATCACGGACACCGCCCGCTTCCACGCCACTCCCGTAAATGGCAACGTGGCGTCGCTTATACCGAACATAGACGAGGACGGAGTGCGGGACTCGCTCCCAAAATTCCTCCGGTGAGCGGAGTGACTCTCTGACTCCCGACGGGCGAAAATGGCGCGAGAACCTTCCACTGCCCTATGCTGCGCAATACGCTCGTGCCACCCTGCTCCGCCCCGCCCCACCCGCAACTTTGCCCCTGCCGCAGCGGCCTTGCCTTCCCCTGTAAATCCAGCTAGCCCTTCTCCCGCCCTCCTCGCCCACGGCTTCAATTCACCGGGGGCCGAGCCGAGTCGCGTGCGCGGGGGCGGAGTGAAGTCGATCGCAATCTTAACATGCACCCATCCACCTTGCGAGCCTGAAGCCCTGAAGACCCTAGATACCCACAACCCATCCCCGGTCCCCCTATCCCGCCGGCCGCCCGGGTCCCGCCCCTGCCCTTGAATCAAAACACCCACGCCCCACACCCACACCTTCAGGGCGGACACCACCACCCGCACGGTCTTCCGCGATGTGTTCTACGACGCCAAGGATACCATCGCGGACATTCTGGACGACCCGCTCCGTTCCTTCAACTCCGTCCGCTCGCAGCCTCACGTACCGCTCAACGAGCTGGCGTCGGTGGACACTCGCATCCGGAAGCTGGTGGGTGTGATGGACGAGCGGCCTAACGGGTTGGCAGCCTTAGGGGTGGACGGCCGGAAGCGGTCGGGCGGGCGTGGAAGGGGCGTGGGCGGGAGCGGGCGGATGTGGAGGGAAGTGGGGCCGCGGTGGCCCCAGTGCGAGTGTCCAGGTTGTAATGGTGGCGCCACCGCCGCCAGGGCGGCCACTCGCGAGCCTCTGCACTACGAGGCGACCCCCGCCCTCTGTTGAGCTGAGCTGAGCTGAGCTGGGCTTCGTTGCGCTGCGACGGGCTTTGCCCTCCCCCCCACCCACCCCGCTCCCACTGCTCCGCCCCGGCCTTCCCCTCGGCCCGCAGAAGCCGCCGTACGACAGGGTTCTGGGCCCCGGATCCTACGTGCCCGACCCGCTGGGGGAGCGCGCCACGGGCACACTGACGGTGTCCCCGGGGGAGGTCCACCGCACGGTGCAGTACGCGCGCGACCCGCGGCGCCCGTCGGCGGCGTTTCTGTCGCCCACCCGGTCAGTCAGTCAGTCAGTCAGTCAGTGAGGCACCACCGGGCCCGAAGGGAGCTCGGGACAGGGGAACCCAACGACCCACGTGGGGAGGGGGCTGCCGCGGGACATGGCAAGACCAAAATGTATTCGTTGCCTCACAATCGGTCCTGCAAGCTGCGCGGTCAGGGGCTCCGGGGCTCCTCACGCCATCAGGTCCCCGCCCGCCGGCCGCTCTCGTCTCGCGGGGAGCTGCTGTTTCATGTATGGGCACACACACGCATACACCCCTCAAAATCCAGCTCGGTGCCGCATTGTTCCCCTGTTGCGCGTTTTGGACACGTGTGTCCATGTCCATACCCGTGTCAGTGTAGGGGAGTTCCAGACCCATGTAATGTAATGTAATGGGTGAGCCAGGCCTGAGATCTGAGATGTGCGTTAAAAATGTGTGAGACGATGCACCACTCATGTCTGTATGTTGCATGTGTGTGCGCTGTGCTGTGTTGCGTCAGGGGCCGAACGGCGCCGGAGATCGCGGCGGCGGCCGTGGCTCCGCCCGTGGTTAGCCGCATGTCGGAGCCGGACTTTGAGTACTGGACCCGCAAGGGCTGCTGGTCGCCGCGGCAGGAGCGAGTCATTGAGGCGGAGCGGTGGGGCAAGAACGCGAGGGAGGTGCTGCCAGCCGCGGAGGACCGGCCGCAGAGGTGGGTTGGGGTGGTGGTGGTGGGGGAGGGGCCGGTTATCTGGGGGCCGGCTGTCTGGGGCCCGCAATTGGGCGCGAGGCGCGAACCGGGCTGTGCTGTGCTGTACTGCGTTGCACGGTACAGTGTACTGCGTTGCACGGTACAGTGTTGGCGCCGAAAGCCGTGATGGGGCAGCGCAGTGCAGTGAAGGGAGCTGGGCCGGATTCACCCGTGCACCCCTGGCTGGCTGGCTGGCTGGCTGGCGACTCGTATCCAGTGGCCCCCTGCCTCCTGCGCGCCTTCTCCGGCGACCCATGCCGTCGTCCTCTTGGGTGGACATGCAGAGATGCGCTATGCACGTGCATGCGCTGGCCACACACACACAACACACACCCGCGCGCGTCTTCAGAACTTGCAGTCTCTATAGAGTACAATGTGCGCGACGCGAAGCCGCCCGGCGCGTGCGCGCTCCGCCCCCGCCTTCGTGCCGCTACTTCCCGGCGCCCCACCCTCCTCTCCCCTGTCTCGCCCCTCTCCGGCTTCCGCAGTATGTACGACCCCGCAGTGACCACCGACGGCCACCCCAACAGCTGCGAGGCCTACACCTCCGCCCGCCTGACCCCCGCCTACAAGGTCGCCTTCGCGTCGGGGCTGCCGCGCACCCTGGCGCTGCCCCTGGGCACCAAGCCCGACACCCGACTACTGGTCAAGCGCTACGATGACGTCACGGCGGCCAGACCTGATGTGGGACCAGGCGAGTGCGGGTGCAGCTGCGCTGCACTGAGCTGGGCCGCGGCGGGGCCACAGCCGCTAGCTGAGGCTCGCGTTTGGGGTCGGAAGGGGTCGCGGAAGGGGCGGTGCGCGTCTCTTTGGACAAGGAAGGATGGATGGTCGGCATGTTGCGACGCCGCCGCCATCCCGCCTACACTGCCGCGCCCGTGTCGTGCCGCCCCGTCCCGTCCCGTGAGGGTAACCTCCGCACCCCCTAATCTCTGTTTGTGCCCTGCACGGCATCCGCAGGGTCGTACAACCCGGAGGCGCCGCGGCTGCGCTCCAACAACGCCGCGTACGAAACTGCGGATCCGTACTACAGCTTAGCCTCCGGCACGCCGCAGGAGCCGGGCAGCCACGACCACTCCGCCACCACCCCCAGCGGCGCCTCCCTCGCCAGCCTGCTACCGCCGCAGCTGCAGCAGCAGCTGGCGGCGGCGGGCACTCTGTCGCTGCTCACGCCCGCGACGGCGCCCAGCACGCCGCACGGCGGCACGATGCAGCGCCGCGGCCTGGCGCCGCTGGCGCTGCCCGGCGGCGGCAGCGCCGGCGCCAATGCGCGCTCCGCGCCGACGAGCCCCAGCGCGGCGCGCGCCGCGGCCGTGCGCGCGGAGCGTCAGGCGGCAGCCTCCCTCATGGCCTCCCTGCCCGGGTCGCGCCAGGGCCACGGCGGCGGCGGCAGCAGGGGCCGCGGGTCGCCGCCGGGCAGCTCCCGCGTGTTCGGCAGCGGCGGCGGCGGCGGGCTGGGCGGCCTGCAGCAGATCCTGCAGGGGGCCCAGCAGCTGCTGGATGAGGACGGCGCCGGTGGCGGCCTCGGGGGCATCGGGATCGGCGGCTTGATGGGCGGGGGCGGCGGCTCGCGCCTGCAGTCGCCGGCTTGGTCCCGGGGTCAGGCGGCCGCCGCGGCCGCCGCCGGCGGCAGCATGTCAGCGTCCATGCGCGCAGCCCAGGCGAAGCAGTTTACGAAATTGTGAGGGGGCACGTGTGGGGGCGGCATTGATGGGTGGGGTTGGAAGGGAGGAGGGGCGCGTGTTGAGGGGAGGCCGGTCGCTGGATGCCGGGCCGGGGTCTTCTTCGACCTTTGCCGCCTGGGCGGCTTCTTGGTTCTGGCAAGTAGCGACCCCGGCCCCCGGGCCTCAAGCGCAAGCCCTATCCCATGCCTGCTCGTGTTTCATGACTGGTGGTGTCTGTCACATCACACTGGGGCCGAACACGCGTGGCTCTCCCGTTCCTAACAACATGACCTGACACCGTGTCCCGGCCCCGGCCCGCCACCCTGCCGCGCGCCCTACCCCGCCGCTCCTGTGCAGGGTCTTCATGCAGCGCCACACGCCCTGCTCTTCGCTGCTGCGGAGTCGGCTCATAGTGGCGGCGGATCTGCGCAAGGAGCGACAGCGGCTCCGAAACCCACAGTGATACATCAGTACACGGCCTGGTTTTTGGGGTCGGCAGGCAGGGCAGGCAGGCAGGCAGGCGGGCGGTGGGGGCGGGCTGGATCTGGCCGTGTTATTGGCGGTGTTTGCACCTGGCTGGTTGTCTGCCCCTGCCAGCATTGTCCTGTTGGTTCGCGCACGAGGCACGGGGGCTGGGTGCTTATACTGTAGCCTCCAACCTCCAACACGAGAGAAGGCGTGTGGCTGCTCGAAGGCAGCTGGCCGCTGGGAGGAGGAGGAGGAGGAGGGCAGCTGTGCTGTGGGGGCGTGCCCTATTCCCAGCAGCATGACATGCGTCGCCGCCTTGATAGTCCCTCTCCGCCGCGCCGCCTGTGATAACGTGTGGTGCTTTTCGGCTGCGGACATATGATCATATCGTTTTTTATTATCATTACAGTGTGGGTAGGCTTCCGGGCCCCGTCTACCGGTACGTCTTTGGTGCCTCTTGAGGATTGGCGTTATGGGGCGTCCTGTACCGGCACATCGTGATGGTGGAGGGCGTATGGTGGAGGGCGCGGGGTGGCGCGCTGGGCTGAGGCGCCTGTGGGACATAGCTGGGTGTGGGTGGTTGGGTGTGGGTCGAATCCATGGATGTTTCGGGGGGCAGGGAGGGCGGGGCGCCGGCGGCGGCAGACGGCGTGATGCGCGTCGCGATGCGCGTCGTGCGTTATGGCCGTCCTTTGGATCGGAACAACGCTTTTGACGCTTTTCGTTACACAAATACCGGGATTACTAAGGGCGTGTTACCGCGACGGCCGGGCCGGGCCTGTGCGGTCCGGGTCCTCCTGAACTCCACTCACGCGTCCACGGCCAGTGCGAGTGGGAGCTGGTGGAGGCTTAGGCCAACGTGGCTGTGGCCCGGACTCGGTGCCCGTTGCAGCACCTATAGAAGATTCGTGTTGTTGCAGGGTGGCTTTTGGCGCTGTGGAAGTGATTCCTGGTAGATGAAGATGGTGCAGGGAGCAGGTGCGCGTGCAGGTTGTGGCACAGCGACGGGCGCAGCGCGCCACGGGCGGTGATTGGGCGTAGGGTGGGCCCGCCTCCCAGCCCAGCCCGGTTTGTGGCATTGGGCAGGCGGTGAGGAAGGTGCTGTCTTGGCGCAGGAATGGTGTCCGCCGAAAAGTATCTCCATGGATTTCCGGACGATAAGCCAGCAACAGGCGGCGGTGGTTACCGGAGCCTCCAGGGGGGAGGCAAGAAGTGCGGCCCAAAGAAAGCTGCAATTGCGTCTCGAGTTGGCGGTTGCGTTGTCCACCCACGGGTCCTTGCGGGGGTCGGGGGCTGGAGGCGGCGCGCCTCGCGGGTGCACTGCCGCACCCACTTGCGCCACCGACGGCGCGGCGACCCCCTCTCACTGAGCAGCAAGGCGTGTCAGTAGCAGGTGATTGGAGCCCGCGGTGGGAGGGGCGGCGGTGGCGCCCGCCTTGATGGGAATGGTGGGTTGGGTTGGGTTGGTCTCTGTGGCTGGCTGCCCATAGGATCACGATGTTGGCACCGGCCCGAGGATAGCGACCGTGGTGTGACGATGGCGACGACGCTGGGGATCGATGTGGGTACCTCCGTAGGCGCAGGATGTTTGAAGACTGACTCATTTTGGACCGGTTGGCCGGTGTGCAGCCAGCGGGCAAGGCTTACGTCGTCGGGGCCAGTCAGCCCTCCTCGGTCCTCACTTGCCGCCGCCCGGTTGCGGGTTGTCCGGTTGGAGCCCCAGGGCATCGGCCGGGAGACCGAACACGCGACAGGCCACAGCGGTCGTCGAGCGGCCCAACTGCAATCACAGGGACCCGCCACAGGGACCGACACAAGTTAGGGTTATGTTGCTCTGATGACGACATGCAGAATGGAGGATATATATATTGGAGTACAAGTGCACGGCGTCGCAGGCGGGCCGTTGAGTCGGCGTGGTTACAAGTGCGGGCGCAGTGTGATGTGGACGCAGTACAGGGCATATGGTACCGTATGTTGGTGCTCCGAATGGCAGGGTACGGTATGATCGCACGCGCGGCCGCGAATGGCATCTTGGCATGCATCCCACACAGCCCAACCGCCACGGCTCCAGCATCCACAATGTGCGTCTTGCGCCGCTTGGGGCGGGGCCCCCTCCCTCACCTCCTCGGGTGTGACTCCCATTGCCGCTGCCGCAGCTTGCAGCACATGCGGCAGCAGCGACGGCTCGTTCCGACCCGGCCGGGCCCTGCTGGGCCTGCGTGCACAACAAGCGAAGAAGCAGGCGACGCGACGCGATGCGACGCGAAGCTTGGTGACGCCCCGGCACGGGCACGGACTTAGGCCATTTCGGTACGGTCCCGCCGCCTGCACAATACGGCGCCTGCGAGCCGCTTAGAGCCTTAGACCCTCCGAAGGGAACACCAACCCACCCGCACGTGCAAGTGCCCTTCTTACGCTCGACGCGCCAATCCATTCACGATCACACCCCACGACTGCAGTTCGTTACCCAGAACCCCGCTCCAAGCTGCCCCATGCCGGGCAGGGCTCCCCTGGTCGGTCGGGGAGCACCCGCGACCCGCCTGAGATTCCCAAGCAGCAACCTCTGCACACCGCCAAACCAAGCCTGCCGTACTCACTTGATGGATCGGGGCACCAGGTACGGCGCGTCCGTCTCAATCATCAGCCGCTCGCGGGGAATGGAGTCCAGCAGTGAGGCCAGCTCAGCGCCGCCCCGCTCCGGCCGGTCGTCGCAAATCCTGCGACCAGCCGCATTCGACAGCCGGCCCGAACAACTTGAAAACGTGCGACGCCGCTCCTCTCAGCACGGCGAGGGGCGCTTCCAAGGCCACGGGACTCCTCCACACCAGTTCACCGCAACGGGGCGGGGCCCCAGAGCGCGGAGGATCCGTGGGACTCGAGACACCCCGAGCAAGGCTCCTGAGAACCGCGCGTTATCAAGGGCAGATCAACGCCCTTGCGCCGTCTGTTGCTGCCGACAGGTTCCCCTTTTTCTTCTGTTCTCCCGCTCCCACACCCGCCCTTTCCCCCTCCCTCTCTTCTCCCTCCCGCCCTCCACCTCTCCGACCGACCCCTCTCACCAGCCCGTGATCCCGATGTACAGACCCAGCTCCAGAAACGTCTCCAGCTCCCGCCCACTCCCCGTGAAGCAGTGCACCACGGCGGGGGCCGGCAGCGGCGAATGGCGGCTGCGGGTGCGCAGCGCGTGGGGGGTCGGGGCGCGGGGGCCGGGACGGCCGGCAGGGCGGCGCGGTGCGGAGGAGACCTGGGTTGCGGTGCCCGCGCTTGCTGGCTGCGGCGCAAGGAACGCCCGCGCGGTGTGCTGCGGAGCGAGGGGTTCCGTTCCAAGTCGGGGCAACGTCTCCGAAAAAGGGGGTGGGGTGGTTTGATCGCTGCCCCCGTTCGTAACATCGTAATGCAGTCGCGTGGGGGCGGGGTCGCGTGAGCCCTGTCAGCGGTGCAGAATGGGGGAGTCCCCCCGCACCACAGGGAAGCGCGCCATGAAGAGGGAAGGAGACCGCGAGGCTCGGGGCGCGGGGCTCCATCTGTAGCCTGGACCAGGACAGGGCCGGTGGGAGTCCTGGGGCCGTCGCACACTGCTTTCATCTGTTCGCGTCCTTGGCCACGAATCCGTGCCCGCTGCTGCCCGGCTACCCCCTCGGCCCCCACCGTAGGATCTCCGCGAAGCGCTCCCCGGCGTCCCGGCAGTGCATGAACAGCGGCCGCCGCAGCTCCTTGGCTAACAGCACCTGCTCCTCAAACCACCTCTCCTGCGAGTGCCAAAAGAGCAACGCGGCACCCGGGAAGGACGGCAAGCGCCACCACTGTTAAAACAGTGCAGGCAAAAGACCGATGCGCAAACAATGCACCAAAAAGCACTTCGTTTTGCCTCCACACGCGACTGCGGAGCGGAGCGATGCGATCATGCGAAGCAGGGCGGCAGGTTTCGTGGCCCCGGCTCCAGGCTGATCTGGTTTGACACAGTCTGACTGACCTGCACGTCCGGAGGGCTGAAGTTGCGGTTGAAGTCGAGGCCGCATTCCCCGATGGCGACGCAGCGCGGGTGAGCGGCCAGCCGCCGCAGCTCCTCCAGCGTCGAGCGGTCGCATTGCTGCGGGGGACACGGCGACGGCGACGGCGACGGGGGAGGCCACGACGACGGGGTATGCGGTCATATACAAAAGACCCATGGGTCAGAGATGGGCACGACGAGCCGAGACGACGACAAGGTACCAGCAGACTTCGCTGGCACCCACAACGCAGCGCACAGACGTCAACCCGCTAAACCCGGGTCAACCAGGGCGCCCAAGAACCACGTCGCGAGCATCCTGTCATGAGTGGGCACAACAAGGACTGCCGCAGGGCCGCCCGCCCGAGGCGGCCCAGGGGCACGCACCTTACCTCACTCCACCTCACTTCACCTCACTCCACCTCACTACACTTTCATTTCACCCTATGACCTCGTCTCACCTTCGCATTGTGCGGGTGGACGCCGGCGGTGAAGAACAGGGGGTAGGAGCCCTGCCCCCGCCCCTGCCCCTGCCCTTCCTGCCGCTGCTGCGACTCGCAGAGGTGGGCCGCGGCCGTCGACGTCCTCACGCAGGTGCCCGTCACCACCAGCGCCCGCACATTGGCGTCTCGCGCCCGCTGCAGCACCGCCGGCAGGTCCTGGGTGTGAAGGCCACACAAGGACATGACGCGGAGGGCGCGGACAAGGAGCCGGGTGGACGCCAGACGGGCAAGGGGGGGCAGGGAGGCGCTGGAGGTTGGTCGATGAGCTGGCGTGGCTGGGGGAGCATGGGGTCTGTGCACCGGAAGCTGATCTGGGAGTGCGACCATGAAGGCGGCGGACCAGGTGCAGACATGGAGATGTCGGTAGGAGGGAGGAGCCGCTTGGCATGTTTGGAAAGTGGGCGAGAATGGCGCAGCGGGCCTGCTTGGGCTTGCGCGGGCGCGGTGAGCCCCGCCGACCGGAGATGCGAGGGAGTGTGACGGGGGCGCGGGATCGGCTGCAGAGCTAGAATAAGCCCGTTGGCGGTCGTTGCGTTTTGACGCAGTGACGCAGGTATTTTTTCCAGCCTACCCTGTGACTGTGCCGTCACCCTTTCCCCCCCTGCGGTGAAGTGCTCCCGCCGGTGTTGTGGCACAGGGGGCGTGCGCTGTGCGCTGTGACCATCGCACGCACCGAGCGAAAGGATGGATCCACCAGGTTACAGCCAATGTCGACGAGGGGCACCGGCGATGGAAATGCCGCCGCTTGTGCGAGTTGGCCTTGGGTTGGACGCCGCCTCTCCTGCATCGCTTGCGGACTCCCGCCGGAACCCGAACCCAGTGGCTTCTCCAAGGACTGTGCGCTCGCATCCGCCAGAACGGATGTTGGATGCGTACCCGCAGCTGTCATTCGTGCCGATTTATGTAAGATGGTTGGTTTGAATTTACTTGCTTGCAACTGAAGACGAACGGAGGTGGGACAAAAGCGCTGAAAGTTCTGCGCCATGCCAAATGTATACATATATATGCTGTAGTTACAAGTAAGGCTAGCTTCGGTAAGCTGCACAGGTATCAACCTTTAGCTACCACGGCCTTGCTCGTGGGGCCGGTGCACCCAAAATCCCTGGGCATCATTCCCAGGTCGCTCCATATATACCATAGATAGTTTATATCTGTAAAACGTGATCTGGACAAGCAATGCCACGGGCGAAAATGGGGAAATGAAGTACCATGGGTCCGCTCGCGTGTGCTCGCCCGTGAGCCGTCTCCGGCTCAGCATTACTCGAACACAGTCATTGCGGCAAAGTCAATCAGTCCAAGCGTGACCATCCAAGACCGTCCTGGGGTGTACAGCGCCCAGAAGGCAAAGAAACGCTGCCGTTGCCGAAACCGCTCTAGGTACGGCGGGGCACTCACCATCCACCTCAGCCTGTTTCCACGGGCCCACACCCACACTGAAAGTCGAGTCAGGTAATCCGATCGACGTCGTATTCCCCACCCCCCTAAGCACAAGCACACGCACACGCGTTGCACACGCGAGCAGCTCTCTTCTTAGACACGACATTTGGCTGAGGGCACACAGTAAACGAGCAAGAAAGAGCAAAGGCGCCCCGCACTGGTGTCGCCCAGCTCCTTCACCAAACCCCCCTGCCTCCCTCCTCTGGAGCCGACTAACGCTAACGCTAACGCTGACGCCGGCCCATGTCTCCTAAGGAAAGGAGGGACATGCCCGTGCCACCCGCGGACCGCCGACATGCCGGGCCGCCCTGACTGCTTATCATCGAGCCCCAGACACACCCCCACATCGGGAGTTCACCAGCCAGCAGATAACACCCACCGCTGTTGAGGGCGGATTGCATGGCCCTGACCATGCCCCTTTCAAAATTGTTTCGACACCCCAACGCCTGCAAGCGTACTGCGTCTTGCTACCGCACCAAGGCCCGCCTTCGGCCCTGGTCCTTAACGCCCCGTCTCCGACCTTCGGTAGGCTGGGATGCGCCGGCTGGAGAGGCTCGAGAGGCTGAACTGCAAGAGCACCCCAACCATTAATCCCACCCGCCCACCCATTCCTAGAACAGGCCGCTGCCCGCAGTAATCGCCACTGCTTTCGATGCGCCGACATCCCACGCCTAACCCCGCCCTGCCTTCCTGCCTGCCAGCCAGTCACACACCCTGGGCTCTGGTCTGGGTATGCGTCTCGGCTGCACTGGTAGCCTCCGGTGCAGTGCACGGCCAGCCGGCCCCTTGGCTCTACCGGTACTATTCTTGAGTCTGGCGCCCACTGTAACAAGCTCGCGCACACACCCGCCCCCGCACGCACGCACCATCCACGCCACGTCACGAACGAGCCACGCCGCGAGACATTCTCCTCCTCTGCAGTTCATCACACAGTGCGTGTTCACCTACACCCGGACCCCGGGCTCAGGGCCGCCAACCGCACACACAGCGGGGCCCAGCCGCCCGAGACGCCCCAGCCCACATCGCCACCCAGCCCACCGCAGCCCCAATCCTCCGCCCCCAAAGCGCCAGGAAGGCACCCACAACGCCACAGGTGCTCTCGCACCCACGCCCACGCGCCCACCCCGCACCCCGCGCACCTCGCCCGACCCTTCCCGGCGTATCCCTCCCTCCACTGGGCCTCCCATACCCTCACGTGGAGAGCGCCTCGAGCTGCTTGCGCAGGTCCTCCACCTCGGCACGCATCTTTGCCAGCGCGTCTGGGTCCTCCGCCAGCTTCTTGGTCAGCGGCTCGCGCACCTTGGCCGCCTTCTCTACGTCCTTGCGGGCCTTGTCCTTGGCCTGGGGGAGGGGGAGGGTGAGAGAAAGGACACGACACACGAGGCGGCACGTTGGGGGTTCAAAAACTCAGGCTCGCAGCGGGAAGGGGGCGGGGCGGGCAGAACGGGGCAGCGGGCGGCGGCAGGGACGCAAGCCCAGCCTCCGCTGACTCCCTTGCCCGCTTCCGCACACATACACACTCCCCGCGCCCGCGACCCCACCTTGCCCTCCAGCGGCTTGCCCTCCTTGTCGTGGGTGGGCTCCCCACTGGCAGGGTCGAACTGGCTGAACTTGTCCGCGAGGGCCTCCTGCGCAGCGCACGAGCCAGGGACACGCAGGGGGAGAGAGAGTGGGAACGAGGGCGGGAGCGAAGGAACGAGGGCGAGAGAAAGAGACGAGGGTTTGTCGGCAAGTCAGGGGGGGTGGCATACGGGGCGAGGAAGCCTCGTGTAACCTGCGCAGGCAGGCAACCCACTGGCCCTCCCTGGCCCCAGCCCCCCAGCCCCCAAAGCCCTCGCCAGCCCTGTCCTGCCCTGCCCTGCCCACCTGGATGGACGGCAGTGCCGCCAGCCCCTCCAGCTTCTCCAGCTCCTTGACCTTGCGCTCCACCGCCCCCTCCAGCTTCTTGCGCGCGGCGCTGGCGGCCGCGGCAGCCCGCGCCGCAATCTCCTCGCGCATCGCCGCCGGGTCATCCAGCTTCCACACCGCCTTGCCTGGGGTGCGGTCCGGGGCCAGGCGGCCAAAGCACCACCACCACCACCACGCGACGATCCTCTTTTAGCGCTGCTGCATGGGTGATCCCCTTTTAAGCGCAGCACACGGCAGCGCCCTGCAGGAGCCGCGACCTGCCTGCCCGCTTGCAGCCGCCACGCCCACAGCCACGGACATGGGCAACACTCGCCTCTCCCCACACGCAACAGCAGGCCAAGCCCGCACCGCTTGTCAGGCCTCCTCGCCCGTCCCTCGCCCTCCCTAGCTGCACAGAGCCAAGCCAGCCACACGGTCGCACCGCCGCCCACACCCGCCTGTCTCCAAACCCCCGTGCCCCTGCCCCCCGCCGCAACTCACCTTCCGGCCGGTCCTCCAGCCGCACGCCCAGGTCCACCAGTGTGTGGTCGCGCAGCCGGTCGCACGCCGCCAGCACCTCCCGCGCCTCCGCACCGGCAGCCGCCATGGCCGTCACCTCCCCGCGGAACGCAACCAGCGCATCCAGGTATCGGGCAGTGGTGGCTGCGAGCTTGGCGGCAGGGTCGGCCAGCCGCCACGCCGCCTTGCCTGCGGGTGGGTTAAGAGTAACAGAAATCAAGCCAAGCGAAGCGGAGCGAAGCGATACGCCGCAGGACCCAGCAGAGGTGCGTGGGTGGGTGGGTGGGTGCGTGGAGGGGTGGCAGTAGCTCAAGGGGATGAGTTAAGAAGGGGTCGGACGCGACGCGGTGTTCGGGGTTGAGTGGATGCGGAGCGCCAGAAGCGTGTGTAACGGGGCGGCAGCGGCGGCAGCAGCGGCGCCCGAGACCGGGAGGTGCGTGCCATTGTTGGCGGCCTGCGGTCGAGGTGGCAGCTACGGTGGAATGCATGCATGCGTGGGTGGGTGGGTGGGGTGCTTGCACTGCCTCTTTCGGCGTGCGGCTGCAGGTACGTACCACTTCCGCACCACACCGCGCGCGTGACGGCAGCCGGCCTCGTCGCAGCTCTGCAAGCCCGGGCGACCAGGACACGGCCGGAAGGGCCATGTTGCTGCCTTCCACAGTTTCCAACCACCGAATCCGCCCACCCAGCCACCCAGCCACCCACCGTTGGTCCCCTGCTGCTCCTCCAGCTGCACGCCAAGGTCCGCCAGCCCCTGGTCGCGTAGCCGGTCGCAAGCCGCTGCGACGTCCCGCGGGTCGGCCTTGGCCTTGGCCATGCCGCGCACCTCGTCCCGGAACGCCGCGAACACGTCCAGGCAGCGCGGCGACATGTCGTCGGCGCCCGCGGCGGAGGCGGACGACTCCGTGAAGCCGGGCCTGCGGGCAGCACCAGGCCGCGTTGGGAAGGAGGCCGCAGCCGCCGCAGTCGGGCCAGATGGCGGACCTCCGAAGGAGAGGCCGACGGGGCCGTACGCTTCGTATGAAGCGGCGTCTCGACGAGTCCAGTGTGCTCCAGTACGTTCAAGACCGACCCACCGACAGATGTCGGGGGGTGCGGCGCGGCGAGGCAGGAGCGAAGCGCGCCCGTGCGTTGGCTACGCGGCGATGTGGCGCCGGTGGCTGTGCGGTCCAAATTGGTGGTCCGGCGCGATGATACCGCATCGATGGGAGGTACGGTAGGCGACGCAGGCGAACGGTGGGGGTGGGGACGAGCGCGGCCGCGGCACGCGACACACGTCCCGCGCGTGGCGCCTTGCGCGACCTTCCCCCCGGGTAGCCTTCCGTCGGGACTGGGGGGCACCGACCCAGACCCAGACCCTGACCCTGACATCGTCCCACGCCCCCTCCGGCTCCAAGTGTGCGGCCCCGCCCGCCCCCCCGCAGCCGCGCACCGGTCACTGGGCCCGTCCACGATGCCGAACACGGACAGGATCCGCGTCACGTAGGCCGCCGCCTTACGCAGCAGCAGCGGCCGAGCAGCACCCGCCTCCTGCCGATATCATCAGACAGGGATCCAACATCCGATCCAACATCGTCAAACAGGGATGAGGGATGAGGGAAGGCAGCCAGCGGCAACGCGGCGTCAGGGGCTGTCTTCATCTCTTGCTCTCCTTTCCAAGTCCGTGCCCACTCGGTAAGCCCTGCGCCGCCGGTGCCCCCTCTTCGCCCGCCGCCTGCCAGGCTCCCTCCCTCCCTTCCCCCACTCACCGCCCAACCTCTCCCTCGCGGCCGCACCTTGACATTTCCCCCCCGCCTGTCGCCTCACCTTCTTCTCCAGGTACTTGTTGACCGCCTTGATGAGGTCCGCCAGCGCGTCCATGGCGGCGGGCGTGTTGATGTTGTCCCGCAGCGCCGCGTCCACCGCCGCCTGGGTGGCCAGGATGCGCGTGTTGAGCTCAAAGTCGTCAGCCTGCGAAGCCGGGGCGGGGCGGGACGGGACGGGGGGCGAAGATGAGGCATGGCGGCGGGCGAAAACCGGGTGGGTGGGGCGGGGGCGGGGGCGGGAGTTAGGGCCAGGGCGGGGCGGGGCTTGATCCGTGAGCTTCTAGGCGCCGCACGGACGCACGCGGGATGCGCGGCAGCGAGGAGGGATGGGGTCTGTGGTGATCTTTCTCCAGCTCCGAAACCTTCTGCCCAGCCATCGCTCACAGCCGCCGTGTACTGTGCCAGGGTGCGCACGTGGCTCTCTTACCTGCCAGCGCTGCTCGGTGGCGGTGAGCTCCTGGCCGCGCACCGCCGCCTCCACGTTTTGGAAAAAGTTCTTGAGCTGCGCCTCTCGCGCCTTCATCTCCGCGCGGCTCTGTTCGCCGTAGAGCATGGTCTTGTTCCAGGGCTGCAGCACAAACATCAGCCGCAGCTGCCGCGCGTTGAACGTCTGCAGCGCCTCCCTGCGGGCCAGGCGCGGTGCAACACGCGGTGCGCCATGCGACCGAGACGGAGCACATCGCCTCTCGTTGCTAACGTGGTGTGAAGTGAAGTGACGTGGCAGGCCAGCCGCTAGGATAACTTCACGGCTGCCGTTTTGCTGCGCGGGCTGCGTGCTGTCCTCCCGAATCCGCCCATCTACCGGTGCCAGTCCGCCTCCGCACTGACGCGCCAAAGTTCCCAAACGTCCCAGGGGACAGGACGTCCTGACACCTAAGGCACGCCTTGGGGGTCTGTGCCGGGCTTTGCGCATCCCCACCTGGATGGGAAACCCCACACAGCGTGCGTGCGTGCGTGCATGTCGGGGCGTGCTCACGACCGGTGTACAAACGTTGTGTCGCCTTCAGGTGTGCGGCCGGGCGGCAGCGCCGGCTGCATGGGCCCCTCTGCTGCCGCAGCAGTGAGGGACCGCAGCCGGGCGTGGAGGTGCGCCGGTGGTTGGGAGCCGCTGTGTTGTCGCACGCAGTCATACCCTCTCGCATCTTGCCCCGGCAGCCACGTCTCAGGCATTGCGGAGCGGCTGCGATGTGCGTTACCTCGTCCGTGCATCCATCCATCCGCCCATCCTCCCCCGTTGCAAGCACACATGCACATGCATGTCCCCTCGTTCCCTGCCCCATGGCATGCACACGTGCTCGCGCCCGGCTGCTCGCGCGCAAGCGCAGTCGCACCTGATGGTGACGAAGTTCTTGAGCGACTTGGACATCTTGAGCCCCTCGATGTGCAGGTGGCCGCAGTGCAGGAAGTAGTTGACCCACTGCTTGCAGCCGCTGCGGGATCAGGGCGGCGCCAGACACGTCCAGATGGCGGCAGTCGGCAGCTCAGCGGCAGGGCGCGGGAAGAAGCTGATCTCCCTCCCACCAGGCAGCAGGTGGTACCGGGCCGTGCGACGGCAGTGCCGCCCGCCGGCCCCCGCCCCGCCCTCCGCCGGCTCAACACCCCCTTACACAACTCTGTGGACCCCCCTAGTCCGCAAATGTGCCCCGTGCCACCACACCTTGCCTTGCCCTCTCAGCTCGCTCGTTCATTCATTCGCTCATTCGCCTCTCGCTGCCCCCTTCGCAGGGCCCAGGCCGCGCAGCGCATTGGGCAGCACCTCCCCCTCCCCGCAGCAGCAACCCGGGGTCCCCCCCGCCCGCCCGCCCGCCCGTTCCTCCGGTGTGGCACTCACTCGGTGTGGTAGTACGCCTCCGCCTGCGCCAGCTCGTTGTCGTGGTGCGGGAAGCGCAGGTCCTCGCCCCCCGTGTGGATGTCCAGCCGCGAGCCGATGATGGAGGAGGCCATGGCGCTGCACTCGATGTGCCAGCCGGGCCGGCCCAGCCCCCACGGCGACTCCCACACCGGCTCACCCGGCTTGGCCGCCTTCCAGAGCACAAAATCCTGCGGCGACCCAGCCGGTCAACACGGAGAGCCCCATAAGATACGTGCATTGAGGGGATCGCGCGCCCTTGTTCCGACCCTGTTGGAGCTCCACAGGCGCACGCGCCGCCCCCGTCGCCGCGCTTCCCACTGCTCCCCACCTGCGGGCTGCGCTTCTCGCTCGTCTCGAAGTTGCTCTCGCCCTCCGCGGCCAGCGCAGCGCTGCCCACGGCCCACGGGTTCAGCTTGCCGTACGTGTGCCCGCAGGACCTGCGATTGATGGATCGATCAATTGATCGCCACGCACGGCCGAGCGCGAGCGCGCGACCAACACTAGCAAGTAGAACAACAGCAATTACAAACAACTCCTCAAGTGTTCGTGCTCGCGTGTATGATGTCTCCGCCCCCTTCCTGCTCCCATCATTCTCTCCCGGACGAAGCCGCCGTCCCTCCGCTGCGGTATCTTTTTATCATCCCCTCCTTATTTAAGGGAAAAATCCTCCACGACATGAAGACAGGCAAGTACACGGCACCGAGCACATGGCACCGCGGACGGCGCAGGGCATCTGCAGGCAGCCTGCGTGACGAGATTCGCACCGACATGTTTCGAGGGGATCAGAGGGCCATGTACCGTGGTCCCCGCCTGCGCCAGCAGCGCGCCCGAAGTGCGGCCTGGAGAGCGCCACGCCCCGTCCACCTCCCGACCTCCTGCCCACGCTCCTCCCGTCGCAAGCCGCTCCCTGACGCCCCTCATCCGCGCCCTCACCCGCCGCCCTCACCTGAAGTTCTGTGTGTCAAAGTAGACGGAGCCGTTGCAGACGTAGGACATCTCGTTGTCCAGGATGCGCTGCACGTAGGCAATGATCTCCGGAATGTACTCCGACACACGGGTCATCACGTCAGGCCGCCGGCAGCCCAGCGCGTCCATGTCCTCCAGGAACTCGCGCTGAAGCGCCGGACCGGGTTGTGGCAGGTTTGGATTTGGGTTTGGGGTTTTAGGGGGTGGGTTCTGGGATGGGGTTGGGTAATAGGGTTCGTCTGGGTTGAGGGACCCGGCCAGGGCGTGAGCGCCTTGCGTGGGCGTATGCTCAGTCACAGTCGGCTGGGCGTTGGCTGGGCGTGGGCGCCGGCTCGCACCACGCCAAAAGAGCCGACGAACGCAAGTCGTCCAGCCAGCAAACTCCCGCCCCCCGCCTCTGCCCCTGCCCGCCCCGTCCTCGCACCTCGTACTTGGCCGCGTGCGCGCGGAACACGGAGGGGTCCGTGACGGCGGCGCCCAGTTCCTTGTCAAGCGCCTCCGCGACGTAGTCCCCGCCCAGAGCCAGCAGCGCGTCAATCGCATCGGGGCCGCCTGCGCACGAGCGCCCGCGACCGCAACACCCATAAGACAGGAAACGGCAGTGAGCCAAGACGCGACGCGATGGCGCAAACTGAACAGGGCCCTGGCGCGGGCGGCCCTTCTCCGGCGATCCCTAGCAAACCCAGGACGATAACGAGGAGGCGTCAACTCAAGCCAGCAGCCCCGGACCTGGCGCCAGCGGGTGCAGCGTGTCCGCTGCGAACGCGCCCGGGAGGGCAGGCGCGAAACCCGGGCCAGTGCCCGCCTCGCAACCGCATGGGCTGCGGCGAGCTGGTGAGAGGCGCGTTCGTAGCAGCTGGCGCTGGACAGGAACAGCGAGCCCGGAGCTCTCCCTCCACCGCCCAGCCGGGCCGCACCCAGCTGAGCTGGCCACCCTTTGCTTCGGCCACTTCGCCTCGCGCCGTATTTCCACCCACCCGTCTGCTGGAATGCCTCCAGCGCTGCCAGCGCGTCCGCCGCCTGCTTGCCCTTCAGCGCCTCGCCCCTGACCGCCCCCTCCAGCTCCGAAAGCTTCCGCTGCGCAAAGGCGACCTTCTTGTCGTCGCCCGCAACCGCCTGCAGTCGTACAGTGCAAGCACGGGCGGCCAAACGTGGCGCCAGCCCCCTCGTCACCACGACGCCATCTTGTACAGCCTGTCCAAGCCAAGTCACTATGCTGACCCACCAAGGTACAGGTGCAGGTCTTCCTTGACCCGACCCATTGTCCACCCAACCCAGGATCCGGTTGGCCAATCAAACACGGCCGCTGCGTGCTGTCCCCTTTTTGCGCCTGCCCTGCAGTATCCGGCGGCCAGCTTGGCGGTCGGATAGAACGGCCAGCCCAGCCGCATCCACGAGGCAGCCTGCGCGATGCCGCAGTAACATGCGTCCGTACAAACGTACGGCAACGCACCTGCAACTCGGCCTCCGCCTTGCTGACCAGGTCCTGGAGCTCCGCCACCTTGCCCTGCTGCTTGGAAATGGCGGCCTGGATCGCGCGCGCCGCATAGGCTTTCACCTGAGCGGGTTGGGGGTTAGGGTGGGTGATGGAGTGGGCAGATTTACGGTCCGGTCGCTGCCGTTCCAGGGCTGAGGGCCCTTTGCCTCGACACCACACCCCATGTAACTGGCCACCGGCTGAGCCTTGCACGTCACGCCCTTGCGCAGAAGCGTGTGCTGAGCCCTACATGGCTCGTGGCTCCACCCAGCCTGGAAAGAAGAGGAACCGCGCGTGCCTGTGATGAGTTGCTGGCGGCCAAATGCGCTGAAATGGACCAGCCGGCCGGCCGGCAGGACCTGCCGCGCCAGTAGTGCCGCCCCGCAATCCGAAGCCTGCGGCATACCCTGGTTGACGGCCCAGCCGACTGGGTGAACTCCCCAAAGCGGAGTTGCGGGCGGAACCTCCGTGGCGAGCGGCCGTTGAAATCATCCAGAGAGCAACCATGGGATACACCCGGCAACATCCAACGAGCGACCCCCCGTGCCCCTTCCCTGGCCCCCAGCCTCCCCCCTTTTCTCTCGTCTCTCGCTCCGCCTCAGGCTCTGGGGCTTTCTCCCCAGTAGGATGCTTCCGTTGCATCACCACCGTGGGTCATAAACGACTGGCGCAACAGGCGCACCTCGTCGGGGCTCTTGCCAGAACCCTTGTACTGCGCCAGCAGATAGTTTCGGCGGGCACGCAAAATGATTTTGTCATCCACGTCGGTGACGTTCATGACCATCAGGCAGTTATATCCAAAGTAGTCCTCCAAAACGCGACGCACGATGTCGAAGCTCAAATAGTTGCGCGCGTGTCCCATGTGTGCCACATCGTAGACCGTCGGTCCACACGCGTACCAAGTTATCTGCCTGCTATTTGGCCCAGCTGCCGGCACGAACGGAACTTTCTCGTCAAGGAAGCTGTTGTATAGCACGAGCGGTGCAGCCTGCGCCCCGTCGGCGGCCGGCGGGTACCATTCGCGTGTAACTTTTGTGCCCGATGACATCCTCCTGACGTCGTGATGCAATCGATCGGGGATCACAGGGAAGGAAACACACTGTGCAGCAAGGAGATGCGTCAAATGGTGCCCAGCGACCCTGCCTAGGTTCCGAGCAGCGGCAAATGCAGTCCCAAGCGAGAGCATAAAATGACCTGCTAATATAGGTACTATTTATATTTCCATTTAATAACAAAAGCCGCCCTGCAGCTTGGCATCACGTGCAATTTGTACAACTGTTGCGGTGAACAGCGTATGGAGTGTATGAACAGCGTATGGGGTGATTGCCGAATTTATAAGGCAACGCATACCGCTGTGTATTCATAATTTATCTGCAGATACATTAGCAACGCAATACCACAGCGGTGGCGACATACGGTATTCTAACCATGCAATCTTCTGCACTCCGGCCCTGTACCCTTAATAGATCCCAACGGCCTTTCCGAGGTTTCCCTTCCACGAGTGGCCGCAGCGCACCTTTCCGCTGCAGAGCGGGGCTAGATGAGGACGTTTTGGCACGACTGAAGGCAGCAGAGGAGGAGGCAGCACGGCTGCGGAAGGAGCTGGCAGCAGCGCAAGCAGCCAAGGTGCGTCCGACAACCAAGGGTCATTGGTGTATTTCGTGCGCGGTTGACGCGTACCCCTCAGGGACCACAACCTTCTTCGCTGCTGACGCCGAGCAGCTGGCCTTGCCGGAATGGCGACGTTTGCAGTAATTGGCTCTTTGCGGTTGCTGTGGAAGCAGGGCGCCCAGGACCCGGTCGAAAAGGAGGGAAAGCCTGTGCGGATAGACTCGGTAGACAACCGTGAAACGCTCTTCGGAGGTACGCATGCGGAAGCGTAAGCGGCGTGAGCTATGGCTGCGAAGTGTGGCTCAAGCACGACCCGCTGGCCTACGGCGCTATCTTGTAGGCGGCCCTCGCACCACGTGGCTGTCGGAGAAGGACGTGGAATTCTTCAGCGGCCCTGCCGGTGTCCGCGAGGAGGATGCCTCCACGGAAGCACCAGAGTACAAGGCAACTGTCCAGGTGGGTGGTGCCGCAGCCGCTGCGGCGCTTGCTCGCTTGCTACAAGGACGGGGTTCGACCTGAGACACCTGAGACATGCCGTTGTGTTATGGCCTCTGCCGTTCTTTAGGCGCAGCAAGTTGCACCCAGGGCGGAGGTTTGACCACACGCAACCTGTATCTCCAGGGGTGACAAGCCATCCGCCTTTACTTGGAACGCATGGTGGCATTCGTCCGTTCATTGGGTGCTGTGCTAATGTCGCACAGCGCTCTGTTCTCATCATGCCTTGTACTGTGTACTGGCGGAACGGACACCCAGGCAGGGTGTAAACAACTGCCCTAAGCAAGCAAGGGACCTTCACGTCTGGTGCGGGCCAGGCGCCGGCCTGGGACGAGCCACGCCTGTGACACGCCTTCGACCGAGAACCCCATGAAACGAATGTATCCCGCCTATTGCCGCCGCCCTGAAAACCCCCGTGCAGCGCCGCCTGCTGATCGGCGGCATTCTGGCGGCTGGGCTTGGCGCGTTCGCGCTGGTCCCCACGGAGGCGCTGCGGCCCAAACCCAGCAAGCCGATGTACTTCTACCTGGTGCCGCTGCTCCGTGTCCAGGTAGGCAGGTCTATGTTGAGGCTACGCGTCACGTGTTGTCACGGGTCATTACTAGCCGAGCTGCTTCGTTGCGGCGTCATCGGCGAAGGCTACTACGTAGTGGGTGCTTCGGCGTTTTCCCTGATTCCTTTGGCGCTCTGGTGTGACGAACCGTATATGGTGTGGTTTGCAGTGCCCGTCCTCCTGGGTCCATTGAGCCTGCTGTAAGCGCACGAGCGTCTTTGTGCCACGCAACTCCGCGGCTCGGGTGTGTCTCGCGGCTCTTATCGCATCCGTCTCGCACTTACCCGGTAGGGACCGTCATCGTGTGGCAAACTGCGTGGTCAGAGCAGTCATCACGTGCTGATCCCTGGGTCCGTTCACCAACGTCGCCCCAGTTTCACCGCTGCGGCCCCATCTTCATTACCCCAAATGTGCCTTGTGCAACCCACTCCTGCCTGTCGGCGGTTGGCACAACCCTCACGGAGCCTGGCACTTCTTCACGCCCACGCCCACCCGCAGGAGCTTCTGGGCGAGTGCCGCAGTATTATTGAGGCTGCGGATTGGGACCAGCTGCGCCAGGCGCTGTCCCGCATAGAGGGCCCGCCCAACAACGTCCGTCAGAACCTCGACAACATCATTGCGCTCATCCCGGAGGCGAAGGCGGCGAGCCGCGCGCAGGAGCTGTCGGCGGACCTGTACGAGTACCTCAGAAGGTACGGCACGGCGCTGCACGGTGGTGGAGGGTTGGGTTGCAGCTTGGGAGGGGCGCAGCTTTGGTGTTGAGGCGCACCGTATGCTGTACTGTTGGGGATTTTGCGCGGATGCTGCATGTGGTGCAAGCGCGGCGCCGTGGTGAAGGCGCGGCGCCGGGATAGCACCGGATTGGTCCTGACAGCTGACCCTGCGGATGCTTGCGAGCGGGGGCGGGGCAGGCGCGGCTGGGTCGTCTTGTCCTGCTCCATGCTCCATGCCGCGTGTCCAACACGGAAGATGTGAATGTGCCGCGGTGCGAACTGCGCATGGATGTCACCGCGGCCTCATGTGCGAGGAGAGCTGCGTTGCGGATACAACCGTGCTGCTTGCTATGGACTATCTTGATTTGGCTGACCTGGATCACGCCCGGCTCACCGACCTCCTGGGCCTTTGCTGAAAGGGGTTCTGGCCTCCCACCCCTGCCCCTGATCCCCCTCGCATCCGCCCCTACAGCCTGGACTACCAGCAGTACTTCGACGCGATACCCCAGAAGGCGATTAGTGGGGCACAGAACGCCCAGTACGCGGCCTTCAGCCTGTCATCTCTGCAGGCGGCACAGGCCAAGATGACAGAGCTGCTTGCGCTGGTCCCTAGGGACCAGCTGCAGCTCGCTAGGGACCAACTGGCGGTGGGGTACTAGACCCGGGTTGCGCGTACGCTTGGGCGGCTTGACGGTTGGAGCATCGCGTCCATCTCGCGGCAGTGCGTCTGTTGTGGTGAATGATGGGTTGATTTATTGGCAGGCAGGCAGGCGGATGTGTTTGTGAGCAGGCCGCAGGCCAGGGCAGGCCGTCGAGTGTCGTGCACTCTGAGCGTCAACTAACTGTTCGAAAAGGCATGCGGCATTGTTTTTGTGTAGAGAGTGATTTGGTCCTAATAAATACTGTCCTTTTTTCTTTTTTTTGTTTGATAAGGACAAAGCCGGCGACTACCGGTATCGGGGTCGGCGCTGACCATCGCTGCAGCTCATTAAACTGGCTGCACATTAAAGCCATTTAATTATATTGCGGTGTTGCGTGGAAACCCCAGGCCGGAACTGTAGTCTTCGGAGGACCGAGCGCGAGCTCAGGTGAGGATTGGGGCAAACTTGGCTTTTAACGTGACGAATGGACTTGTTTCATAAGGCGCCTTGCTCGTCTCGGAAGTCAACGGAAGGCGTCTGGCGCGAAGCACGTTAAGTCGAATCCGTGAGCCTGAGTACACGACTGCAGCGTTAATACGCTCAGCATTCACTGTTTGTACTGGTCTAAATAATTTACATCGCACAAGGTTATTGACCGACTTTGTCCGCTCGTCAACAGTGGAACCGCCGACACGCTTCGGTGCGAGAAATGCGTACACCTCTCAGAGGCGTGTTTGTTGTTGGGTCTTTGGGTCTTGTAGCCCGGAAACCGGAGGTGTCGGGAGTAACGTTTCTCCGTGCCGCCCACCGACCCTGATGCCGGGCGCTGACCCTGATGCAGCTGATGATTCCGCAGATTGATATGACAGGCCATCACTTAAAGCCCCTGACCTGAGACCGCTTTGGTGGCCCTCACGCGCGCATACCGTTGCCCGCCATCCTTCATCCAGGGTGTGATGTGTATGACAACACGACGCCTGACAGCACTTGGGCTCCCGTGAATCTCAGTCACGCGGTCTACTGTGTAGAAGCCTCCGCGGTCACAGTTACGTGCCAGCGCACTGGCTCTGCTGCGGGCGTGGACGAGCACGCTTTAGTCACTCTCAACCTATGGCGGCACTTCACGCACTTCCAGGCTCCTCGGAAAGCGATTGCCTGGCGCCGCACTCAACCATGCGGCGCCAATGCGCGCAGCCGCATGCGCTGGGCCTGAATCCCGTAACCCCTGCCGCTTGGGCCCTGGCCGTGCCGCCGTCGAACAACAGCAACGATCACAACAACAACAGCAGCAGCACCGGCGGCGGCGAGCACCCTGGCAGCAGGCCTTGCGCGGGACTGGGGCACGGCTGCGCCCCCGATGCGGGCAGCGGCCGCGAGGGATCCGCCGGCGACGAAGCGCAGTGCGCCGCTGCGCCGGGGGCGGTGCATGTCGCACCCGGCTTGCTGCCGGAGCGTAGAGGCCTTACGAGCGGCTCAGATGTGGAGGACAGCAGCACGCCGCCGATGGGGTCGGACATCGCCGCCAGCGCCGCCTCCGACGCGCCGCCACTGCCCTTCAGCGGCGCGGCGCCGCCGCCGCATCCGCCGCCGCTGTCCACTGCGTCGCTGCAGCACCCGCAGCTGCCGCACCTGCAGCCACCGCCGCAGCTGCAGGTCGTGACAGCAGCAGCACCACCGCAGCCGCCGGCGCCACAGCCGCAGCTGAGGCCACGGGGCTCCGAAAGCGCCGAAGGCACCAGCGGAGCCAGTCGGCACCCCGCAGCCCTGCAGCGGGCGCCTCAGGTCGCAGCCTCAGGTCGCAGCGGCGCACCCTCGCCTGCTGCCGCAGCCGCAGCCGCCCCACGCTGCACCTGGTCGTCACGGACACCGGGGTCGCGTTGTGCTCTCGGCGGCAGCGGCGGCGGCGGCAGGGGGCCATCGCAGCAGCCGGAGCAGGCGGCGGGCGGCGGCGCTGCCGGTGCAGCCCCCCGGCATCCTTGTGTGATGCTGGGCGGTTGCGAGGAGCCCGGACTGGGGGCGGAGAGCGGGGAGGCGCAGCCGGGGTGCAGTGAGGAGGAGGGCGAGGAGGGCGGCGACGGTGGGAAAGCCGGGGCGGAGGGGGAGGTGCAGCCCAGGGAGGCGGATCACATGCCCGGCTGCTCCCGCTGTCGCTTCGCGCCGGTAAGGGTAAACCCCTGGGTGTTGGTTTCGCTGACGGTTCAGTGCTATGTTGTGATGTGGGTCGCATGCGGAAATGGAGTGGGTTCAGGTCGGGCGTGCTGCGCGTAGCGGGGCTTGCCACCCTGGCCGGCGCAAGGCGCCTTGCTGCGCCGTGTCATGTTTGCCTGAGCGTGAGCCTGAGCGTGCAAAGCATGAGCAAGAGCATGAGCAAGAGCGTGAGCGTGAGCATGTGGGGGGCCTGGAGATGGCTACGGTGTGGCACCGGGGGCGAGGGCTTGCGCGGGAGGTGGCTCCAGCCCGGCCCCTGTCGCATCTCACCCGCTGCTGCGCCCGCTGGTCCCCTCTGCCCCGCTGCCCGTCCCGTCCTGGCGTTTTCAGGCGGGGTGTAGCAGCTGCCGCGCACGCCCTCTCGCGTCGCGGCCCTACGCGCGATGGCGGCCGGAGGGGGCGCGCTTCCAGGAGGTACGCCAGCGGGGTACAGTGCCCTGGAGGGACGCAGGGGATCGCTGGCGTTTCTGCGCGGGATGGGGGCTCGAGGGAGGCGAATGCTTGGCGCGTTTTCGTTCAGCACGGTTCACCGAAGTCGCGAAGAGGGCTGCGTTTCGCAAAACCGGCCGGTTCGCACCTTTGCACCTAAGCTGGAGGCCTTCGCCCAGCGTCCAAGTACCGCAGCCCCATCATGCAGCCTCCCATCGCTTACTTTCCTGCATGTTCGTCTTTCATCATGCTTACTCTCCAGCATGCAAATGCGCCGGTGTGTCCATGGACTGCTCCGACCGTGGACTCACATGGTGTGTGCACCCGACCGCATGATGCCCGTGGATGGTACTGACGTCCTGCACGTCCCCCTCCGGTCGCGCCCTGGCCGCACAGGGCGTCCCCAGCGCGCCCGTGTTCTACCCGACCCCGGAGGAGTTCTCGGACCCGCTGTCGTACATCGCAAAGATCCGACCCGAGGCGGAAAAGTACGGCATCTGCCGCATCGTGCCGCCGGCGTCCTGCTGGAACCCGCCCTTCACCTTGCTGGAGCCCGGCGGCAGCGGCGGCGGCGGCGGCAGCGGCGGCGGCGACCGCGGTCAGGGGCAGTTTCGCTTCCAGGCGCAACAGCAGTTCACTAGCCGCCTGTGCATGCGGCCCCGCGGCTCCGATGCCGTGCAGCCGCCTGCGCCGGAGGACGCGCTGCATCAGCAGCACAGCCCGCAGCAGCAGTCGCAGCCGGTAGCGGTAGCTGTAGCGGTAGCGGCAGTCTCCCTCATGGGCGACTCCGCCGGCAGCGGCGACGGCGGCGGCGCAGGGCCCTCCGGAACGTCCTCCAGCGGCCGGGGAGGCGGCCGCGGGCCCCAGGCTCTGGATGTCGGCCTCGACACCACGCCGGCCGGCGTACGGCTCGTGGCGCCGGGTAGCGGCGGTGGCCGCCGCCGCCAGCCACGCCCGCCGGGCGCTGCCGTGGAGGCCTCCCTGGAGCGATACTTGATCGGCCTGGGTGCCCACCCGCTGCTCGGTTTGGACGAGGCGGCGGCGGCAGCAGCGGTGCTGTCTTCCGCTGCGGCGGTGGCGGCGGCTGGGACGGCGCAGGTGACGGGCGCCAGCTCGCGCAGCGCCTCGGCGGGCCCGCAGGGATGCGGCGGCGGCGGCGAGGCCGGCGCTATCGGCGGCGAGGCTGGGGCTATGGCGGTCGTGGGGAAGCGGCGGCGGCAGCGGCGCACCTGCAGCGGCGGCGAGAGCGGCGCCGGCGATGGCTCCGAGTCGGGCTCGGACGGCGGCGGGGGGTCTGGGTCCCCGGAGTCGGTTTCGGAGCGGTCGCACACGCTGCAGTCCTTCCAGGCGTACTGCACATGGGCCCGGAGCCTGCACTTCGGCTTGCCGCCGTTTAGCGACCGCTACAAGCAGGACCAGGGCGCGGCGGGAGCTGCGGCGGCGGCGGGGTGCGGCAAGGCCGCCGCTGGCGGCGGCAGCGCCGGCGACGAGACCGCCGCCGCGGCGGCAGCGGTGGCGTTGCCGCCGCGGGTGCGCGCCGCCGTGGCGCGTGCCGCCGCCGGCGGCGAGCCCTCCCTGGAGGAGGTTGAGGCGGAGTTTTGGCGCATCGTTGAGCGGCCCAGCGGGGACATGGAGGTGGAGGCGCTGTACGGCAGAGACCTCGACTCGGGCCGCCACGGCAGCGGCTTCCCGCTGCCGCAGGACGCCACAGCCGCCGCGGAGGGGCCTGCGGCGCCGCCGCCTCTGGATCCGGAGGACGAGGAGCGGCTGCGGCGCTACGCAAGCCACCCGTGGAACATCAACAACTTGCCGATGGCGAGCGGCTCCCTGTTGCGTTGCTTCCAGGCACACGAGCTCATTACGGGTAGGTCGTGAGGGCAGTGCGGACCGGGTTGTTGATGACTTGGTGGCGGGGTGCGGGGTCCCGGGGGGAGACTGGGCCATCAAGGAACATCAGTGCTCGGCCCGGGGCCGGCAAAGCGGTTAAGTAGCAAAGCAGCACCGAAGCGAAGAGACCGACGCGACCCTGTCGGCCGGGGCTGGGGCCGGGGCCGGGGCTAGAGCGCTAGATCCAGTGGTCCGATCAGTGCCGTATTTTGGGGTCATAATTAAAAGATGTTGGATTCCCACCCCGCTGGATTCCGAGCTCTGCAGGCGTCATGGCGCCCCGCCTGCACGTGGGAAGCTGCCTGAGCGCCAGTTGCTGGCGGGTGGAGGACCACGCGATGTACTCGATCACCTATCTGCACACGGGCGCGCCCAAGGTGGGACCGGGGCACCAGGCCCCAAGGAAGGCGCCGCTGCCGCGGGTGGCGAGCAACGCCACTCATTGGGACGGCGCAGCGCCCGGGAGTTGACAGGGCCTGTCTTGTTGCTGTAACCGGTACTGTTGTTGTTGGTGGTGGTGGTGGTGATGGTGATCGTCGTGGGGCCGTCCCCGTTTTGGGGGTTCAGCAGCTGACTGACAGCTCCTCCAGCGGCGCGGCGTTTTGGTCGCCATGTGCCGCTACGCCCCATCAACCCCACGCCGCACTGCCCCGCCTGCGCACATTGCGCACGCCCGCCTACGCGTCGGCTTGGCTCCTTTGGCCGCCAGTCGGGTCGCCTGCTGCCGCATCCCCATGTCGCTCCCTTGTCGCCCTTTCCTGGAACTCTCTCAAACTCACCCTGCCTCCGCGCACTGCGTCCCGGCGCCCGCGGCTACCCCTTCCGCGCTGCAACGGAAACGGGCAACGGCAGGTCTGGTACGGCGTGCCTGCCCACGCGGCGGCGCAGTTCGAGGCGGTGATGCGCGACACGGTGCCGCACCTGTTTGCGGAGGAGCCCGCCCTGCCGCACCTGCACCTGCACCTGCCGCTGCCGCTGCAGCACCGCCCGGTGGCGCACATGTCACCGCGGGAGCTGCGGCGGAGGGGGGTGCCCGTGTGCAGGTAAGCGGCGGTGGCAGAAATGCGCCGCAATCGCAGCCCCGGCCCCGGCCCCAGCCCTGGCCCCGGCCATGGCCCCGGCCATGGCCCCAGCCCCGGCCCCAGCCCTGGCCCCGGCCATGGCCCCGGCCATGGCCCCAGCCCTGGCCCCAGCCCCGGCCCCGGCCAACCACCTTCTTGGTGCGCCGCGCTGCGTCGGAAAGCGCGACTCGAGCGCCGTTGATTGTGTTGCTCGGCCCTCCTCGGGCGGCCTGCCCTCCCCCGCGCAGGCTGGTGCACGAGGCGGGCAGCTTCGTGGTCGCCTTCCCCAACGCCTTCCACTCCGGCCTTGACGCCGGCTTCAACGTCGCCGAGGCGGTCCGCACCGCGCCGCCCGACTGGCTGCCCTTCGGCAGCGCTGCGGTGCGCCGCTACCGCCGCCAGGGCAGGCGCCCCAACTTCAGCCACGACGCTCTGTTGGTCCGCCTCGTAGCCGCGGCACGCCAGGCCGCCGCGGCGGCTGGGCAGTTGGCGAATGTGGAATCGGAGGCGGCGGTGGCGGCCGGGGACGCCGGCGGCCTTGCCGCGCCGGTGGTGAAGCGGAAGGGGGAGATGGCGGCGGATGTGGGTGCGGGCGGCACCGATGCCGCCGCCGATGGCGACCAGGCGGTTGTGGCGGCAAGCGGCGGCGGCGGAAGCCACCACGGTGAGCAATACAGCTGGCAGGCGGCAAGCCTGGCGGCGGTGCCGCCGCCGCCGGCGGCGGCGGTGTGCGCGGCGGTGGGGGAGCTGGCGCTGCGAGTTGAGGAGGAGGCACGGCGGCGCGCGGCGGCGCGGGCGTTTGGCGTGACGCAGGTACGACAAAGTATACGGCAGAAGCAAGGGTACTGCGTTGTGCGTCGCGTCCTCATCGCGTGTTCTGCCGCCCCGCCGCCGCCCGGATCTGCTCTCTCGCCCTCCCGGGTCTGCTGGCTCCGACTGCACCACCCGGGTCGCCTCATCACCACTCTCGCTGCGGATCTTCTGCGCTTTCATGACCCCCTGCTGGCTCCTCGCCCGTCCCACGGATGTGTCAGCCGCCACCGTCGGCCCACGACGCGACTGCCCCCGCGGCCCTTCCAGCTCCTCACAGCCCCAAACTCGACCTGGACTCAACCCTAGACCCCCCCCACCCTCGCCTGCCTGCCTACCTGCCTACCAGCCTGCCTGCCTGGCTGGCTGGCTGGCTGGCTGGCTGCCTGCCTGCCTGGCTGCCTGGATTGACGCCTCGCCGTGCTGCACGCCCCTCCCTTCCTATCGCAATGCGCTACATTTGAGCGCAATACCGGTATCAAGTGTCATCCATTCGCACCCAATTCGCACCCAAATGCGATATGTTGCATTGGCGCCGCACTGCATTGCATTGCAGGAGAGGCCCATGTCTGCGCTGCGCTGCGCGAAGGAGGAGGAGGAGGAGGAGGAGGAGGAGGACATCGCGGCCGGCGCAGCGGACCTGCAGTGCGCAGCGGACCTGCAGGGCTGCACGGCCTGCCAGTGCGACCTCTTTCTGTCAGCGGTCGTCAGCGGCCAGCGGCCGGGCGCCGCCGCCTGCCCCGAGCACGCCGCCAGCCTGGGCGTGCCGGCCGAGGCGTGCGTCCAGCTGGTCAGGTGAGGGGCCGGAGAGGGAGCTCCGCACTCAGCGGGACGAGCTGCTGACCGCACAGCACGTCCTCGTGTGGGTGTTTGGGATTCGGCCCGCGCTCCCGCCCCTCGTGGGTGCACCGCATCACGCCCGCCCGCCGCTGTCCGACTCACCTCCCGCTCCGCCTTTGGCGCCCCTCCCTCCCGCTCTGTTCCCGGTGTCTCTCTGCAAAGGTACTCGCTCGAGGAGCTCCGAAACCTCATCGATACCGCGCTGGGGCTGTTTCCGGAAGCCCAGGCCGCCGTGGCCGCGGCGCGCCAGCGCCTGGCGGCGCCGCCGCTCACCGCCATTCGTCGTCTGGGCCCCGTCTCCAAGTACGGACTGCCGTACTCAGCTCCGCTGGACGAGCAAGACGCGCGGGACGCCGTATCGGAGGCCGTGTGCGCCGTGGCAGGGCCCCCGGGCGACGAGCCGTACTTGCCGTACGACCCCGACGCTGCAGCTGGCCGCGTCGGCGCCGACGCGGTGGAGCGGGAGGGCGAGCAGGGAGCAGCGGCCGCGGCCTCCGCCTCCGCCTCCGCCGCAGTCGCAGAAGCATCGCGCGAGGCCGTGCCTGTGGCCGTGACTGCAGCGGCTGCGGCAATCAAAGTCGAGGTGAAGGTCACCGCTCCTTCGCCGCAGGAGCAGCTAGCCACTGGCGAGCAGGTAATGCCCTGGGCCGACGAAGCGGGCGCTGAGCGAGAGCGGCTGGGGCCGCGGCAGGTTGTGTTCTTGGAGGAGCAGCAGGCGGAGGCGGAGCGTCGGGAGGAGCAGCGGCGCGCGCAGGAGAGCATGCGGCGCGCCCGCGCGCAGAGGGCGGCGCGCAGGAGCACCGCGGCGGCAGCGGGCGGTGCAGGCAGCGGCGGCGGTGGCGGCGGCGGCGGCGGTGCGGCGGCGGCGTCACCGGCGCAGCCGGTGCGTTGCGTGCCTGCCGTGGCAGTGATTGCGCCGGTGGCCGTTCGACCTCCGCCGGTGGTGCTCACCTCTACCGAGACTCGAGTGTCGACGCTGGCAGATATACCCCTGCCGACGCCGCCCGTTGGCATCAGCCCCGCCGTCGCCGCCGCCGCCGCCGCAACGGCACCGTCTGTGTCCAACCCTGCCGCCCCGGCGGAGGCGCCGGTGGCGCCGCCGTCGGTATCGGCAGCGCCGGCTGATCAGGTCACGGCGGTTCAGGTCGGTGCCAAGAGGGGCAGCCGCGGTTCGCCTGGGGCGGCGGCGGGGGCGGAGGCAGCGACGGCGACGGAGGGCGAGCGGGCGGTGCGGCCCCGCCGAGAACGTCGTGTGCCGAAGCACCTGTTGGATGCAGAGATGGAGCTGGCGGAGGAAATGCAGCAAGTGATGGCGAGCGCAACGGCGGCGGCGCCGCCGCCGCCGCCGCCGCCGCTGCCGCCGTCGCCGACGGCACCGGCGTCACCGGCCGCCGCCGCCAGCCCAGGACGCGGCGGCGGTGGCTTTGGCGATGCACCGATCAAGGATCCGGCAGCGGCGCCGAAGGAGCGCGGGTCATCGGCGGCGGAGGCGGAATCGTCGTCCTCCGCTCAGCAGCAGCAGCCGCAGCCGGTGGCGGCACTCCAGCAGCAGCCGTCCGTCGGCTCTGAGAGTGCGGTGGCGGCGGCGCCTGGTTCGCAGCTGCCCGGTGCGGGCTTGCAGGCAGGAGCAGCGGGGCGCTGCGCGGCTGCTGCAGCTGTTGCTGTTGTGGGCCCCACGGCAAAGCTGCCCGAGCCTCTTGTCGAGCAGCGCTTGTTGCAGCAGGCAACGACAACGACGCCATCGGTATCGCAACAGCCGCCACAGCAGGAGCAGCAGCAGCAGCAGCCGCTGCAGATACAGCCCCTGCAGCAGATGCAGTCGCTGCAGCAGTTGCAGTCGCTGCAGCCGCAGTTGCAGCATTTGCAACGACTGCAACAACAACTACAGCTTCTGCAATCGCAGTCACAACGACAGCAAGCGCAACCACAACCGCACCTGCAACCGCAACCGCCCAAGCCAGGCGAGGAGGGCCGGCCACCCGTCGCAGCGGAGCCTGCTGCAGCTGCGGCAGCCCCCCCTGCATCCGCGCCGACGCCTGGCCCCGCCCCCGCGCCGGCGCCTGCGCCTGTGCCCTCCACAGCCGACGGTCTGGGGCCCTCGCCTCGCCGCAGCAGCCGCCCGACGCGGCCTTCCGTGCGGCTCCTCAGCGGCACCGGAACCGGCAGCGGCGGCGCTGGCGGCGGTGGCGCCGCTGCCGGCGGAGCGGGCGCCGCCGCGGCGGCGTCGGCAGCGGCCGCGACGACGGCGACAGGAACGTCGGAGGCGGCGGCGGCGACTGCGGCCGCTGCCTCCGCCCCCCCGGCCGGCGTGTTGCTGCTACGGCGCGAGACCAGCAGCGGCCCCTCCACCAGCTCGCGTGGCGGCTACGCGGCGGCTGCAAGGCGCCTCTCCCGCGGCATCGGCCTCGGCGGCGCAGCCCCGGGCGGCCTGCCGCCCACAGCCGCCGCCGCAGCGGCGTTGGTGCCGCCGCAGCTGTCCTTCGCGACAGCTCCTCTCCCAAGGTATGCTTCGCTGCTGCCGCCTGCAGCGCCGCCTGCGACGGCGGGGGGCAGGGCGGTGGCGACGGTGGAGGCGGCGGAGGCCGCCCAATCACAGGTTTCCCTTGCTTCCGCGACCGCTCATGGCGCCGCTGACGCTGGCGCTTCGGGACCGGAGGGCCTTTCGGGTGTGGTGGACTGCGTGGAGGAGCAGGCGGACGTGGGGAGGTCCCAGGCAGCGGCCCTGATGGTCCCCAACGCATCAGCGGCGGCCGCCACTGAGGGGCCCAGCGCGGCGGCCTGCACCTGCACCTGTACCGGAGGGCCGCAGTTGCGGCGGGAGGCACCAGCGGCGGCGCCGGCTGTGCATGCTGTTGCGGCCAGCGTGGGAGGGCCGCCGGCGGCGGCGACGGCGGCGGGGGCTGTCGGCATGGGCCTCGTAGCTCCGAAGCCACCGCGGCCGCTGCTGCTGCTGCGCGACGCTCCGGTGCCCCCCTCAGATTCGACGCAGCGCGATGTGCGGTCGGAGGTTCCGGAGCATCCCCGGCAGCAGCAGCAGCAGCAGCAGAGCTCGCCGGCGGCGTTGGCCCCGGTGCGGCCGCTGTCGCCGCCAGCGGGCCCAAACGATATCCAGCAGAAGACGGAACAGCCGCGCGGCGCCGCGGCGCTGCCGCGGCCGGAGAACGCCGTGTCTTCGGCCGCGGCCGGGCGGCCGGTGCGCAAGCGCAAGACCGCGCTGAGCCGCGACATGGTGATGTACGGCGAGTCGGCGACGCTGTTCGGGGCGCAGGGCGGCGGCAACGCTAAGCGCAGGTCCAGCGGCGACCGCCGCGGCGCGGCCGCCACAGGCGGCAGCGGCGGCAGCGCTAGCGCAAGTGCAAGCGCCAGCGGTACCGCCGCGGGCGGCGGCAGCGGCAGCGCCAGCGCCAGCGCCGGTTGGAGCTCTGAGGCGCGGCGAGGTCCCGGTGAGGTGGAGGAGGCCGCCGCCGGCAGGGAGATGGAGGACACGCACGCCAGCCAGGTGGTGGCGGCGGGGCCTTTCGCGAAGGAGGAGGAGGAGGAGGCCGACGAGGAGCAGCTCCGGCCCTTGGCGGTAGGCGCTCTGTCGCCGCCGCACCAGGCGCTCTTCGACCCCGACCTGGTCCACCACCACCATCACCATCACTTGTCCGGCACAGACAGCCTACACCACAGCCACGGCCATGGCGCCGCGGGCGCCGGCGTCAGCGCTGGCGCCAGGCAACTGCAGGACGGCGGCGGCGGCGGCGGTTGCGGCGCGGGCCAGGGCTTTGCGGCGATAGAGTTGGAGGCGGTGGTTTCGGGGCTGGTTTCGGCGCCGCACAGCCCGGACCTGCTAGGCTTTCACGACCATGATCACGACCGGGAGCAGGACGTGGACGATGTGTTCATGGCGGACGCGGAGAGGTGCGGCATGGCGCTGTCAGCGTCGCCGTCGGTCAACGCCCTAGACATGATGCTGCCAGCCGGCGGCGGCGGCGGTGAAGGCGGCGCCACCGCCGGTGACAGCCCGCGGCTGGCGGTGGCGGTGTACGGCGACGACATGTCGCACGCGTCGGAGGGCGCGACGGCGGCGTGTATGCCACCTGGGTTACAAGCGGCGGCGTCGAAAGCTGGTGCTGTGGCGGCGGCAGCAGGGGTCGGCCTCTCAGGCGGGCCGGGCTTGTTCCTCAAGCCCACAGCCGGCGGCCACTCCATGGCAGCTGCTGCTGCTGCAGCAGCGGTGGACGGCGCGGCTGAGCGCGTGTGTGACGTGGACTCTGACGTGAACGCGGGGGCGTCGTTTGGGGCGACCGGGTGGCTGGCTTGCACGAGATGGGCCGCCGCAGATGCGGAGCCGTGTGGTGCCTGGGAAATGGCGGGCGGGGACGGGGGCGGGTTCGTGGAGCTGGATTGTGCTGCGCAGCGGCCCCTGACAGCGGCGGGTTATCTGGATGGCGGCAGCCGGCAGGGGCTGAGCAGCCTGGCCGCCGGTGCGGCTGCTGCGGCTGCTGCTGAGTGGGCGGACTTGGACGACCTGGTGGTGTTGTGAATGGGAGTGAGGGGGTGTGGCGGAGCTGAGGTGACAGGGGGGAAGGTGTCGGCGAGGGTGGTGACGAGCATGGGGCCACGCTGCGAAGGATGATGGGGAAGACAGCCGGTGGGCTGATGGGTGAGTGGGGAACGTTATTGGCGGTGTCGCGCTGGCGTGATGTCGCGGGGGCGTCGGCGGGCACCGGCAGCTCTGAAGGGCGGTGTTTCACTAAGAACGCGCGGAGCGGAGCGCAAAGAGTTGCTGTTGCTTGGCATGCCTGTTGTTTTGTTGACGTTGCGTGAGCTGGAATTGTCGTTGCGCCGTAAGTGAATTGAAGTGGAAGGAGTGTGTGGCGCGTCGTCAGCTCGCCAGCATCGCTGCGGCTGGCGCGGGACTCGGGAGGGTTTGTGTCGGTCTGTCTCTGTCTGCCGAATTGAGCTGCCTATTGTCGTCGCCTCGCCACCGCTGCGTTCGTTGTTTGATTGGAAGGACCCGAGCACCGTGCGCACCGTGTTCTCGTCCGCTCTGCTAGTACTGCTGGCTGGCTGGCTAATTGGCTTGCTAATTGGCTCGCTAATTGGCTGGCTGATTGGCTGGCTGCGCTGATTGGCATTGAAAGCGGGCAGGAGCTTGCTGGTTGGGCGCTGTTGCTTTTTAGGTACATTGGCACAGGCGTTTGTCCTCCACACACGGCCTGAGCCTCACGCAGCAGCCATGTGCCTCTTTTCGACGACCCAAAACCGTTTATTTTCTGATGCTGCGAACACAGTTGGCGCCGTAAAACCTGACTGGGCTCACATTGTTGACATCGCTGGCACAAACAGGTTCTACACTGCGCTGCGGGTTTTCGGGCCGAGACAGAATGATTTAAAGAAAAAAGCAAACCCAATAACAATGTGGCGCGATGGGTGCCGCCGCGGAGCAGGTAGGCCAGGTAGATTCTCACGAGAGCGATACGACAACGACAGTAAATTCTATCTTCGTCGAAGCTATGTCACAGCACCATAAGTAAAAGTGCGCAAAGATGTATGCGTGTTGAAAGACACAAGTACGTATTGGTAGGCCGCTTCCGTCAATGCTGTTTTAGGCTTCGTTGCTCAGTCACACCGGGCCTAAGTCCTCTTGGCCCCTAACACCAAGTGCACCCTCAATATGTCAGTTACAATCAGTTGAGACAATAATTCCTCCAAAATTAAAGCGCGCAAGCTCATTCGGCCCCTTCCGCCATCCCCCGACGTACACAACCTTCGCTTGCTAGCTGCCAAGTATCGTTTTCGGAAGTGCATGCTTCTGGGTTATTCTAACCTGCTATACACCTACAGTGCTTTAACTAATGCTTAAATGAAGTCGTCGAGGGAAGCTGCTCGGCATGGGCCCTGGTGCCCTGGTGGCTCCTTTACCAGGCGCATTTGATGAGCCCAATTGACCTTTGCGTACAACAAGAAAGCCTGTGTAAAAATGGAGGTGAGTGGGGGTTTCTGCCTTGCGAAGCAGGAGCTCGGGAGCAACCACTGAACCACTCAACACCCGGCGGTTGTTGGAGTCAATGCACCCTTCGATCAGCGAGACTCAGGGTGCTAATATCTTGATGGCTACGAAGAGAGCGCGGCCTGAGTTTTCGCTGTTCGATGCTTTACCCCGGGCCAGGTTCGCCCTATGTCTCTCAGAACTGCAGCTGTTACTTCGATATTAAACGGCGAAATTCTCATTGCGTTGTTCTCGAAATGCAAGGTACTCTGCTGGTCTTACTTGACTACAGTCACGCTTTGTTGCTGAACGCAACGGAACTGGACGCCGCGTGTTTGCATTGCACGCACGAGGCGTAATTTTTACAGCCAGCAGATATGTATTTATAAGCAGTGAGGCGTTCTGTTCGCTGGCTGTGCACGCCCATGTGTGACACACGGGCCTAGAGCTAAACCGGCGCAGCAAACTCTTAACCTCGTGGACAGGCGTGGACCTGGCTTTTGCCTTATTTTACATTTCCGGTTTTCCCTGCGGGTTTGTTGTCCCGCGAAACCCGGGCAGAAGTACGAGTTCCTCAGCCGGACGGGCGAAGGCGCGTATGGATCGGTCTGGATGGCGCGCGACAAACACACGGGCTCCCTGGTGGCTGTCAAGAAGATGAAGGACGTGCCCACCACGGATGAGGTGCGTGCCAAAACCTTCGCGCCCTTTGCCGTACGTACGACCCACGGCCTCGTGCGACCCACAGCACATCCTTGCCGCCGCGCGCGCTGGCAGGTCCGCAGCCCACTTCCCCCCGCGCACCCAACAACGGGGCCCCGTCCCCCGCACTCATCACCGAAATCGGTGTGCGACCCGTCGGCCGCAGGAGGGCGAAATTGCCATGCGTGAGGTGCGGGTGTTGCAGCTTGCAAAGCACGTCAACATCGTAAACCTGCTGGAGGCTTACAAGAGCCAGAGCGGCAGACTGTACCTGGTGTTTGGTGAGTCGCGCGGAACCCCGGGCCATCCTCGCACTCAAAGCCCTTTCACAAAGCGGCCGCTGCCTCGCCTCGCCAAGCAGCAAGAGCCTGGAGGCAGTGATGCGGCATGTGATGCGGCCCCCGATAGCGCGACGAAAAAACCCAACGCTGGGTCATCGCCGCAATACGGCCACAGGCCGTGGATTACACGGCCTAGACAGCCCGCTGGCCGTGGGGAGCAGGACCCACCCTGTGCCGATTCGTCTCCGGACACCTCCCCGGCCAAAGCCCACCAGCCATCCGGCATCCAACGCCACACACGCACACACCGTCTCTTGGCATACCGGCACACCCAACCGGACGGGACGGCAGGGCTCTGGCCTCAGATGTTGTGGAGCTGCAGGAGTGCGGGCAAGCGCGGGCGGGCTCTGGGTCGAGCGGGGGGGCGATGGGCTGTGCCCCCCTCACGACCCCCTTCCCGCCTTCCGAGGGTACAAAAGGGGGGAGAGCGCTTCACTTTCAGGATCGCCCGAGCGGCCCTCAGACAGTGACAGGCCCTGTAAATACAGGCTGACACACATGTCGACACACGCACACACACGCACGATTAACTCTCCCTTTTCAGGGTTTCACAGTCGCACCCGCGGACTCACACACCCCCACGCACCCCCCGCGGTATCTTCCTTTTTACCCCACGCAGAGTACGTGGAGCGGACGCTGCTTCAGGAGCTGAGAGCCAACCGGGGCGGCATGCCGCCGCCCGCCGTCAAATCACTGACGTGGCAGCTGCTGCAGGCGCTGTCGTACCTGCACCGCAAGAGCATCATCCACCGCGACGTCAAACCCTCCAACATCCTCATAACCGACGGCGGCGTCGTCAAGATCTGCGACTTTGGCTTTGCGCGCGCTTGCGACAACGCGGCCTCGGACCCCGCCTACACCACCTACGTCGTCACCCGATGGTACCGCCCACCCGAAGGTGGGTTTTGGGCTGGGCAGGGCTGGGTTCACCACCGCAAACGCGCATGTGACCGCAGTAACAGCTGGGGTGGAAGGTGTGTGGCCCTCTCCCGGCCCTTGCGGACGCCGGCGCTCTTGTGCGGAGCTTGCAACTCCTGTACCTTGTCGAGCCTTACGTTATCCCGGCCAACAAACATCAAGGTTGTGACATGTGCGGACGCCGCGCTCGAGGTTGGGCCCGATAGGGACCCCCCCCACAGCCACCATCGCAAGCTGCTGTCCGGTGCGCTGCACTCAACCCGCCCCGCCCCGCCCCGCCCCGCCCCGCCCCGTCCCGTCCCGTCCCGTCCCGTCCCGTTCCGTCCCGCCCGCAGTCCTGGTGGGTGACACCTACGGCCCGCCCGTCGACATTTGGGCCCTGGGCTGCATATTCGCTGAGATGCTGCTGGGTCGACCGCTGTTCCCGGGCAAGAACCACCACGACCAACTGTGGCTCATTCTCAAGAGCCTGGGCGCGATGACGGAGCGCCAGCTGGATCTGTTGGACGCGGACCCGCAGTTCGCTTGCTTCAGACTGCCCAAGCAGTCGGAGATTGAGCCGCTGGACCAGAGGCGAGTGGCGCGGAGGCAGCGCGCTCTCGCGCGCGCAAACTCGCGCGGGGAAGGGGTATTAGGGTTGGACGCTGTGCTGGTGGGCGGCCTGTCCGTCCCCTTGATGCCCCCGATATTCGCGCGCGCCTGGGCAGTGCCTGGCCTGTCTTGACGGTACCCGTCCTGTCGGGCTTGCAGGCTGGGGGGCGTCGGGCCGGCGGCGATGCAGGTGCTGCGCGCGTGCCTCGACCCCGACCCGAAGCAGCGAGCCTCTGCGGAGGAGCTGCTGGCCATGCCGTACTTCAACGGCGTCACGGAGGTGCTCCCGGTGGCGGAGCTGTCAACGTTTCCGGTGAGGGGGCGACGAAGGGGCGGCGGCGGCCGAGGCGGAGAGGCGGAGAGGGATCCGGGAAGGAACGCAGTCAGGGCATGCCATCACTCAAGAGCTGTACTCGACCCCACGGCTCGGTCCGGTGAGGGCCAGCCGACCCACGGGACGGTCCGGCTTGGCGCGTTCTGGCACTTCGTAACGCACCTGCACGGCGAGCGCTCGTACCCTGCAGTTACGGCACTGTCCTGCCGCCGCACGCAAACAAAATTGTGCGACGATACGTGTGTGTGTGTGCGTGTGTTGCCTACCGCTTGCTACCGCTTGCCTACCTCCCCCACGGGTGCCCCTCCACGCCCGCTTCTTTCTTCTGGGATTCAGGACCCGGACATGAGGTCCCGGCTGGATCGGGCGCTGGCGCAGGACCACGCCAACGCCAACGCCGCCGCGGTCGCGCGCGAGGCCATACTGCTGGGGACGAACAGCAGCCGGCGTGCCATCGGCCTAGGTGCACCAACGACCGTCTCTAAGCCGCCGCCGCCGCAACTGCACCAGCAGGCGCTCCTGGCGGCCGCCACCGCCGCGGTCGCCGCCGGCGGCGGCGGAGTGTCGCCTGTGGGCCTTCAGCAGCCTCAGCCTCAGCAGCCTCAGCAGCAGCAGGGCGCGGGACCGCCCCTGCCGGCAAAGGCCGCCACCGTCGCCAAACTGGAGCCTTGTGGTGGTGGCGGCGGCGGTGCGCCGGAGTCGCAACGGCCGCCGCTTCAGCGGCACATCACGGCGCCGGCGGGCAGCATGGCCGCGCGCGCGGCGGCGGGAGCTGGGCAGCAGCCGCAGCAGCAAGTGCTATTGCAGCCGCTGGCCGAGCAGCAGTACTGCGGGCAGCACTTGTTGCCGCTGCCGACGCAACAGCAGCGATCGCGGCACGGCTCGGATAGCTCACAGCAGAGCTCGCCAAAGGCGCAGTCTTCCGGCGTCGTCGGCGGCGCCTGGTTGGGCCCCGCGCCGCCGCCGCCGCCAAGCAACTTGGCACCCGCGCGAGGGAGATCCTCCTGGCGCGTGAGCGGCGACGGCTCCGGTGACGGCGCGGCCCCTGCGCTGCAACCCGCAGTGCGGCAGCTGTGCAGCCTAGGGCGTCCGCAGCCGACGCAGGCGGCGGCCGGGCCCGGCAGCAACGCCGCCGGGCCGGCGGATCCGGTAGTGGCGGCGCTACAGCGGCCGCCGTACCAGCGAGCCACTTGGAACGGCTCCTCGGCGCCTCCTCGCAGCCACGGCGGTAGCGGCAGCAGCGGCGGTGGTAGCGGCAGCAGCAGTAGCGGCGGGGGCGCCGGCTCGAGCGGCGGCGCCGCCGCCGTCAACAGCAGCGCCGCCGCCGTCAACGGCGGCGCCGCCACCGTCAACGGCGGCGGCGGGCCGTCGTCGCAAGGCTCCTTCCTCAACTCCTGCTTTACCACCCAGTACAGTACGACAGGGTACGACACCGTCACGATGCATCGCAAGGCGCACTCGCTGGCGGGCAACGAGGGCCTGCTGCTGCCACCGGCCAACAGCGCCCCCGTCGGCATCCGCAATCTGTCAAATCTAGGCGGGCTGCAGGGCCGCAGCCTGGCGCCGGCGCCCGCACAGATCACCACCGGCGGCAGCACCTGCGCCCCCTCCGCCGGCGGCGCCTTCCCGCCGCCGCAGTTTGGCCTCCCCGCCGCCACCGGGACGTCCCACCGGACGTCTGTGTCGCCGCCGCCGCTGGGCTACGGCACCACGAACCTGCGTGGCACGAACTCCCTTCCGCTGGGGCCCATACCCGCCTGCCAAACGGCAGGGCGGCGGGTCAGCCAAGAAGGCGGGCCCGCCGCCGGATGCCACTCCTTTCCGCTGCCGCGGCCGCAGGCCGTCGCGACGCTGGCGGCGGCGGCCGGCCTGCCCACCACCACAGGCAGCGAGAACGGCATGGCTCTCAATGAGGCGGAGCAGTTGGAGGGCAGCCCGACCGACGCGGCGGCGGTGGGCGGGAACCAGAATGAGGGCCGCCGAGCGAGCGACACGGTCCTGTACGCAGCTGTGGCTCTGAAGGCCCGCACGGAGAAGGCGGCGTCCTCACGCATGATGTTAGCGCCTGGCAGGCCGCACCAGCACCAGCACTGCCTGAATGACGGGAACGGCAGCGGAGGCAGCAGCGGCGGCGGTGCGCAGGGCTTGGCTACCCTACGGAACGCTTCGTCGTTCAATCGGGGGCTGGGTGTGGGGCCCCTGGCGGCTGCGCCGTCGGGCCTGGCCCCGTCCTCGCCCGACTGTGGCGTTAGCGCGCCCGCCAACCTGCCGCCCCTGCAGGGCACGCCGCCGCAGCGGCGCATCTCAGCACCTGAGGCGGTGGCGATGGCGGTCCTGGCGGGAGGCGGCGGCAACTGCAGCGGCGGCGGCGCGAGCGTGGTGCAGCAGCGCGGCGGCGCGGCGGGCGCGTCAATGCACGGCGGCGGTGTGCAGACCGTCAGCGGCGGCACCGCTGCCGCTGCCTCCAACCAAATACAGCGCCACCGACACGTGTCGGGTCAGCACTGCCACCCCTCAGCCGGTGGCCACCACCACAACGGCCACCTCCAGACGGCACAGACCGGGTTCGGCTACGCGCAGGCGGCGGCGGCGCTTGGCTGCGCCGGCCCCACCTCCGCCGACGGGTCGGACGTCATCGTCGCCACGGGCGTGGCGCACGTGCTGCTGCCGTCACTGGACGTGGGCGGGTACGCCGTCAGGGCCGCCCGCGCATCCAGCGCCGGGAACGGGAATGGGGCTGGGGCTGGGAGTGGCGGCGGGGTCTGCGCCGGCGCCGGCGGCATGTATGTGTTGGGAGTCACGCGGCGGCCCAGCAAGCACTCGCTGCGCGTCGTGTATGGAGGCCCGGAGGTGCACTGCAAGCGCGAGGACACGGGCAAGGCGCTGCTGCTGGAAGCTGTGCGTGAGGAGGAGACAAGCGTGCTGTGATGGAGGAGGAGGAGGAGGAGGAGGAAATTAGGTGGGGCGTGGCTGTGGGGGCGTATGGCGGCGCGTTGAAAGGAAGCGCGGCTCGCGAGACGCAACGCGGCGCGGAGGACGCGCGGCGCGACGCGCTGGAAGGCGACGCGGCGCGGAGCTCGCGCGGCGTGCAGCTGGTGCAATTTGTCGAGGCGACGACGCGGCACCGCGACGGCACGGCCATTTTCGAAGAACCCAATACGAGACGAATACAAAGAACCCAATCGGATTTGAGAGCATGTATGGTCCTGGAATGATAATGGTGTGGCGTGGCGTGCATGCCTTGCGTGCATCGTGTGCATGGTTCCTGGTTACTTGCGACCCGTGAATAATAATTAATTGTGCTGAATGAACAACACTGGGCGGAGGGACACCCCCGCAACAAGTCCGCGCTCGCCCCCTCCTCCTCCTAGTGCGACGTAGACCCCCCACCTTTAGCTGATTGCTTTGACAATGCTCCCGAGGCCGTCGCAAGACCGGCATCAAGGGATATGACGTGTACATAGCGCTTGGCGCAACACGACACGACTCAGACGTGCCCATGTGCGGAATTGGGGTCGGAATACCAGTACCGGTATTGGCGTATCTCCTGTTCTCCTCTCTGCCCCGCAGCGGGCTCGAGCATGGGGCATCGAAAGGGCTTTGGGTCTGCGTGGACTTGCCAGATGGCTTCTGCTGCGCGGCCGTAGCTTTTGTTGCCGAACCGAACGTCTAGATCGTTGTGGGGACGTAAATGCCGCTGCGAGAGGGGCTGCGACCTCATTCGCAGCCGCATCCTCCACAGACAACCGGCCATGTTGGACTTGATGCGGGGAGCACGGAGCGGCGCGCGGGTCAAGAGTGCTTCAGCGTTGCGGCGGCTGCGGCGACGGCGGCTCCTGTAGGTATGGCACGCTGCACTCCTCTGTACTCATGGTGGTGGTGACAGGACTCTGAACTGTGCTGTACTGATGGGATTTCGGTGCCCGTAGAACTTCGCATTCTGTCACGCACAGAACCTGCTGGTGGTTGTTCGTTGTCACGCTTCTTGTACCTGCGGTTGGACTGGCGATGCGGTTTCAGAGTCTTGACATGGGATGCGGCGACGATGTGGTCACGTGGATAAGGGATTAATGGAAGGGCGGGATCTGCGCGCATGCACAATAGCATAGTGGCTAAGTGGGGCATTTGCACTGCTTGGCACTACGATATGCAACGCCATACCGGGGTTGGTGCCGCCTGGTAGTCGTTTAGGCAGCGGCGGGGGGGAGGGCAGACGCTACTTCAACGATGAGGCGAAGGCGTGGCAGCGGCATCATCCAATTGATTGCGGTTGGGGTTTTTGAGTAGGCTTTGGTGTCCGGATGTGCGTTGGTTTCTGCTGCTTTCCAAGCACTATTTGTCGACCAAGGGGCGGTTTCTTGAAGCGATATGGCCGATATGGCTTCCCTGTTGTCCGTGTCCAGCCAGGTGTCTGTTAGAGAGCAGCCGTTTGTAAAAATTAATCACGACAGTTAGTAATCACGCCTACCGTTGTTTCCTCTCGTCGCTCCGATCGGAGCCACAGTAATTACGATGCCTGCGCCCTACCAAGGCCATGCAGCTCAAGGTAATACGGGGCGGTCATCAAGAAATCGCGGTGGTCCTAGCTACAGCAGCACGGGTCGCGAGATGAAGGCCCGAAGCCATACAACGAGTCTATCGTACAGCCGTGCGACTCCCTTCCCGAGCAATGGCCTGTTGCTTTGGAGGGCTCCTGTCACGATGCGGTTGTCACAAGGCTCCTCTTATGCATACCGTACATCGCTCCAGAACCACAAACCGGCACGGTGACATTGATCGTGGACTTCGCTTTCCCTGTCGACGAATGTCACTTGAATGCTTGTATTATGAGGCACTTATGTATGAATTAGGATTACGTCCCTCATTCTACTCGTGTTACTTCGAGACGCTTGCAGTGCGTGCGGCGTGCAACCAATATGCTTACAGTACTTCTAGTGAACATTGATTCTAAAGCTTCATGGAGAACACCATCTTCTAATGACAAGAAACTGCTACCATGAAGACAAACACAACGACGACAGCACGGTGATGCCCCCCCGATAGACCGCAGATAGATGTCAACAAGCAGGAAAAGTAGCGGGAGCAGCAACAACTCTGGTGCTCGGGCCTCGCGGCCGAGCGGGGACGCTGCGAAAAAATGGGTCGCAGAGGAAACACGGGCGGAGGCAAAGGAGCTTTTCGCTCAGCACAACAGAGAAACTAGCGGCCTTGACGTTCTTTCTCGTTGCAAGAAGCTCAACGAGCTTCTCAGTAGTGTGAGTTTCATTTCCGCGACGTAGTGTTGTTCCTCCGTTATGAAGTTGTCATCGCTGTTTCTTCTGCCGTCGTCTTCTGTTTTCGTCTGGATGTCAATATGGAGCCCTCCTTTGTCCAAGTGTTGCTCTTTACGTGTCTGACGGTGCATGTCGCATTTCGGCCGGCTGTGCTTCCACAGGATGTTTTGTCGGGCAAGGGCGACGCAAAAGCGCAGCTAAAGGAGATCTTGGGTATCTTGCATGCGGGCCCAAAGCGGCCAGCATTCTTGGACAAGCCGCCTGTGACAGCTATTGCCGGAAAGCGGAGCACGCCCTCAAATGGCGCGCCTGAGGGGCCGCTGACACCTGCGCCAATGTCTACTGCTGCTGGCGATTATGATGGCGCTAATAGCGCTGCAGAAGGCAGCAGGTGTGACCCATAAGTTGTGCTGTGGGTTAAATATCCGTAACAACCGAAACACGCCCCAACGAGGGAGCCCACGAAGTCCCTTGAAGCTAACGTCCAGCATTTCCCTCTGGCTCATGCTCCCTCCGGTTCATGCACCCGCTTGCAGGGTGTTTCCACTTTCCGCGACCAGCACATTGCAGCGGCCGTCGGAGGAGGTGGAGGATATCATTACATTACTCAACGGCGCGTCACCTCGGTACAGCGCGCCCATCATTTCCACGCACAGGTTGACAAGGTCAGCGTCGGGAAGTGGAGAACAGACACGCGAGGAAGAAGCAGAGCAGCGGCGGGAGGCGGATGGAGAGGCGAAGGCTGCAGAGGCCGCGCGGTTTGGAAGAGCCAAAGAGGCCGCGGAGCAACAATGCAGAGCGGTGGAGGCTGCGGAACGGGAGCGGAAGGCAAAAGAGGCTGCGGAGGCCGCAGAACGGGAGCGCAGAGCAAAGGAGGCAGCGGAGGCCGCAGAACGGGAGCGCAGAGCGAAGGAGGCTGCGGAGGCCGCAGAACAGGAACGCAGAGCGAAGGAGGCAGCGGAGGCCGCAGAACGGGAGCGCAGAGCGAAGGAGGCAGCGGAGGCCGCAGAACGGGAGCGCAGAGCAAAGGAGGCAGCGGAGGCCGCAGAACGGGAGCGCAGAGCGAAGGAGGCTGCGGAGGCCGCAGAACAGAAGCGCAGAGCGAAGGAGGCAGCGGAGGCAGCAGAGCGCGAGCGCAAAGCGAAAGAAGCAGCGGAAGCTGCAGAGCGGGAGCGTGCTGCTGCCGTGGAAGCTCTCAGGCTGCAGCGCGTGCAGTGCGGTGCAGCGTTGTGCATCCAGTCCCACTGGCGCGGCCACTGCGGGCGGCGTCAAGCCGCGCAGCGGCGGCTGGAGCTGGCGGAGCAGCACGCCGCAGCGAGCATCCTGCAGGCCGCCTGGCGCGCCCGCCAAGTCGTGCTGGAGCACCGCAAGCGGCTGGTCGCAGCGGGCACGCTGCAATGTGCCGTGCGGGCGTGGCGCGCGCGGCGGCACCTCCATCAGTTGCGCGTGGAGGCCTTCACGCGGCGGCACGCGGCACGAATCATCCTGCGTGCCTTCATCGCCTGCCGCGCGCGGGGCTATACGTTGGGCCCGCTGCGGCTGCCGCCGGGGGCGCGCCCCATCGGCGCCTTGGGAGTGGACGGCGCGGCCTTGCTGTCCAAAAGGCTGCGGCTGCGCAGCGCGATGGACACCCGGCTGGCGCCCGAGTGCGTCTCGATCAGCGGCGGCGGTTCAGGTGAGTCTTTTGTCAGCGTGTAAGGGTGTCAGCCTGCGGCGGGTGAGAAATGCGCCCTGCAGGTTAGGGCCGGAGATGCGCCTTACTTCCTGTGCCCGTCTCCTGCTGTCACGACAGATGGACGGGTTTGGCAGTTCCCAGCGCGGAAGGGGCGTGTGGTGTGAAGTCTTGGATGCGGTATTGTGAGGAGATGTGTGCTGCAGATAAGGAGGCCATTCGTTGGTCGGCACGATATACGAACGGAGTTCGGTATAGGCCTGAAAATTGTCCTTTTTTGGCCTCCTGCAGAGGACGACAGCGCACGCCAGCACCGCACCGTTGTGACACACATGGAGCGGGTGCGCCAGGTCAGCGCAAATGAGCGCAACCGCCGCTGCGACGTCAGCGAGCGGGCCATCATGGTCGCAAGCGAGCATCGGGACACCGCGGAGGCGCTGGCCATCGCGCGGCAGGGCTTTGGCACCAGCACCAGCACTAGCACGCCGCGGGCTCCATCGCCGTCCACCGCATGGCCGCCGCCGCAGGACGGCAGTGGCATCCAACCAGACGGCCGCCGGAGCAGCAGCAGCAGACCGGGCTCGGAGGCGGGCGGGCCATTGCTTGTGGGGTCGTTCAGCGCCGACGTAGGGGTGTTCATCCCGGGGCTGAGGCCGCCGACGGGCCTTAAACGCACGCAGGGCAGCATTGGAGCGTAGCAGGCTTTTCGCCGTCTTGGGGTTGCCTGTCTTTCAGTATTTTTCCACGTTAGTCGGCTTGGGTTTCGTTGCGTGAGGGGAGCATGTGGCTGCGTTGGGAGGCCCGCACGGACGGGTGTCGACTCTTGACAAAATGGCTTAGCATGGGGCCTTGGGGCGGTTACACTGCGCGCATGTGTTCAGGCGCGCGGGCGGGCGCTGTTGGCTCTTGGCGTAGACTGTACATGTTATTGAAACACGGTTTGCATTGTGCACTCGAGGACGTCGCACTACTTTGGTTTACGGCTGGTGTCGGCATGCTGCGCGTCCCGGACGGTGACTAGGGGTGGGCAGGAGGACTAGGTCAGACTTGGAATGGCGACACGACTATTGACTTTGACTTGAAATGACATATATACGACTGTCTGCGTTGTGTACGACTGTGTGCGGTTATATATGGTATTCTTTTGGCACGATATGGGGATGGTATGGCGGTACCACCTAAGCGCGTGCTTGTGGCAGTGCACCCATTATTCAACAGTATGCGTACAACACTGCCTTGGGTATAGAATACCATTTAAAGGACGCATCATGCAGGTTGGGTACCGTGCCAAAATTCGCAAATAACATGCACAGCAACCCTGCTTTGCTTACACCGGACATGGCTGGTTTACGCGCTGTCGGCGGATTTTTGCATGGGCTTGGTAAAAGTAGAGCTTCGCACCAGGTAGCAAGTAGTGCTTGGATGATCAAGTGCTTACAGTCAGAATTTGGCTATGATTGGCCCCACAGAAGCCACGATATGTAAGTGACGGCTCAGTCGCTGTAGACCGCCCAGAAGCAATGGTCCCCCGCATCATATAAAATATTCATAACAGCCCTTTCGGGACATTCGGAGGATTTTCGTCCTCCGCGACAACACTATCAGTGCACCTAGAATCATTGCCTTGCTGCCACCCAGTCATATGCACCCCTAGCCCCACCCGCCCTGCTCAAAAGTCCCCAATCCTGACTACTCCGGCTGCAATCACTCCACGCCCAGGCGGCGCTTGAAGTCGTCGACCATGCGGAGGAGGCCTTCCCGCAGGGGCACCTCCGGCTTCCATCCAAGCATCTCCGTAGCCTTGGTGATGTCCGGGCGGCGGCGGGACGGGTCGTCCGCGGTATTCTCGCGGTACTCGATCACCGCGTTAGGGTTTACCACCTCCTTGACCAGGTTGGCCAGCTCCAGCATAGTGAACTCGCCCTGCCGGTAGCAGATCAGAGTCGAGGCGCTTCAGAGACGAGGCATGGCACGCACCCACGAATTACCGGAATGTCATGTGCATTTAATCCGTGTCAGTCATCCGTCACCAAAAGTAGGTGTCTTTACCCCAGATCCCCGGAGCGTTACGGCAACGCAGTCTGCCGTGTCACGAACTCCTGCCGCAACTCACCGGGTTGCCGACGTTGAAGGGGCCGATGTGCGGCCCGTCCATGACAGCCACGAGGCCGCGGACGAGGTCGCTCACATACTGGAACGAGCGCGTTTGCTGGCCATCGCCGTACACGGTGATGGGCTTGTTCGTGAGCGCTTGGCTGACGAAGTTGCTCACCACGCGGCCGTCGTCGAGGGCCATGCGCGGGCCGTACGTGTTGAAGATGCGCACAATGCGCACCTGAAACGTGATGTGAGAACAATGAATTCGTCAATAGCACATTCACTAAGGTATAAGCTTGGCAAATTGTTTCCAGACCCAGCAGATGCATATCTAAACTTTTACCTGGAGGCCGTGCTCACGGTGGTAGTCCATCGCCAACGTCTCGGCCACACGCTTGCCTGGCCAATGAAACGGGGGACATACCAGGGCTCACACCAAGCAACGGCTGGAACGTATCTGAGATTGTTCCCTCCGGCTCCGCCAGCACAGAAGGGACGATACACCAGAGACGGATGTCAGGAAACGGCAAGACCGGACGCCCCTCATATGTGCCGTCCTGGGCCGCCTGGGTAGCAAACCTAGCCGATGTCCGAATTCTGTAGGTTACTCGGGTATGGTGTGCTTACCCTCATCGTAGCATGATCGCTCTCCGATTGGGTTAACGTTGCCCCAGTACGTCTCCTTCTGCGGGTGCTCCAGCGGGTCGCCGTAAACCTCGCTGGTGCTGGTGATGAGGAACCGAGCCTTGCAGCGCTTTGCAAGACCCAGCATGTTCATCGTCCCCAGAAAGCTGGTCTTGGCCGTCTTGATTGGGTTGTACCTGCGGGAAAACACAGCGTGCTCGATATCAGGCAAGCTGCCAGACTAGGTGCGGCTGCCCCTTGCCCAAACCCGCAGAGAGCATGAGATGGCGTCCACCACTTGCGTGTACGATGAAAGCGGGTTGTCCAGTAGGATAATGGAGCAGAGTATGTCCACATACGAACAAACAGCTAGCAAACGCTTGCGCTACACATTTCTCCTAATTGTTTAGGGCATAACTCCCTTTGTCCCTCGCATATTATTCGGAGGACAGGGCAAAAACGGCGACAGCATCGACATCCGTTAATGCAACAGCGTCGTCGCTCCACCGAACGAACCCAAACGTAGCTACTGTTAAGCTCACTTATAGTGAATTGGCGACGCGGGGCATGCGCAGTGAAAGATTTGGTCCACCTCCAGGAGGATCGGCTCCACGACGTCATGGCGGATAACCTCAAAGTTGGGCTTTCCCAGCAGGTGAGCAATATTGTCCTTGCTGCCCGTGAAGAAGTTGTCCAGGCAAATCACCTGAAGTCGTAAAATGGTTGTTGGCTGCTGGCCGTGCAAAGGATCAGTCGATCGGTTGGCAGGAGCAACATACATGATCTCCGCGCTCCACCAGGTATTCGCACAGGTGGCTGCCAACGAAGCCGGCACCGCCAGTCACCAAAACGCGGTTCCTCTCGCAGCGTGGCTTAGTTTTGATGAGGGTACTGCCGTTCTGAGACATTCTTGACAACCCAGGTGAGTACCCAGTTTGTAATGAAGGGGAAAGTAATCACATTGTAAGCCCAAGCAGCAATCAACCTCGCCTTAACCATCGGCCAATTTGCTGTACAGTACGAGCAACCGCCTGCAGAACTGCCCTGCAACGCCCAGTTGCAACCAACTATTACACGTTACGAAGTTATGAATTGTGGCGCATGCACGGCTGCTGGTCTTAAATGACAATGTGTTGTCAGCTTCATATTTGTATGTTGTCGTGCATCCTGGTGCATCCCGTCCATGTAAACTGTGCTCCCGGCGAGGTTACACCACGCAGTAGTCAAAAGGGTGTCGATGCCTTCTTGTAAGTTTGCGACGGCAGTACGTGTTACAACCAAAAAGCAGGCACGCCGAGAGGATCCCTGGTTTGGTCCTTGTTTGTCCTTTTCTAGGCATGTTCCTCCGCAGCATTCCTTCTTCAGGCCGCATTTATGCGGGCTTGGAGTTCTCGCTCTTCAAAAACAGCGGTCCAGGACTGCGGTTCTTGACATGCCGCAGTGGCTGGGGCCTTAAGACTTATTTGACTACTTGCTCTGGTAGTGATAGTGGGTTTAGGTTGCGCGAAGGTAGAGCCACCAGCCCAGCTGACCCTGTGCTGCAACAAGCAGCAACCAGGGCGAAGGGAAGGTCCGGAGGGGACCAGCCAGGTCAGACAGCGCGCCAGCCACCCGGATCCCGGACAGGGGCGAGACAACCCGGGGCAAAAAGCACACAAAGACGCGCGACCACAGGGAAGCTCAGCTATGACTCCTATGAGGCTCTCCATATATAACCCGACGAGGACGCACACCAAAAGACCTGACTGAGCTTCAACTGCAAGGGCTCACCGCCGTAGGAGCCCTAAACACGCTTTGATGTGTATGATTGTTGCAGTGAGCTCAAGACTCTCGAAGAGTTGATCCAGCAGGCCAGCTGGCCGTGCACTGCACCGTAGGCGACCAGTGCAGCAGCGGTGCAGCCGAGGCGCTCATCCAGACCAGACAGCACAAGTCATTCAGACAGGAACGAGGAAGCCCGAGGGAAAGGCTCAGAAACCCTCGATAACGGGGGAATTTGCCATAAGGCTTTCCCATTGGCGACGTGCCCCGGCCCCCCCAGGCTCACTAACGGACCTGACAGCAACTCGCGGGCTGCAACTCTATGAGGCCTGTGCCCTATACACCCCAATTACAAGAGAAGAATCCGTATCAGCGTTTAGGTAATCGTCCACCTGCGTTCGCTGTGGTCACGAGCGCAACTAGTCTGACACCATACGCAAGACAGAGTGATGTGGCCCCACCGAGTCCCACCCTTTTCATCAGGCCTTATCGCGGTACTCCCAAGGTAAAAAACCAATCATTGAAGTCGCAGTTTGTAAGCGGATAGCACACGCGTGCGCAGCTCTTGAGCTATTGAAGCCGTCGCTGTAACATCCCGGTGACATCTTGCATCGACCCCAGGGTGACGCCGCCAGCCGGCCGAGGATTTGCTAAGCCCAGGCCTGTGTTCACGTCTTTGCTGCCCTCACGGTCGTAACCGCGCGGCTTGGCGCGCCATTTACACCTCGCACGACACGCATTGTGTCGTGTCAAGGTGAAATGCACGGGGCGAGGGAACAGTGGTGAGGCAACTGCAAAACAGCAACGGTTGCCCGAAGCCAAGGCAGCGAAGGCTGGAGGGCATCACAGAAACCATGGCCTGTCCGCAGGTTTGAACGTGATCATGCAGGATCATGCTCGAATGACATTCGACGCCCCCCGCACTACTGCCGTCCGGTCCCCTGTGAGCGCCACCCGAATTGCCCTGAACGATTACAAGTTATTCAATTGATCGTATCGAGTGATAGAAGTTATAACGCTTGGCAGTTGTTTCGCGCTCGAGGGCCCAGGAGCAGTCATATCAGAAGGTCAAGTTTGCAATTTGGTGGCCGTGGTAACGCAACACGCGCAGACCAGGGTCATGGGACACCAAAGGACCGTAACGGCGCAATCCAGCCATATCTACGATACAAATTCGGCTGTAACACCGGAGCAAATGGGTTTGTGACAAGCCGGATTAAATGTCAATCGTGCCCCATTCTCCGCAACGCGGTATCCAGCCAAAGAAAGAAACACACCAGGCACGGACACGCATCTCAGCATACGGAAGTACCTTACGACATATCCGCGCAGCGCAGCACATACACGCCTTGGCAAGCGCCACATTCTCCACGACGTGTCGTTTACTGCCAGACATCGATGCGAAACATGTCCTCATCAACGCATCCCAGGACGAGGAAAGGACAGGGTCCGTCCCTGCTAGAACGCTGTGCCGTGCAGTCGGTCGCGAGGACTCAAGTCTCGAAGCACCAGGCATGCTGCTCCAAGCATACTCTGGCAGCTGATCGCTTCGGGTCCGGCGTGCCTTACTATGACGCTATATACCGTGAGCATGGCACACCTCCGAGGACGCACCTGGCAAGAACGCACGTTATGCGGGTGTCCGGTAAAATGCATCTCTCCCAAGGGCGGGTCGTGTGCCCTAACACGCGACGCGCAAGCCGCGTCGAAACAGTTCATGACACAGTGTTGATTGGCAACAAGGCACCCCGCGTATCGACCTGCTTACACCCCGCGTATTGATAAACGATCCGAAGTCCCTGTGGTGGAGTACTTAATACGGCGCATACCGCGGTCCCGTGGGTCCGCTTCCCCGGCCGCCGTAACCTCCCGCACCAGCGCCCGCCGACGGCCGGCTGCCACCGCTACCCCCTGTGTAACTCCCTGACCCCCCTTGGTAGCCACTGGGCCGCCCGGCGCCCCCGCTGCCACCCCCGTAGCCTCCGGACCCGCCGTGATATCCTGCAACAGACAGGGCGCAAGGCTCAATGATGTGCGCATGAGAACGAAGCTTCCTCAGCAGGGACGCAGCCAACAGCACACAGTGGACACCGGCAGTTAACATGAAGGTAACACAAAGCGTGGCCGGCCACTTCCAAACCACCACCGCGAGGGCTGAACGATTGTCGCGTCTTTGCTTCGCCCCTTGCTTAACAGCTAGTTCTCCCGCACGTGAACATCTCACCTCCGCTGCCGCCGGCTGCATACGCGGAACCAGTCGCAGCCGCAGGGGGGGCGCGACTGGGCGGTGGCGGTGCGCTGTACGCTGGTGTACCTCCGGCGGAGCCGTAGCCGGCGCCTCGCTCTGCACCATACGAGCCGCCGGCGCGCTCTCCGCCATAGCCGCCGCTACCGCGCTCTCCACCGTAATGGCTCGCTCCATACGAGCCGCCGCTGCGCTCTCCGCCGTAGCCGCGCTCCCCATAACCGCGCTCCCCATAGCCGCGCTCCCCGTAGCCGCCGCCACCGCCGGCGGCGCGCTCCCCACCTCCATAACCTCCGCGTGACGGGGCTCCGCCGCCGCGGCCCCCTTGATGTCCACCGCTGCCGTAGTAGCGCTCCCCACCGCCATAGCCACCGCTGTCCCGGTGCCCACCGGCGGCCTCGTACGACCCTGCAGGCGCGGGATGAAGTCCACAAACGCGACGACCATGTTCGCCTCCGGCGTAGCCTTCTCGAGCAGCGCAGGACAGGTGGGAGAGACCCGCGGCAGGGACAGCTGCAACTATCGACTACCCGCTGCCTGCAGCCGTGCAGTTCCTGGATCTAGTTCGCATAATTACCTGCTCGGCCGCCACCGTACTCTCCCCGTGAGGGGTACTTCTCTCCGTAGCCCCGATCCTCGTAGCCACTACCACCGCGGCCACCACTGCCACCGTAGCCACCGCCACCGTAGCCGCCGCCTGATGCGCCGTAGTCGCCGCCTGCACGCCCCTCGCCACGGCCCTCGGCGCTGCGCTCGCGGGGGCCAGGGCCGCCCGGACCGCCGCCGCGGCGCACCGGACCGCCAGCGCCTGTGCCAGCGCCTTCATGGTACCCTGCAGTGGCGGCGGCGCCGCCCATGACGTAACCAAACTGCGGAGGCACACAGATGAGGGAGGCATATCAGGGAACGCGTCAGCAATAGATTTATGCGGTGTGAAGACTTACAGCGGTTCGGGCGCATTGGCGTGCAGGTTGCGAGAGCTTCACAAGCCAACCCGTGGCACACTGGCCTCCCCCTTGCCTTACCTGGCTGCTGGGGACCACGACCGGCATAATGGGCATGCTGGGGTAGCCACTGTAGCCGTAACCGTAGCCGTAACCCTCATAGTCTTCCTCGTAGCCCTCCTCGTAACCGCCGTAGTCGTAGCCCTCTTCGTAGCCGTATCCGTAATCAGCCTGGTGGTAGCCGCGGCCGCCACCGTGGCCGCCGCCGTAGCCGCGGCCACCGCCGGGCCCCCCCCGGCCGCCAACGCGGCCCCCTGGACCACGAGCACCTGCCACATCCAGAAAGAATCCCGGAAATGCTGTCATGTCTACCAGACGGAGACCGCAAGTCGATGCCAAGGCAAACTGCACAGCCACTCACTCCAGCTGCCTTGCTCACCTCGGCATTCGATCGCAAGGATGGATCGCATACTGTAACAGGAAAGCTACCGGACGTGCGCCCGGTACACGACCATGCTTACGAAAGGCACATACCGGCCGTCACGATGGCGGCCTTGGAAGGTCACTAGCCACTAGACGCGCATTTCCGACATGGTGCGGGTGGTGGTGCAAGGCCCGATGAATAGCTCGAAGAGGAACATGGCTGTAAGCCCCAATGAAAGACAACAAAATGGCCGCCGGGTGCAAAGGACCCGGAGCGCTCACCTCCGCGCCCAGGGGGCCCATAGCCGCGAGGTGGGTAGCCGTACCCGCCCGGGCCGTAACCTCGGGCCATTCCCATTCCGCCCATGCCGACGTCGTCGCGTCCGGCCTGCGGCTTTGCCATGTGGACCTGCCGGGGCAAAAGGAATGATTTCAGTCACTTTAGCGAGCTGGAAAGAGGACCAAAAAGATGGAAGACTGGGAGGGTAAAGGTGAAAGCCCCTCCTGAACAGTGTGCAGCATCGTCCTGGCATCGCCACGCAAGCGGCATGCGGATGGTCCAACGGGCGTTCCTTGTCTGTTTGTGGCACACCTCCCCGGTCCGGTCCAGGTCCGTTCTCGCCAACACAGTTCAACCCAATCCGGACCCAATTCCGCTCACAATGAGCTCCTTGTCGCCCATCGTGTGCTTCTTGTTCTCCTTCTCTGCCTCGCTGACGGCGCGCACGGCGGCGGAACGCTCGGTATAGTTGACGAAGGCGTAGTTGCGCAGCTTGCCCGGATCCTCCGGGGTATACAGCAGGGTCACCCGGTCGATCTGTAAACCGCGTCCAGGAGAAATACAAGCCAGGGTAGTACGCCTCAGAAGTGCGTCTCTTGGGAAAAATGCGAAACTCAACCCGTTTCATTCCCGCACGGTCCATTTGCGGCCCAACCCCGTTTGCCCGCTGCTTCGCTTCGCAGGCAGGCGCCCACCCCCAGTTGCATCCTTTCCCACTCGCTGCATTCCACGGTGTCCAAGACACAGTGAAGGGCGTGCAGGACCCTCCAACCCTTCCTCTATCCCTACAACTGCTTGACCCACATTGCCGTACTGCGCAAAGATGCTCCGCAGGTCATTCTCGGTGTAGTGCTCCGGCAGGTTGCCCACATAGATGGACCTGACCTGCGGGCAACCGCCGACAGCAGCGCATGGCAGCACACCACAAGTTCAGACGATAAGAGTTGCGAACAACCATTAGCATCAGAGCGCCCTGCTGCGCCTTGTGGCCAGACCGAATACTTGTGCTCCAGTCCCGCCCCATTCGTGCGATCCACGCAGCGCGATAGAAGCAACTATGCGTCTATGCCCCAGACGCGCCCCAAGCTGCGTAACACACCTTTTCCGTGCCGATCTCGTCGCGCTTGGGGTCGGCCCACATGACCTGCACCTGATGACCCCGCAGCCGAAACTCCGGGCGACTGAGCTTGCGCAGCGCCAGCGTGGCGGCCGCGTTATTGTAGAATGCCAGGAAGCCGAATCCGCGCGCCTGGTTGGTCTCCTTGTCCATCATCAGCTCGATTTTCTCCAGGCCTACGGCACCCGGGGCAAAACCGGTAATGGTGTAGGAAGAAAACGCAAGCACACACCATGGCCGTGTCCCACCAGTGATTCCACGAAAAGACAGTCACACGATCCCCATCAGCTTCAGAAGTACACGCTCAACCTCATATTGGAAACCGCACAGGTCAGTGGGCCCCAGCTGTTTCGGGAAGCGGCTGTCGCAGTAGGCTCGTCCAGCGCACCCGACAGCACGTTGCGTTGCGGTCAGTAAAGCCGCAGCCACACCAAGCTCCGCAAGCTGCGCCATCTCCGTTGCAGGCTTCCCCTGCCCCTACCGGCCATGCATCTCCTTACAGCTGTGACCTCGTTTGCAACTTCGAGCCACTTACCGACGACCTCGGCCTTCAGCAGGGCCTCCAACTCCTCCTTCGTGATGTCCCGCGGCATCTGCCCAATGTACAGCTTGTTCTTGACAATGGACGGTACGACGTTGACCTGCACCAGCAGCATGGAAATTAGACGGATGAAGACACCGCCCGTCGGTTTTAGCGCCCCGAGAACCCCTCCTGGGCCCTGAGTGAACGAGCCGCTGGTCTATACGGCAATGCCAGGCCCACAGGAACGCGGAGTTCGTTTTGTGCCCTGTGCATAACGTCAAATGCATCGCAGCTGGAGATTGGGGCACGTTCGGGGCACGCTCACCCTGCGCCCGGGAAAGTCCTTGACCTCCCTGCCCTCCAGCACCGTCATGGCCTTGTCTGCCGCCTCGCGGTTCTTAAAAACGCAGAAGCAGTACCTACAACAAGCGCAGACCCCGTCATATCACTGGCACGTTATCGATTGCGCCCAGGGGTGCCCGAGCGGTGTAGTTGGGGATACCAACTCTTGGAACAAATGTCTTTCGCTATGCAGCAGGCCCCACGGAGTAACCGTCCGTTCTTAGGACGAGGTGCATACTGATTACTGAAGGACCACATTGCCCTTCCAGTCACATCACACAGCGGGCAGCATTAGGAGATGGACATATGGGGAACGGCACCGCGCAGGGTGAGACGGCTGCTGCTGTTGCGCGCTGCCTCACCCCTTGTTGTTGTTGCTCTCCCGGTCCTTAGGCACGCGCATGGCGTACACCTCGCCAGCCATCTCGCAAAACGTCCGCAGCTGGGCGTCTGTGGCTTCCCGTGGGACCTTCGAAATAAAGACCTGTCAAAGCCACGACGATGCGCACGGACATGACACATGAGCCATGCACTTTGGCGAGCCACTGCAAAGGCTAAGCGGATAAGCCACAGGCTGCCAACTCTACATGCGGTTCATGAAACTCCCGCATAATTGAATCCGTCGCCGCCTTAGTTCGACAGACTCCGCCTCATCGGGCATCACCCGTGCAATGCCCTTCCATGAGTCCTTGGCGCTAGGGTGGTCCCAGTTCAGTGCGTCCACTGACAAAGCCCTCACACGCCACCTACCTCGGTGCCGTGCGGCGGCTGGCTCATGGGATCTTCAGTGTCCCCCGACCTGCGCGATACAGTGATGAAGTCCCGGTAAGCACATCCGGAGAGACACTGCCGCGAGGAGTGACGCTACCTGGACCGTATCAACCCACCCCTGCTGCTCTTGCTCCTGGTTCCTTTGCCGCTCGTCCTCAGCGGTGGCAAGCTCCTGCTCGCGAGTAGCCTCCGGTGCCTGCTCTTGGTGATTTGGCTCGGCGCCTTCATCCTTAAGCTCGGTGTTCGCAGCTGCGTCACCGCCACCACTCTCACCGCCACCGTTCCCGCCCTCCGGCCCTGCGGCTTGAGCCTGCATGAAAAAACAGGTATTATGCTCCTTTCCTTAGAGAAGACATGAGGTTACTGCAGCACAAGCGCTGATCTGGGCCCAGCCGACGAAGATTTACGTCGCCAGGTTGATGTCGAACTTGAATACCTGGTCGCCGGTTGCCTCGGCTGGGGCATCGTCCATGGCGTCAGCTTGCACGTCCCCAGCAAAGTCCTATGTGGAAGGCGTTTGCAGAATGAGGAACGAGCGTGCCCGCCAGGTCAAGCAGTTATTCACGTAAGCGATCTCCTCGCACCTCGCCCATATCCGCGTCCTCGCCCAATGGAGCCTCCTCTATGTGCTGCTCTTGCTCTTCCGCCATTCAAGCACAGCTCACGGCCTGCTGGAGTCACCTAATCGCGAGAAGCGGCTGGCTTGTTCGAGTGGCTGGGGGCAATAACAGTACCAACGAAAAGGAGAGCGGCAACAAATCAGGGTGTACTATATAGTTTTCAGTTCAGGAAGTTGAGATAGTCGAGAGGCCCGCAAAAGAAGGATGTTTCCGGCTAAGGTGGTTCCGGCGGCAGCATGGTATTTGTGACAGCAGATGATCCCGGTGGCTGTAACCGGAATGCGTTTAGGTGCATTGAGAGCTGCAAAAAAGAGCGAGTGGAAAGGAAGGAGCGAACCAAGAACGGACCTGCTAAACGGAAGACTTGCAGCATCATATGACCCAGCGGTAACTGTCGGACATTTGGAACCAAAGCCTAAAAGAAAAGGTGTGGTTCTGTGTGTCGTACATGTCGTACCTTATAATTGGCAAGCCCATTGCCCGTATGACGTACGCACATACCTGAATTCCCAGTTCGTCTTTGCAAGACCAAATGCTCCGCCCTCGCATCGAAACGCATGACAGTCATGTCGTTCGGGAGCTGTACAGGGTGCTGCCTGAGGCCGTCGGTGAGGGCGGCGAGGGTCGGTGTGGCCCTGAGCCGGCTCTGGGGCGTCCCCAACGCTTGCAGAGCCCAGCCCCTGCACACGCCTACACAATTAATCCCTTTTCAAGACTCGCTCCCCCCCATTTTGACACACTGCTCTTGCTAATAAGGCCTGAATAGCCCTGATTGGCGTCAATGGCGGCAGTTTGACGATCCACCCTCCGGACTAGCATGAAAATCGTTTTGCAACGGGCCCAACGGCATGCTGTCTTATTTGGCTGCATCACCTTGCCCTAAACCGCCTGGCAGCTCCCCTGCCTGACACGGCCGCCTCTCCAGCGGGTGTTGCTGGTCCAATGAAGTACGACAGGTCTGGTCTGGGCGTGCGTCTGTGCTGCCCTGCTCGCCTCCGGTACAGTGCACGGCCAGCCGGCCCATTGGCTCTACTGTTCCCGAGTCTAGAGCCCACTGTAACAACCGCAACAAAACAACAACACGATGTGCGCCTTACAAGGCTATTATCACAGCTTATAAGAAGGGTGCGGCTCCATGCAAGTCCATGCCTTGGTGCCGAGGCCCGTCGCCAAATGAGGCGGCTCACGGGTCATAGCGAATTTCCCCGGGGTCGCGTGTTTCCGGGAGCTTTCGCTCCTGCCTGGGTGACTCATGCTGTCTGGCTGGCGTGGTTGGTGATCGCGCCGTCCTTGTCTTGGTCATTGACGCTGCAATACACGGCCAGCGGGCCCGCCCGCTGGCGCTACCCTTCCGAGGGTCTGCCCACTCTAGCAACAACCACAACAATAACACCACACACGCCAGCGCTGGTTTGAGCGGGCTGGGCAGTCGGAGGCTGTTCCTGTTTCGCGGCACCATGCGCGGAGGCCTGCCCCTATGCGTGTGCGTCAACAGGGTCACCTCACTCCGTGGAGCCGAATATGCATCGGTGGTGAACAGTGCCCTTGACACTGGGGTTGCCGCCTCCATCCAGGTGCCAGCCGGCTGGCCCAGACGCTTCCCGAGACGCTTCCCTAGAGCTAGTCGTACACCTTCTTCTGCTCTCCAATGCTGCCTGCTCTACTTACTATGCACCCCAAATGAAAGCGCGAAAACTTCCTGTTAACGCATACATACCCTCGTATACGTGCGCATACAGCCCCCTGTACGGCGGGAAGCAGGCAGATGACGTGGGAGACAGGCAGACATGCAAGCAAGCAAGCAGGCATGCAGAAGATAAGGCGTTACTTCTGCACCTTGCAGAAGTCACCTTGTTTTCCGCCTGGCGCCTGCATGCCTGCTTGAGGGGCACCTGAGGTGGTCCGAACGGATTAATGGAATGTGCCCCAACATAAGACACTCCTAAGATGCCGAGCCTGTCGTAACCAGCATCAAAGGGAAAGTCACTCAGCATTCCGTCACAACAAGACACGACGAGTTACTAGGACTTGCATGCCGTACTGGCTATAATTTGCTGGTCGATCAGCGGCCAAGTTCTTCACAGGACCAAAGAGCAATTGCCGCTGGCCGCCGTGGCTGGCTTACAGTTTAGTTGTGGTCGTGGACCTGTGCCATAAAAACCCATACAGACAAGGGTGCCAACGGCGCCCAGAAGGGATGCGCTGGGATGCGTGGATGCCCGCAGCTGCCTGCTAATCGGTTGAAGGTCCCGGCATTGCAAAGACTGCAACCAACCGTTTAACCCAACGGGCAAATAAAACCGCCAGCCTGCCAGGTAGGTGAATCGCCGCAGGCCGGGCCTCCCGGCGTCCCTGGGCCTCGTTGCCTCAGGGTTGCCTCCATATCCCGGCATTTGGGCGGTGGAACCTTACGTGAGACTGGGCTTGTAGTTCAGTACTCCTGACAGTACTCCTGAGAGTCCTCAAGCTCCCTGAAGCCCCTGAAGTCGCAGGGGTGCGCGTGCACGTCCGGTCACGAGCAGCATTGGGCCTGTAACGGTACGGTATGTTTCGGAGCACCGACCCTCGCGTCTCTTCAGATAGATCGCATAAATTCATTCACCATCACAACAACTTATACATACACCGTGCATTAATTTGCCCACAATCGACGATTACACCTGGGAACCACTGAGAACCATGAACGCAAAGCTGACGCTTACGAGCAACGACGGGCAGAAATTTGAGGTCGAGAAGGAAGTCGCCCTTCAGTCCCAAATGATCAAGGGGATGCTAGAGGATATCCAAAGCGCCGCTTCAGTTCCTCTGGCAAACGTGAACGGCCAAACTTTGGCAAAGGTCGTGGAATACTGCAAATTCCACTATGAGGCCACCAAGAAGGGCGATACGCAGAAGACCAAGGCCGCAATCAAGAAGTGGGACAAAGCTTTCCTGAATGTGGAGCAGTCTGTATTGTTCGACCTCATCCTCGCGGCCAACTACCTGCATGTGGAGAGCCTTTTGCAACTGACGTGCCAGGCGGCGGCAAAATTGATTTGCAACAAGACAACACAGGAGATCAGGGACATGTTCAACATTGAGAACGACCTGACGGCCGAGGACGAGGCTCAGCTCCTCTCGGAGATCGAGTGGAAGTTTGAGTAATGAGCTGGAACGGGTATGTGGGAACTAGGATATGTGCATGATAATATGCTTGCTGAATTAAGGAAAGGGCAGGTCTTAGGTTTCCTGGATGAGCAGAGCAGGAGGGGTTTGGTTGACGGTTGGCGCACGGCGAGCCGTGGTTCATCTCGGGGCTCGGGCCCATAGTTCATTTTGCTCTTTTCCGCGTGGCCAATGGAACTAGCCGAGGAACTAGGAATTCAAGAAGGAAATAAATCGTGAATGAACGGAACCTATGCAAGTGAACCTCACACAGGGGAGCAAAGGGCTTTGCAGTTGACAATTTCCCTCGCTGTCAGTTCGAATTTCTTGGGCCAGCGACACATGCCAAGATGACTAACATAACGTTGTGCAGCCAGCCGTGTATTATTGCGGCTGTTCACGCCACGAGCCCCTCGTGTTTCCTTGTGGCCGTGTCGTCAAAAGCCGTGTTGGATCATCCGATCTCACCCGATCGCCCTAAACCATTGCACAATCGAAGTCCATCTCCGGCACTGTTGCGGTTCCGATTCATTGTAGTCCCGTTGGCAGTTGTTCGGCGTGTTCTGGCGGTTATGTTGGTTCCCTTCGAAGTTGCTTCAGCGTGTCATGGCGGTTGTGACGGTTCCCCTGACAGCTGATTCGGTGTATCGCGGCGGTTGCGGCGGTTCTACGGCAGAAAGACTGTACGACCGGTTCAGTTGCTACGTCTCGGGGCAACTGTGTCTTCTGATGCCCGCACGTCAGGAAGCACCGTTGCCGTGCCTGGCCAGCTCGGCGGCACCTGGCACATAGCGCACCCGCCTGAAAATACGATTTTCCCTTGGCTTGCAGATGCTCGCTTGTACCATAGGCTTTGGCATTTGAGTTGTCGCAGGGCTTACCCAGTTGCAGGCCTTCGCGACTTAGGCAGTGCTTGGGCAGCTGTATCTTACACATTAGGTCAGGGTACCGGTAAATTGTGGAGGCCTCACATCCGCAACTTTTGCTGCTGTATTTATAATTGTATCCGTACTTGTAATAACCACAACAAATCGCAGCGCTGGGCGCGTCATGTAGCCTCCACCGCACGCGCTGCGCGCATTCGCTGCAACCAACAACTATCAACCACGAAACATGCCGCCGATGTGCAGTACACTGCGTCTGTGTCCCGCCCACAATTCCACTCTCGCGGCAACCCCTCTCATCTGCTGACGTGACCTCCCCCTCGCGGCCCCATGTCCACCTGCTGGCCGGAATCAGCAGCTTGGGCCACAGCTTGACGTCCGGCTTCACAAGTTCGGATACGGCACCCGGTTGACGATGTGGATTACGGCCTGCGGGGTGAGAGGGCAGCAGCAGATGTTTCCGTACAGCGTAGGGCTGCGGCGCAGTGTGTTGGAACGAGACCTGTAAACCGGTCCGGTGTGACAGAACTTAAGTCATCACATCACATCACATCACACCACATCACCCATCCACCACCCACCTGCCCTGCGCGGATATCCTTAGTGATGATCTCGGCCTTCTGCTCGTCGCTCGAAATGTACACCTGGTCCGTAAACCAGCTGCGGACGAGCGAGCGAACGAAGGCAATGGTCCGGAAGCGCAAGTTACGATACGTGCCGTATATCATCGACCGATAGGCGGGCGGGCGGTGGTTCCAGGGAGGCGTGGCAGGAGCGCGCCACCCGGCGCGTTTGCACGTGCGCCTGGCGCGGACTGCCCCTCGACCCCTTCCGCCTTCGCCGTCGTTCACGGCCCCGAGCTTTGCTCTGTCCTCCGTGCTTCATGCCAGAGTGAGTCAGGTGTCCCCAGCTCCCTTCGACGTCTCCATCCATATCACCACCTGAGGCTCCCGGCCCTTTCCTGACCAGCCCCACAGCCCCCCCCCTGCCCTCCCCTGGGGCCTGGGCCCTATCCCTGCTCACGCTGTGCTGTATTCGAGATCCTTCTTCAGGAGGTTGGTGTACTTGGTGCCGCTCTTGAAGGCTGAGGACAGAAGCGCCTGCGAAGGGACCGGGCCGCGCCGGCCAGCGGCTTTGGATCAACAACCAACCTACTACCGTGACACTGCGACCGGCGCGCTCTAGGTACCGTAGTAGGGTGCTTGCCCCGGCGTAGGCCGTTCTCCCGCAATCGTGGTACAGTCGGATTGCCAGTACTCCCAACCCACCAATCCACATCCACCCGATGGCCACACGATGGACCACCCCATGCAGAACAGGAGGGCGGATTGAAGCGACGCTAACCACGAAGCCGCACATGCGGTCCGGTCCGATTCGAGTCAAGGGAGGGGGCCATCGAAGGGCAGCGGCGCAGCCCCCAATCCCGCACGCATCCCACTCCAGGCCCAGGCCGCGCCCACAGAACTTGGATCTGCTACCGCACCGTTTGAGCCCAGCCTGGATCTGAATCTGGATATGCCGCCGCAAAAGCCGCGCGGGCGAGCGCGGGTTGCTGCCGCCGCCGCTGCCGGGGGGCCCCGCAACCGACAAACCACTCGTTTATTCCCGCCCGCCTCTCGCGCACCTTCCCTCACTTCAAAGGGACGAACGAACCTGATTGGGCACGATGAGTGCGCGCAGCAGGCGGTCCGCGGCGGCGGCGTCCGTAAAGATGTCGGCAAAGTCCTGCAGCTTGAGCTGTTTGGCTGCGGCGCTCCCGTCCTTGTCGAACGCCTCGTCCGTGGGCGCGAACACGGTCTCGATGGCGGTAGGACTCTGCAGGGCGGCGGGGAAGCACCAGGGGGGGGGGACATCCACAGTTCCACACCACACGACGCTAGGTAGTAGGTACAATGCGACAGCCTGGGATAGCGACACGACCCGATGTCCGTTGAAAAATTAACGCGGAAGGGTGTCGTGGGGTCGCGCAGGGTCGGGCTGTCGCCTCACTCTGAGGTTGTCCACGCCTGAAGCTTGAAGCGGAGCAGATGGACTGAAAGATCAACAGGCGCGACGAGCCGTGCGTACCGAGCCGAAGAAATGCAAGGAGGCAGCAGGCATGTCGCGCAACGCAGATCGACCGCAGGACGACCCGCAATGCTCAGCCCGACGTCGAACGAAACGGAACGGCTCCTGTTGCTACTGCTGCTGCCGCCGCTGCTGCTTTCCAGTTTGTTCACTCGCGCGCATTGATTACCTTTATGTATTCTGCGCCCTCGCCGGTCGCGGCGGCCTTAACGATGCGGCACAGGGTGGTCAGCTGCGGGTCAGAGCAGATGTAGTCGGATGGGGTGGTGGCGTTCGCCGCCGCCGCTGGCGCCGGCGCTGGCTGTGCGGCCGTCAGGGCACAGCCAAGCAGGGCGCTCAGCAGCAGGAGCTTCAGCGCGGCTCCGCGGAGCGGGCTGAAGGCGGCCATGGGGTTTGCGTGGGTATTGCGTCCGAGGAACGCGTCTCGAAAACGGTGGAACTTTTACAGCTGGGGACGAGTGTACGTTGAGACTTGGAAGGGATGAACACTGCCCTGGGGACAAATAGCTTTTCCGTTGTCGGAAGGAGTTTTCTCAAGGGAGGGAGCTGGACGAAAGGAGTCGGCTGTGGGTGGCCGATGACTGCATGACGGCGAGCCTCGGCGTGGCAGGGCGCCGTACCCTTGGAGTGGCAGGGCGCCGTACCCTTGGAGGTTCTTTCCGTACTTATACGAATTAGGTCCATAGAGGTTGCGGTGGAACTAAGGGGAGCATATTCATTTGTGTAAGATTTCCGGGGGCATGTTATCAGCGGTTGCGCATCGTCATGAAGGCTGCATTCTTTGGGCAGGACCCGTGGGTCAAGTGTAGCGACGGCCCCTTTCCTCCTTCATACTATCCTTACATATTTCCTTGTTAATTCAGGAATCTACTAGTCGCGATAACGTTATGGGCGGCACCGAAGTGGGCCTACATTTGTTGCCGCCGAACCAGGCCGAACCAGGACATTTTGCGCCAAGCCCTTGTCGGATAGGAAGTGGGTTTGCGCTTCAGAAAAGCCACGTACTGACATGTAAAAATCAAGGGTAAAATAACGCCGATCAGGTGCTCGCCTCTGCCTTGCTTTGTATGTGCAGCTTGGGCTCCAGATCCTCGTGCAACTGGTTTCGGTGCTTATCGCGGTTAAAGTATTATCATCAACACGATGGACGTATGTCGACGTGAAAACGTTTTCCTAGGCTATTTTGTGAATCTGGCAAGATGGCACTGAACGTTCGCGCGAAAACGTCGTGCAGCTGCAAGTCAACAGGGCGATCAATCCGCCTGGTTGTGCCGCGCGCAGCCTCACTGAAGCAGGAGTCACATATTGCTGTCGCGAACATCGCACTGTCGGCCGCGGCCGCGGCGATGCTCTTATCGGCTCCATCGCCTGTGTTCGCTACCGACTCTGCTGGCGCGGCCGCGACAACGGAGAGCGCGCCCGCAGCTCCTGCGCAAACTGAGCGGACGTCAACAGTCACCAGCATCTCATTTGCGCGCGTCGACGCGCGCGTGACGGAGAAGCTCCGACAGCGCGATGAGAACCTGGCCTGGAAATGCAAGGGCGTGAACATGTATGGTGAGTCGAGCACAGACGCTGACACAATGTTGTAAAAATCTCCCTCGTCAAAGTAGCACTGAACACGCACTAGCGCCGTCCGGGCGAGGGCGACGTCGTTGCCGGGTCTCGTCGCTTCCTTCCTCGAAAGCCGACCAGCGGTTTGGGCTCGCGAGCTGCGAGAGCCCGCTCGTTTATGCAAAATGCGGGCGGCTCGCAACAGCAACGCGCAGCTGGATATGTTGGGGGCCGCCAGAGTAGCTTGCCATCCATCGAGGAACACGGAGGAACCGCCTTTGCTGTACGCCTCTCGCGCCCCGCCAACCCGGAACCACCCACAGACTGCGATGGCGAGCTGGCTGAGGCGGCGGAGAAGCGATTTGAGGAAATGTCCAAGATCTTCGGCAGCTCGTCCAAGTGATTCTTGATGTAAAGACCCGTGGGTCCCGAGATGCATTTGATCGGCGCAAGGGGATGAGCCCGCAAAACGCCTTTTGCGCGTTGCATGCCGCTGTCAGGGCAAAGCCACAGGTTCCGCTGCCGTTGTTGGGCCCGCGCGGCCGGTGCGCAGTGCCGGGCGCGTTCGAAACGCTTACGCCGATGGCGCCGGATGGGGGTTGATGAGGTATGAAAGATGTACTACAATGTGATGTATCATTGCCGTGCGGTGTACCAGTAAGCCGCCAGGCCCCCACTTGGCAGGTTGGGTTGTGCATGTATGTCCTGTGTCAGTTGGGTAATGTGCTCGCACTCGTTCGAATGGAAAATCTTTGAAGGGTGTGTTGGAGAGCGGTCATGTGGAGTAGTTGGTTTTGGATGGAGTGGTTGTTCCCAACCGAATAAACAGCTCAGCGTCGGGCTGTGCGCATTTAAGGGCAGTAAGTCTTGACTGTTCCGCGGGTACAAGCGCCACGTCTGTGCCCCGAGACGTGGACACCGTGCTCGGAATACCAATGCGGTACTGTACGATAATCGTTTTTTCCCAAGGATGGAACCTCATAGGATGTAGCCATTGCTTCGAGGTGTACCAAAAAGCCTGTCCTGCACAGTTGTCACATTGTTACGCTGTAAGGAATTCAAACAACGCCAAACAACATGACAAGGCCAATCGGCAGTCGCCCAATGTCAGGGCTCGCCACACCACCTTCCCTGCACACCACCCTCTCAGCAGAGAGCCCAGTCCCTGGACAGGGCCGTAGGGCCACATGCCGAGGCACGCAGTCATCGGCGGTTGGCCTCCTACCTGCGCTCTGTCCCACTGGCTTCAACAGACCCGCTGCTTACCCACATATGCAGATATGCTTCCACACCGCACGCACCACCACAACAACAACTGCAGCGCCGCTCGACTCTCGCCCGCTCAGACGCTCGGCATCTTCACTACGTACGGCATTCATTCACGACAGGTACCCGCGTTGCCACAACGCACAACGCCCCCACGTGTCAACAGCCCCCACACGTGCAACTTCGGAGCAGCCTCATCGGTGCCCCTCCTGTGGGCCACTGGGCCTTATGTACGACAAGCCCCCCGCCGCTCCGCCCCGCCACAGCGGAGCCAGCCAGTCGTGGGCTCGCTCTCACTCGCCCCCCCTCTCTCCGGACGCGGCCTGCCACGCTTGCCGATGCTCATCAGGCCCACTTGTATCAGGAACAACTCTCAGCCCCAGAAACCCCGCTCAGCCTACACAGCTACTGTATGACATACACGCTCAGAACGCCGTCTTCGCCGCATCTCTTCACTCACCACCCACCATGACGCTCCACGACAGGCCGTCCCCCCGTGCTGGCGCAGTCCACCGCACCGCACCGCACCGCACCGCACTGCACTCTCTTTTTGTTTCTTTGCCCCGAAACGCAAGGCGCCGTCTCTCCCCGGGCGCAGCGACGCGGCCGTCGGACACACACCCCGGGCATCGGCTCGGGGGACAGCACATGCCACACCCCGCGCCGCTGCGCCCGGCTCAGTTCATACAGTGATCAGTACTGGCCGGTGTTGTAGAGCCAGCCCAGCACCGCCGACGCCTCCGCCAGGCCGCACGCCTCCGCTAGTCGGAACAGGCGCACCGCCTCGGAGCGGTCGCCCATGCCCCAGGCAGCACGGCCTGCTACGCCGTCGAACTCCAGGTAGCCTGAGGACAGCGGGGTGCGGGCCGTCGGGCGGCTGAGAAGGGGGCTTTCCCAATGAACAAGGCACAATCCCCGAGCGCGATGACGGAAGGAGTGAATTGAGTGGCGGCGCACTTGGTTCACCCTTCTACGGCTCAGGCTGTCGCCTGTGGCCCCATGCCCCCGCTCGCCCCGAACGATAGCGCCACGCTCCACGTGTCCCTCCCTCCCGCCTGTGCCCCTTGTTCCCCCCGTGTCCCGAGTTCCTTGCCCCCAGGGCGACGATACCGAGCTCCGATTCCCAGATTCCGATTCCGAGATGCGATATCCAGAAGCAGTCTCCGGAAGTCTGAAGTCATTCGGGCCCTTCCCCCAGAGGCCCGAGCAGCTGCAGGCAGCTCCCCCGGAAGGTCACTGGAATCCTCACCGGGGCATGATCCACCGGGGAGGCACTCGGGAGGGGCGGCCGCAGCTGGCTGGCCCCGCAGCCCCGTCTCTTTCCATAGGGGTGCCGAGGGCAGGCACACCCGCCCACACCACCACACGCCCACACTACCACACGCCCGCCCAGCGCATCCCTCGCTCGCTCGCCCGCGCAGTTTACTCACCCAGCACGATGGCACTCCAGCCGAGCATGTGCAGCGGCGGCCCATCCAAAGCGGAGACCTGCACCAACAACAGCAGAACAAGCCGCATGGGAACTCAAGCAGCAGCCCGGCGTGTAAGGAGTGCTCCCGCGGGGCAGGGCGCGAGGGCGGGAGGATCCCCTATCGCCACTCGCGACTGCTGGCTCCGACGCGAAGACCCGACAGCCCCCCAGTCACCACCATACGGTACTCACCGTCGCCTTGAGGGCGGGGCTGATGCGGCCGCTGTGGTGCCGCTGCGGCCCCGGGGCCCCCGCTGCTGCCGGTGCTGCGTTGCCGGCGCTGGAGGCGGGCTGGTGTCCGTCGAGGCTGATGGCGGACAGGCTGTCCACTTGGAGGATGCTGCGGACGGTGCGGCTAAGCCACAGGTGCGCGGCCTCCGGGTCGGGTTGCAGGCCTGGGATGCGGGAAGGGAGACGTGGCGGCAGAAATGGCGGCGGCGGAGGCAGCGGGCGCGGGGACATGCGCGGCGAAGGGGAGCGCGGAGGAGGAGGAGGAGGAGGCCGCGGAGTTTCGGAGGGAGGCGGGGAGGGCGGGGCGAGGTCAGAGAGGCTGGCGGCGGGCGGAAAATGGGTACAGGGTCGGGGGCCAAAGGCGTATGCGGGGCCGCTTAGAAGGCGAGCCGGTTGCAGGACGCGTATTAAGGACGCGGGGTGCCGGTCCGCCGTGCGTGCCTTGGGGGGGGGCCACGCGGTGATAGTGTTTAAAGACAGGAGGGAGAAGGGGCCGGCGCGGGGAGGCCGGTTCCCCGGGACGGGACGGGTGTGTCCGAACGTGCGTCCGGCTTTCTGACATCCGTACTTTTTCCGTACGGCTTCTGTCGTACCGTGTGAGCCGTCGTAGCTCGCCATGCCCAGCTTGAACATGGCCATCACGTCGCCCGACTGCGCCACCTTGCGCCACCAGCGGAGCGAGCCGCGCGCGTCGTCGGCCGCCTGCAGGCCGCAACGCAACGCAACGCAACACGGTTCTTCACCCGTCCTTCAACCGTTCTTATTACGGTATTTACAGCATAACCCAACGCAGCCCAACAATTCGTCACTCGTCGCCCAGCCCGGGTATCGCACACAGTACCGCCATGGCTCCAGAAGTGCAACCCAACGCCCCATCAGCGTAGCGTAGCGTAGCGCCCCCTTCCCAGGCGAACCTTCCCGCTCCCTTGTCGCTCCCGCCGCCCACCGCCCAGCAGGGGGCTACCCCGCCCGCGACCTCCCCTTGCTCCTCCATCCGCTCCCCTCCACCCAAATTGCCCGTCCCGCTCCACGCCCCTTCCATCTCCTCCCAGACGTACCTCCAGAAGCTGCGCCAACACCAATTGGGCGCTCGGGTTGGACGCGTGAGCGGCGGCCAGCAGCAGCCGCGGCAGCGGCCGAGCCACGCCGCCGCGCAGCAGCGCGGCGGCGGCGGCGGCGGCCGCCGCCGCCGCGGCCGCCGCCCCGGCGGAGCTGCCCGGGGCCGCGGCGGCGGCGGTCTGCTCCCTGTCGTGCTCCCGCTCGTCCTGCTGACGGCCGCCGTGGGAGGGCAGCAGGAAGGCGCCGGCGGTGCGCTGTCGGGACATCGCCGCCGAGATGGAGAGCGCCTCCTCGGCAGCTGAGGCGCGGCCGCCGCCGCCCGACGCCAGCTCGCGGGCTGGCGGAGGCGGCGGCGCTGCCGCACCGTCAGCCGCCGCCGCCGCCGCCACCGCCGCCGATGCGGGCGCAGGGACGGCGGGCGGCTCCTTGCGCGGCCCGGGATCGCGATCATCCCCGGCGGGCCGCAGGGGTCGGGCGGGGTCCAGGGAGAAGGCGAGGCGGCGCAGCAGGGGCGTGTGGCTCAGCACGCCGGCGCGCCAGCCCCGGCAGACCGAAGCCATGGCCTGAGCCTGGGCGAGAGCGGGACGGGCGGGGAGGAGGGGAGGTGGTGCCCCGGCGAGAGGAAGTTTGGGCCCCCGGGTGTATTAGCGCCAGCTGGCAGCTGACTTTGCAGGGAGGAGGGTCACGCGCACGCCGCCGCTGCGGGTGCATGGCGCGGCAGGGCATTGGAGCTTTGGGGGTGGGAGTGAGCCGTGTGCACCATTCCGAGAGGGGAGAGAATACACACACGCGGCCAGGCCGGATGCCTGGCGGCGCCCAGGAAGGAGGAAAAAGGGTGCGGTCGCAGCCGCACCACAGCCCCAGTGCCGTACAGCCGTAGCCACGCCGTACAGCCATACCTGCGATGCCTGCTGCGGCAGCTGCATGGCAATGCACGCCACGGCGTCGCTCGCCAGATCGCCCCAGGGCACATCAGCAACACCAGCTGCTGCTACTAATGCTGACCGCTCTGGTGCTCCTGCTGCTGGTTCTGTTGCGCTGCCAGGGGCTGGCGCAAGAACGCCCACCTCCATCTCCTCCTCCTCCTCCGCCGCCGCCGCCGCCGTTGCTTCAGTCCTACCAACCATTCGCACTTGCGCCGCCGCCGACGCCGCCGACTGCTCCGCGCCCGTCACCGGGGGGCTCTTTAGTGTGTTGCAAGCCTCATCTGCCGCTTCCGCGAGCTCTCCGCCGCTGTGGCCGCCGTCGCCGCCCCCGCAGCCCATCTCCTCCTCCTCGTCATCCTCGGGCTCCATCCATGCGTCCCCAGCTGCTGCCTCCGAGACCACCCGCAGTGGCTGCTGCTGCTGCTGCTGCTGCTGATGATGATGACGCTGGGGTCGTCTGCTGTCGGGACTCGCCTGCGGCTGCGGCGCTGGGACCGAGCACGCGCGCTCCGCCGTCCATGCCGCCACGGACAAGGCCGTCGCGCCAGTGACCCGTGGGTCGGTCCCCGCCGAGCTGGCGCGTCGCGGCGCGTGAAACTCGCCGCTGCTGCGGGCGCTCTTGCAGGGCGGCTCATGCGCCTCCCCGCCCGGACGCCGCAGGAACCAGCGAAAAGATCCGGATGTGGAATCCGAAGCCCCGGGGTCCGCCGCTGCCGCCGCCGCAGCAGCAGCAGCAGCACCGGCAGCGGCCGCTGCGGCCGCCGCCGATGCCTCAGCGGTGGGAATGGATCCCGAGCCGCCGACCATTGCGCTCTCCACTGCTGCAGGGAACGTGACGTAAGGCGCCGCCATGGAGGCGGCGATGTCCGCCGCCGCCGTTACCGCCGCCGCAGCAGCACCGGCAGCAGTACCCGCCGCTGCGGCCGCCGGCGGCGCCGTCAGGCCGGTGGCGGCGGTGGCGTTGCGGCTGTGCAGAATGGCCCGCATGGCCTGGTGCCGCTGCTGGGGACACGCGTGCGTCTGCGCGCCCGAGTGCGCCCCCCGGTGGTGTGGCTGCTGCCGGCAACCGGCGCCCGGCGCCGGCAGCGCTGGCGGCGGCGCTGCGCCGGCAGGAAGCGGAGCGGGAGAGGGCTGCTGGCGCACGGGCTGCGAGGCGGCGGCCGGCTGGCACGATGGTGGGCGCAAAGAGGCCTCCAGGAAACGGGTTTGGGTCGGTGGTGCAGGAGCAGCGGCAACAGCAGCAGCGGCGGCGGCGGGAACATCCGCGGCCTGGTCGGAGTATTGGGGGCCAACCAGCACGCCCTGGCACTGGCCCTGGCCCGCGTCCGCGTCCTCTCCAGGGAGGAGCTGCGGATCGCAGCAGTCGCGGAGGGCTCTGAAGCCGCGGGAGCCGAGGGAGCCGCGGGATCGGGGTTGTGAGGGCTGCTGCCGATGATGATAGTGCTTGGCGCTGACGGGGGGTCGCAGCAAGCTGTCGAGCAGCACCGCCGGGGAGGCGAAGGAGGAGGTCGAGGGGCTGAGGACCAGGCACGCGTCGCCGTTGACGGTGTGCCCAGCCAGCGCGCTGGCCGTGGCATTCACCTGCGTCCGTGCGTGAGAGAGGGGCGTGAGAGGGGAGCGTGCGTGAGACGGGGCGTAAAACGGGGAAAAAAGGGGGTCCAGGTGATAGGTGGTGGTAGGTAGGTCCGGTGCGGAATGGCGGTGAGGAAGCGGTCGGCATGCTGTTACAGGGGAGTAGCTTAGGGGAGCGGGCTGCGTTGCGGCGAAGCGGCGTGTTCCAGTTGGTAAGGCGCATGTGACCGGGGTGTCGGCGCTGCACCGCCCACCCAGCGCATCGCGGATACCCGGCCCCAAAGCCACGCACATTGGAGCTGGGCGTGTGTGTATAGATGAGCTTGATGGAGGGCTGGGCCCGCAAGACCAGCTCGTACACGGGGCCCTGCGAGTAGCGGCGAACCCATGGCGGCAGGGGAACCGGCGCTTGTGGCCACAGCAGCGGCCACGGTGCGAGCAGCATGCTTTCCTCTCACATGCTGTGCACGAGACATCACTACAGTAAGGGTGGCGCTTATTCTACACGGGCATACGAGCTCCCCGCTGAAACGCCCAGCTTACTGTTGCAAGTGCATCGGCGCTGGAAGACCCAGGTGGTAAGGCTGATACATGCCCACATTCCGCCAGCATCCACACAAAACTAGGAAATGCCATTTACTTAGCAGGGAGATGGAGATTGCGTCTAGTCACTAGGGTTCCTGCGTGTTCCTACGTGTCAGAAATGGACCAAGAACAGTTGTCCAGTGCCACATAGATACGTGTGATGAACCGGTGGTCAACGCAAATGCCCAACATGACTACTTTGTAATGACAGTTGTGAACAGTGGGAAAAGGGCCGTACGGTAGATGGGCGTTTTTCTTTTGAGAATTCGCCGGGACACGATTTCAGGCTGCATTATAAGGTTGCCTGCAATTTGTTTGCTTTTTATGCTAAACAACTAGTGGAAACATGGCGGATTTTGCTGAACGACCGTCGTCGTGGCTGAACTTCCTGTCGGTGGGCGGCCTAGCATCGCTGGGCGTCAGCGCTGCACTCTTCCAGGTAAGGAGCAGCTGGTTCTATTGAGGTTCCGAGCCCTCTTCCGTTCGCCTATGCTGTCTACGTACACCGGCACAACCGTCGCGACGCAACGAGACACAGGCACAGACCCGCAGTCATCCCTCCAGATGTTTGCTTTGTAAAATATGCCGGAAGCCTCGAGTAAAGCCGCCATGATTGGCTTGCGCCGGTGCTCCCGTGGCGACTAACCGGCCACCACACCAGGCGGTCGTCTGTCCCAACCCCCTCCCTTCCATTGGCCAGGACAACCGTTTCCGCCCTCACTCCGACCCTCCCCACCACCATCAACTACCCTATCGCAGCTTGCCAATATCCAAGATGGCCGCATATTTGAGCTGGATCGGGCACAGGTGCTGGAGACGCTTGCCAGTGAGTCCGAAGCCCGACTCGGTCGGCGCACGGTACCAGCGGCAGCCATACATGCGCGGTGCACTCGGCGGCACACCGATATTGGGCGGCGCACCTGCACACCGCGCACCTGCAGACCGTCGGGCCTCCGAATCCCGCAGACGCTGGGAGGCCGACGGCCAGGGGTACTCGGGCGACACCCAGGGCCGCGCCCTAGATGCACTGGCGACGTGCTTCGGCCGATTCTGCCGTGAATCTGACGTTCCTTGAGCATGATCGCCCTTGCGCATGATCCTGTAACCTAATCACGGTACGGCACCGTAACCGTAACTGCCCGCCCGACTCGCCGGACCGCAGGCGTCTGCCGGTTGGACCCCATGCTGCCCCTGCTGGTTGCCGTACGGGGCCGGATCACGTGCCGGGAGCCGACCACGTGCCATCTCAGCGGGGCGCCGGCGGTGATGCGGGAGGTGCGTGCGTGGGTGCGTGGGTCGGTGGCGGGCCGGTGGGTCAGCGGGATACAGTGGCAGTTCACGGCCGCAAGGATGCGACCCGGGTCGGGCTGCCGCAGCTACGAGAACAGCGGCAGCAACTGCGCAACTCCGCTCCAGCGCTTCTCTGCTAAGCCCCGCCCCTGTGTTGTCGCAGCGTGACCCGACCCGACCCGACCCGACCCGCATGTAACGCACTTCACTACCAACCAACCCACTAACTCCACCGGCACCCGGGGTTGGTTGGTTGGATTGCTTTCCTGATGGATTGGCCTCCCTTTCCCTCCCCTCCCTTTCCCCGTTCGCTAACGCCGTCTCCTTCTCCGCTGCGGATTTCTCTTTATACCCCTCCTGATGGCAGCTTGTGGAGGAGGAGGTGTACTTCAAGGAGCACCCCAGCGGCCGTACGACACAGGAGTGCTTCGAGGTCCGGAGGGAGCAGGAGCAGCGGGAGCCGTTCCTGGTGAGTACGACACAGGCACGGGTGGAGGTACGGCAGGGCAGGGCTGAGGCGAGCGCATGGAAGCCGGGGGAGCTGGGCGTCAGTTGGGAGTCGGCGCAGGGTGTGGATGTGGGTGTGGGTGTGGGGAGATTGGAGATGGAAGGTCGGAGGTTGCCGCCGGCTCGAGGCCCGGGGGTTGTGGGGCGGGCCAGGCCGACCGCGCGTGGCCACGAGCTGAGGCCTTACCCGACCCCTCAGCTCCCCGCTGATTACTAACCCTTGTCATGTTACTCTTTACGTATCCTTATCACCTTTCTTATGTGCCCACCCGTACCTCACTCTTCTTCTTCTTCCGATATTTTGCGGTGCACCCCAGGAGGACCGCACGGGGCGCATCCGGCTGGAGAACCTGCAGCACGCCGCGGGTCTGTCGGGTGTCATGGAGGTGAAGCAGGAGTTCCAACATGCCAACATACTGCAGGGCACACTGCTGCAGGCGGTGCTCAGCAAGGCCCTGTGAGTGAGGGACTGGGCCCAGCAGGGCGCAGCGGGGGCAGGGCCCGGGCCTGGCGCTGGGGCTTGGAACGCGGGGGCTGGGGTTGGGGCTGGCGCTGGGGCTGGGGCTGGGGTTGGCGCTGCGGCGGCGACGGCGTGCCGTGATTTGCTCGGCCCGCGACTCCCCACCGCGCGGCTGCTGCAGCTGTGGTGGCTTCAGTCTCTGCTCCCGTTCCTGCTCCTGTTGCTGCCGCTGCCGCTGCTTGTTCATCCACCACCACCACCACCACCACCACATCGTCATCATGTCGTGCTCTCTGGGGTCTGCTCCCTGACCCTATCTCTTCGTCCGCACCTCACCGCGCCTCACCGCACCTCACCTCACCGCACCGGCGCCCGCTGCACCTCAGGAAGAGCATGGTGAAGCACGGGGTCCGCATCACGGAGCGATATCTGCCAATGGACACCGCCGTCACGGTGGTGGGGGAGCTCGTACTTGACCGCGTGGGACCCGGAAGAAAACGACTCGCAGGCGTTGCCGGCTCCGGAGCGGGCGGCGGCGGCCAGCCCCAGTCCCTGTCCCAACCGGAGCAGCAGTCGGGGGAGGCAGCGGCGCCGGCCTTTGGGCGGGATTCGGCGCGGGTCGGCAGCGGCGCCGGCGCCAGCTGCTCGTCGTCGTCGTCGTCGTCAACGTCGACGTCGACGTTGGCGCTGACGGCGGCGGCGGCGGGCGCCGAGTTGCTGGGGCAGGCGGCGCTGCAGGCGCTGCCGTACTCGCTGCGCATGCCGGGGCGGGGGCCCTTCCACGTGACGACGCTGACGCTGCCGCAGCTGCGAGCCTCCCTGGAGCGAACGTCGGGCATCATCCGGGTGCGCCATGCGGGGGCTTTGGGGGCCGGGCGGCGAGCGCCGGGTCTCTCTCTCGGGGAGCTGCCTCTTTCCGCCGCTCTTTCTTTCAATTGCGCCGACTCTCAGTTCCGTATTTTGCTGCTGCGAAAATGTGAACTAATCGTTTAAATCGCTCCGCGTCCCCGCGTCTCATCTCCTGCCTTTCTCACGCCTGCCAACGGTGTTGGCGTGGCCGTCGCTGCCGGTTGTGACCGCGACCCCTTGTCCTGCCAGGTCTTTGCCTGGGGCTTCGGGCTGCTGGGTGCGGCGCTGGTGGCTCGCAAGGCCTGGTTTGCGTTCCGTGGACTGCAAACCTACCGCCGATATAAACGAGTCATGGCCATGGCAGACGCCGCGCGACGCACGGCCGCCGCAGGCGGCGGTGCGGCGGGTGCCGCCACCGACGGCGACGGCGACGGCGGCGACGGCGAGCGCGCCGCCGGCACGTGCGTGGTGTGTTTGGACCGAGACAGCGACGTGGTCTTCTCGGGCTGTGGTCACATGTGTGTTTGCAACAGCTGCAGCGGCAATCTGACCAAGTGCCCCATTTGCCGAGTGGGCAGTCGTACGATCCGGGTGTACCGACCGTAGTCCCTTATTAGGGTGCGGTGCGGTGGGCTGTTTCAGTGTCGTACAGGGCCAGCGTCGTACGTTTTCAACGGGGCCGTACAGGCAGGTACGGTACCGGGCATCGCAGATGGGCGGCCACCGCCCAGCAAGGGGGGTGCAAAGGCTCCAGCATCCGGGGTAGCAGCTGTAGGGGCGAGGGCGGGGGTGTGGATTGGCGGCGGGCACGGGGCCGGGTAGGGGAGGTCAGAGCAGGCGAGGGAGGGGAGTCTCGGGTGCAACACTGTAACGCTGCTTGGGGGACGGCCACTCTGGCGCTGATTGGAGCTCGTCGCGCGGGCGCTAGACTCGCCAATGATTGAACTGGCTGGCTGGACTGGCTGACTGACTGACTGGCTGGCAGAAAGGAGCTGGCAGGATTGGCTGGCTGGCTGCCTCATTCGAAGAACTGAACACTTTGATGTTGATGTTGTGGTTGTTACTGTGGTGGGCTTCAGACTCTTTGATGGGTAGAGGCAGCGGGCCAACTGGCCGGATACTGATGGGGTTGCGTGATTGACGATTGACGGGCCCTTAACGGTGTATGCGAGGAGGGTTGACTGACTGTGTAGTGTTGAGCACAACGGCACGCACCGTCCAGGTTGGTTGGTTGGTTGGTTGTGGGGCGATTGCCGAGGGATGGTTGCACTGCTGTGGCCACTCGTGGGTCCCGGCCGGCGGCAGGCCTGATACGCCACACGTGCCGTTGACTGCCGGCCCGCCGGGGGTGTGGCGGGGAGTAAAAAGAAGATACCGCAGCGGAGACGGAGACGGCGTTAGCGAACGGACCCGGAACCCGGGAGGGGATGTCGTTGGCGTAATGGCGTTGCTTTGCCAAGGATCGGGTCCGGTCCGGTCGGGTTCTGCTTTTCCCGGTGCAGTCCACCACCATGGGAGCCACGTGGGAGCCACGTTGTATCAAGATACGCACACGTACACATGCCTTCGCATTCGCAACACACCGGCCGGTGAACGAGCTTGTTGCTCTCCCCACCCCCTCCTACAGACAGGGGCTGCGTTTCGGGGCTGTGTCGATTGCCTTCCAACGCACACACTCATGCCGTCCTTTGTCCCGCGCACGGCGCCGCGACACGCCCCTCCCCCCCGTCTGCAGCCATCCAGGCGTCCTCCAGCAGATGGATCCGAGCCAGGAAACCCAGCCGTACCTTTTAAAGGTGCTCGGCACAACGAAAGTTATTGACCGGTCAAGAAGAGAGCAATGCACACACACACAGAGAGAAATGAGGCCACTGTTCAGCAGGAATTAGGGTGAACTCCACCACCGCCACCGCGTCCACGAACCACAATGGGATCAGTCCCCTGGATGGATGGCGCTACCTTTGGCCGGGGCCCTCTGCCCCTCAAGACACAAGTTAACACACAGGCCGAATCACGCCGTACGGAGAGGGACAGAAGGTAAAAGGGGCGAGGAAGGGCTGAGAGATGGCTGGCAACCCTCCGCAGCCGCCGCCCAAAGGCACGCCATAACCCCTTCCCCCATAGAGGCCCCCCCACCAGAGCGGCATGCGCCCAAAAAAAGAATAAATAATGACCTAACACCTACGGCCCTATTTATGCGGCGCCCCTGTTCATAGACTGTAACCCTAGCTGCGCGCCTTCGCCCAATCCCGATCTTTCCGGAAGCCGGCGTTTCGCCCACAGCCCCGGGTCGCTCTAATAAGAGTTGTCAAATAGGGTGTTCACAGCCGGACGGACGCTGCGTCAAAAATACAGCCCACTCAGATATTCAACAAATCCCGCCATCTTTCTCGTCCCTAGCCCCAGGGCATGGTTGTCGCATTGTGTGTGTACCGGTATGTTATGTACACGGAATTTTGTCGTGTCGCGAACACAATCACGAGGCCGTTGAGCGACAAATCCGCCGCCACGTACGGCAGTTGTCTCAATTAGTCAGCCCTTGCATGTTGGGTGTGCGCAGCCCCCGCATACGGTCCACCCGCTAATGTTACGACAGCCAGCCAGCCGAAACCTAATACCCTTCTGTGCGATGCGAGCTGGAGGGAATGCTGACCAACAATGAAGATCACGAGCCAACAAATCCCAACGCCTACAACGGGGAGCCGCCGGGGAGTGCCTCGTCTCGGCACCTCCGCCCTGTTATGCCATGCCCTGCCGCTATCGCGCAGCAGACCGTTCCATTCGCCCACATCCCATCCGCCCACATCCCATTCACCCATATTGCGGATCACTTCCCACAACTTCACGGCCGGATCACTTCACGGGCCCCACTGGCCCCACTTCACATAACATCCACCGGCGCCACAGGTACGATGAGACTCCGGACGTGATTGCCGTACTGCTGTTGCTGTTGCTGCTGCTGCTGCTGCGAGTGCAGCTGCTGATTCCCAGATTGGGAGCTGTGGCTTGGCGACGACGCGGCAACGCCACCGCTCCCCCCGCGCAAGTGGTACTTGACGCGCTCCAGCACCCCTACGGGCCGCGGGCTGCAGTACTCCGCCGGCGGCAGCCCCGACGCCACGGGCGTCGGCGCCGGCAGGCCGTACGAGTCCAGGGCCTTGCCCTGCACAGGCAGACGCTGCGGGCTGCTAAAGGCGCTGCCGCTGCCGCTGCGGCGGCCGTTGCCGACCAGGCCCGACAGCTTGCTGACGCTGATCGACACAACGGCGCCCCAGTTGCGCGTCAGGTCGTGCAGCGAGCTGGGCGAGGCGGCGGCGGCGGTTCCGGAGCCGGTGGCGCCGGCTTGGCCGCCGCTGCCGCCGCCGGCCCACTCGACGTTGCCGGCGACCTGCGGCTGCAACCGCGGCGGGCTCGAGTACATCCCGGTCCGAAGCGCCGGGGCGCTGCCGCAAGGCGGCGGCGACGGCAGCGCCGACGGCGCCGCCGCCGCTGGCTGCACCGGCGGCGGCGCCAGCGCTTTCGCGGGACTGTCCGGCTGCGGGCGAGGCGGTTTTCCCAGTTGGCCGCCGCCAGTGGTGGGCGAAGTGGTGGGTCCCAACACTGGGGACAGGTCGGGGCGCTGCTGAGTGGGCGGAGAGGGCAGCCCTCCGCACACTCCAGCAGAGGAAAGTGAGCCGACAAGGGACCGCGGCGGTGTCGAGAGCAGGCTGGCCGAGCCGCCCTGACTAGCCACAAGGCCGCCCGTGGTGGCAGCGCCGCTACGGGCGATGCGAGACGGGCTGGCAAAGCCGCCGTTGCCGTTGCCAGCGGCGGCGGCGGCGGCGGCGGCGCCCACCGGGCTACCAACGCCGCTGCCGTTCCTGCCGCTGCTGCCGCTGCTCGCCAGAAAAGACCGCTGCTGTACCGGCGATGCGGTGCGCGTGAGCAGCGGCGGCGACAGCGGCGGCTGATGGCTGTGGAGTGGCTCCGAGGAAGGCTCCCGCGCCGACGCCGACGGCGTCCTGTACCCCACAACAGCTGCCGTACTGCTGCCGCCAAGTGAAAACGGGTCCCTGTCCCGCTCGCGGTCGCTGCTGAGGGGAATCTGCACCTGGAAGGACGAGCGCAAAGACTTGCCGCCAGCCAAGTGGGAATAGCTGCCGCTGAGGCTGCCGAGGCTGCTTATGCTTTCCCGGTCTGTCGGCGGCAGCTGGAACTGGAACGAGGTCCGGAGCAGCTGCGCAGCGCTGCTGCCGCCGCCGACGGCGCCGCTGCCGCTGCCGACGCTTATATTGCTGCTGCTGACGATGCCGCCGCTGGCGGTGCCGCTGCTGCTGCGGTAGTAGCTGCCGGCGGAGGGCGGCCGGGCGCCGCCGCCGACGGCGGCGGCGTAGGCCGCCGCCGCAGCTGCTGCCGCCGACGGCGTCCCCGCCGCGCGCTCCGCGCAAGTGGCGGTGTTGGTGGCGGCGGCGCCGCTGCAGATGGACGCGTTCTTGAAGGCGTCGAGCAGGCTGCGCAGTGCGCCGCTGCTGCTGATGCCGCCGCCGCCGCCAGTGTTGCCCGCGCGGAAACCCCCGGAAGAAGCCGCCGCCTGGGTCGGCGGCGCGGAGCGCGGCTGCGGCTGCGCACTCGCGGTTAGGCCGCCGCCGTACACCGCGCCCGATGCCGTCACGGGCGACGTTGTGGCCGACGTGGCGGCGGCGGCCGCCGACGCCGATGGCGGCAGTGGCGTCGAGGGGCTCTGCTGGCTCGCACGCGTCGCCAGCATGGCCGCCGCGGTACGGAAGCCATGCGACGTCGTCGACGGCGTGCATGTCCGCTGCTGCAAGTGGGTGGCCGCAGCGCTGCTGCCGCCGGTGCTAACGCCGCTGCTGCTGCCATCGCCCAGACCCACCATTGACGCGGTCCCGCAGGCGCTGCTGCCTCCACAGCTAGCGGCGGCGGCGGCGGCCGGTGCCGCCAGCGACGGCGAGCGCAACGCGCCGCCGGACCTGTCGCTCGTCGGCTGCGTGTCCGCGGCGTCAGCCGCCGCCGCCGCCGCCGCCGCTGAAAGGCCACTGGCGGCGCGGCCGTAAGCCGACACCACCGGCACACCGGCGGTGGCACGGTCCAGGTTGCTCCGAATCCACTGGTGGCCGAGCAGGGTCGAGGCGTCGGGCCGCTGCCGGGGGTCCTTAATGAGGGCCTGTGTGACGAAGTCCGCCCAGGCTGGCGTGGCTGTGGCCTCAAAGTTGATAGTGTGGGAGTAGATGATGAGACTGGCCGTCTGCTTCTCATCTTCCACCTCGAAGGGCGGCCGCCCGCACACAAGCTCGTAAGCCAGGCAGCCAACCGCCCAAACGTCAACGGCCGCGGTGTACGGCCGGATGTTCTTGTTGGCAAGCTGCGGGACGGTGACGGACGGAGACTCCTGGGTGTGGGTAGCCGGGTTTATCAGCACCTCTGCACGACACAAGTGGCGGGGCATGGGGAGGAGGGGAGGGTGTGAGGAGGAAGGGGAGGGACGAGGGAGGCATTACACGCGTAGCACTCAATGGTGCTATCGTGCGCGGATGCGGCCCCATGCAGCCCCTCGATCGATGGCAGCGCCAACCCACAGATGCGTGCGCAGCCCATATTCGGGCCGCGCATGCGCCGTACGATGCGTCGTACCATAGCGTGCCGTACCTGGTGCCATGTAGTCCAAAGTTCCGGAGCGGCTGAAGGCCAGCTCCTTGGTCCAGTCGATCGCCAGCCCGAAGTCGCCCAGCTTGACATGCCCGTCGGCAGTGATAAAGATGTTCTCCGGTTTGATGTCCCGGTGCATCAGGTGCAAGCCGTGCATTCGCTCAAGCACGCGAAGCAGCGGCGCAATCACCTGCGAGCAAAAGCGGGCAAGCGGGCGCGCAAGCAAGCAGGCAGGTTCGGAAGCGGCGCCCTTTTTTGTTAAAGCGTAAGCGGTACTTTAATATACATTGATAGCTACACGAGGCGTGTGAGCACCGACGGCATCACAGGATTACAAAAGCGAACGCGTGCAAGCGAAATGCGGGCAGGCAGAGGGAGATGCGGGAGCGCGCAGCGGGTCCCACCGCGGTGACAGGCACCGCCGATTGCTGTTGTGCGGACGCAGAGGTGCAGAGGTGCAGAGGCGCACCCTGCTGCGGCGAGCGCCTCCCGCCTCTCCCGCCACCACAGCCCCTCCCGCGCTTACCTCGACGCAGACCCACTGCTCCGGCAGCTTGCCGCCATGCAGCATCAGCCGTTTGAAGAGGTCGCCGCCTGCGCAAACAGGGTATTAATGGTTGATGTGTCGTTGGGATGCCGGGTCAGGGAGCAGGCGAGGGCCGCGCCTGCGGGATGCGCGTCTCGCTGGTGACGCCGCTCGCAAGGCCACGCGATGGGAGACCGGTCAGTCGCGCGCGGCCCTCCCCGGCCACTCTGTCGGCCCTTGTCCTCACCTTCGCAGCACTCCATAACCAGGTAAATCCCCTGCGCGTCCTCATACGTGTCCAGCAGCTGCACGACGCCCTTCTTGCCGACTTCCCGGCACAGTGCGCGCATCGCGGCTACCTCTCTCTCCAGCTTGTGAAAGTGCTTGTCGGCCATCTTCCCCTTGTGGTACGTCTTGATGACCACGGCCTTTCCGCCAGACAGCAGGCACTTGTAAACCGTGGACACACTGCACCGTCCGCGACCCGCAATGGCAGGCATCAGCAACGCAGCTGGGACGCTGTGTTTTGTCGCATCATGAAGACAAGTGATGTGCGTCTTCGCAAGCGGCAAGTTTAGCCGATGCCCCGGCTGTTTCCAAGCGCTGTTCGCCTTTGTCGGTTGCGGTTAGTCGGCGACGCACCCCAAAACCCGGCCGACCCGCAAGCTTACCTGCCCTTGTACAGCTCAATCTTCTTTTTGATCTCATACTTTGCACCGAGCTGATTACTGCTCGCGCCGAAGACGAAATGCGCATCCGAGAGCGAGCGCAACGATGCCCCGGCAGGGTCATTAGCGCAAACTGCTTGAGGCATGCTCCTGCAAATGTTAGAGATATTAAATCTTTTTTGATGTCCCATCCGAAGAAATATGTTTGTCGTATGCCCGCTGAGCAGCCGCTGCCATAGCCATTGCGGTTTACAGGTAGGTCGCGGTATCGCCGACGCCATGCCCATATGCTCACCCTGATCGCTGCATCGTACGGTTGCAGCTCTACTCGTTAATATGTCGCGTTTCGGCAAGCTGCACCTATCCTCGCGCAACTGGCTAGGTGCCGGAGACAGCGCCGCAGGCTGCTACTAAGCTTACTATGAAATGCCGCCACGATGGTCGCAACAACAAGAAGTTGGTGGCGTGCCTTGACTGTGAACAAGGCGCGTCCGTCCTCTCGGGGACGGTTGCATGTGATTGATGGTCAGAGGTTGCGAGGCAGCAAGTAACCCAGATAGCAGAGAAGATTTACATTATACAGCTAACCTATTGCAGAGGAATTGGGGTTGCCCCGACTCCTTTAGGCGCAAGTACACTGGGCTACAGCAAGTCGTACACTGGACGACCCTGTAATAACGACCATCTCTTGTGCAAGAGCACACAGGTCTGACAAGAGATGACATACATCGTTCTTGCAGTCAACATTCATAGGCCAACATACTTGACACAGGAAACATGCGGCGATATGGGTCATCCATGGCCTGTACATCCGTTACCGACCGCGGCGACTATGTATCCGTCTCGCCCAATAACAGCACCCTTCGGCGCATATGCGAGCTTTGGACGGCGCGACTCTTGCAGCACGAGGCACAACACACACACGCCAGGGGGCGGGTAATCAAGCGCATGCAAGAGGATTATGCAAAAACCGGCCATGCCAGCAGTTCGCGTTGGCGCTGTTCACTCCATCGCATTTCACGCGGCCAGCGCTTAGAGCTCCACCCAACCTCCACCTGCCCCGTAACCCCGCGAAGGTCACGCCCAGCGCAGTCGGCCTCACGACGTGGGCTCGGCAGTCGCCGCGTCCGCCAGCGCCGCAGCTGGTGCCGCGGCCGGCGCTTGTGCCGGTGCCGCAGCTGGCGTTGCTGCTGGGGGAGGAGGTGGCGGCGGCGCTGGACCCCCTAGCAGCGATATCGTCTTGATGATGACCGCCTTCTCTTCCTTGAACTGCTCGTCCTCCTCTGCGCAAGACGAACACCAAAGCGCGTGCACGGTTTAAGGCGTCCTTCGGCAACATTCCGGGAAAAACACTTGGCTAGGCGCACCACGAGTCCAGCGGAGCGCCTGCGCACCCCCATCACCCCTGCCTCATGCGGGTTTGACTCAGCTGCCCCGGACTGACTGCTGCTGGGCGGGTAAATCGCTTCGTGCCACCCGCTAAACCGCAGTCAGTTCAATGCCCAGAGCCCAAGGACGCACCCTTTTCCGTGTGGAAGTCGTCCAGGTATTTGAGCAGCTTCTCGCGATTGTTTGCGAGGATGTCCACGACTGGCTGCGGCTTGTTCGGGTTGGCCACAAAGACCTGCCCCGGGGGGGAATGACAGAAACGATACCGCAGCGGAGGGACGTAGGCGACCGAGAACCCAGTAACACTTAACAGACATAACCGTCACCTTTCCACTACCGGAAGAGCTGCGACCGCGTCCCCGCCGGACCACCCAACCCAAACCGACAAACTGCGGACAAGCAACCAACCTGCCCGGACAAGCAACCAACCTGCCCGGACAAGCAACCAACCTGCCCGGACAAGCAACCAACCCGCCTCTGCTTGGCATCGCTGCTCTTTGGCAGCATGGCGCCCTCAGCAGCGGCGGCTCCCAAGCCGGCAGGCGGCGCTCCACGTGTGGGGCTGTGGGTCCCCCCATCCGGTGTTACTGCGCTGGCGACACGGGGAGGGTCACCCCCACCAGCAGCTGACCCACCCACCCACCCACCTTGAACACATGGAAGGCCTCGAACTGGATGCTCCGCGACTGGTCCTTGAGCAGCACCATCATGGTCATCAGGTGCTGCGGCTCCGACACGAACTTGAGCATCACCTTGACGTTGCTGCGGTCCAGAAGCAGCTCACCAAGCAGCTGTAGGGCGCAGAGGGCAGCAGGGCAGCGGGGCGGAGCGACGGGGTGGCGCGGGTAGGCAGGTATGGTGGAAGTGTGAGCCGGGGCACGAGGCCCGGAACGACCACCGGCAGAGGACGACCGTAGACAGGCGCTGGCACAGGGGTCGCAGAGAGGCGGCGGCGGGAGCACCGGCCCCCCCTGGTGTGTTTGAAGTATTTCGGAACAAATACCGCCAGCTCGTGTGTGCCTCGCACGCGTCAAGCGGCCTACTATCATCATCCGATACCTACAGGAATGCGGAATGACCAAGAAGCGGACGCCCGGAGGTGCCGCCACGGTGCTGCTTAACCGAAGCCAGCCCCAACCACCAAGGCGGGTGGGATTTCCACCAAGGGAATGTTGGGCCACAGGCCGGGCAACGGGTCCGCAACACGCCGAGCCGCCCGCCTACCTTCAACGACTGCCGCCTCGCACGCGTCAAGCGGCCTACTATCATCATCCGATACCTACAGGAATGCGGAATGACCAAGAAGCGGACGCCCGGAGGTGCCGCCACGGTGCTGCTTAACCGAAGCCAGCCCCAACCACCAAGGCGGGTGGGATTTCCACCAAGGGAATGTTGGGCCACAGGCCGGGCAACGGGTCCGCAACACGCCGAGCCGCCCGCCTACCTTCAACGACTGCCGCCGCACCACGTAATTGTTGGACTGCAAGAGCTTGATGTACGCGTTGAAGAACTGCGCGCGGCCAAACACGGCGTGGTGATGGGGCCGAACAGAAAAGCCCGAGCGGCTGATTGGATCAGGGCCCAGGGTCGGTGCCGTGGTCCCCACGTAGGCCCCCCGGGAAAGCCGGGTGCCATTGTCATGGCCGACATGTGCAGAGCCGGATGCCTGGGCCGGGCGGCGCCTTCCATCCGACAGGCTGTGCCGAGCGGGCAGGCCCCCGACACATACATCACGCACAGCGACCAGGGCTTTCCCAGGCGCGTACCACCGCACCGAAGATGGCGCGCCCACGCAGCTCGGGGTCCATGCAGGGCGATTCTGTGGGCGTGACTCCCTGCCCACGCACGTCCGGGCGGGCCTCGACAGGGTCCGCATCCCAGCCCATGGCCTAAGCGACGTGCCCCGTTTCCCCGCGGCCGTCCCACCCGCGATACCCCCGGCCGAAAGGCCCCATCCCCGTATACCCCGCCCCGTCAGAGCCCACATCCCGCCCGGACATCCCCTCCTCCGCAACTAGACCGCGAGGGGCCATCTTCCTTCCCGATCCACGAACATGCGTCGTTATGCTGCCATTCCGTTTCCCACACTCCCGGCGCCATCTTGTGCGGCGCCCTTCTCAACCTCCGCGGCCCACGCCGCGCCCGTACCTCCGCGTAATGTTCCTGGAGGTACTGCGCGACCACCTGCTTGTGCCGCGTCAACAAATCCTGCAGCAAACATGAAAACAGCGTTGCGCTGTCAGGAGAGAGATAGAGAGAGAGAGAGAGAGGGGGGCGCGATCTGCGTCATGGGGCCGGACGGCTTACTCCAGGCACCGCCCATGGCCGGGGTCCGCCCGGCCCCAGCCATATGGGCAAAGCCGCATAGCTGGCACAGCGCGGTGCATGCTGGCTCCCGCCCGCTGTGCATAGCCGCCCAACCAAAACCCGCTCCGCCTGCACCTTTGCATGATGGGTTGCACCCAACGAACGCCCCCTAGATTACCCCACAGCCAAGGCCGTGTGGAGCCCCACCAGTGCCTTAAAGAGTGACGCCGCGCGGGCATCTGCGCGCGCCCACCTTGAACGTGCTAAACGCGTCCGACGCAATCTCGAAGTTCGCAACCACCACCTTCTCAAAGAACTTGAGAAACACGGGCCCATCGAGCATTTTCCTGCATACCATGCGGACGTTGGCCGCAGGTTGGCTCCTTCTGCATTGCGCGCGTATGTGTATCTGCACCTGCTGACCGTGTGACCGATGACCGCTTCCGTACCGCTTCCGTACCGTAATGCGGCCGTTGTCGAACAAACCGTCATTAAAATGGCGTTCGACACTGGTTTAGGTGTCCGTCGATGGCTGATAATGGCGCGTATCGCATCAGTATGACAACGCTGGACCCACCTCTTTTCATGTTGTGCACTTGCCAGGCCACGGGGTCTTTCAGAACGTGGACCATTAGGTTTTCGGGACAACTACACCGCATTTTGTCTCTGTGCACCCAACCGGGCGCGGGGAGAGGCACCCGCCGGCTCCGTACCCCACGTGGAACCCGCCCGCCGTCAACCCAGCTCCGCCCCCCGACACCAACCTGGCGATCTGGTCATCCCGCAAGCAATCCCGCAGCATCGACCCGCAGTTGAGAGCGATGGTTGGGTCGTCATACCTGCGGTGAGCGTCACGGGCTAAGGATTCAGGTGGCGGCGCTGGTCGCGGCATGCGGCCGATCGACGGCGGGACACCCACCCGACGAAGAGCAGCGTCGGAATCTCCGGGTGATTTATAACGTACTGAGCTCCTGGGCCCCGTTCCTCATTCTCCTTGATGCGAACCAGCGCGCCGAACACCTGGGCGGCGTCCTTCCGCGATTCGAACTCGAGGTCCGCAAGCTGCTTGACGATCAGGGACAATAGCTCGGATCGACCCGCCTCCTGGGCCAAGGCTATTGCATTTTCCTTTGTAGGTTCATGCTCGTCGTCCCCAAAAAGCAGGAGCTTGGCAAAGCCCAAGTACTTGGCCACCGACTCCTGCGCTTTGTCCTGAGCCCGTTCATCTTTTCGCGCAGCCGCTATCCCCTCGATCGCTGCCGTAAGCTTGCTGACAACTTCGGACGGTGTCTTTGGCTTCTCCTTCAGAATTTTATCCAAGAAGGGCATTTTTCTTTCCGGGACCTTCCCCTATCAAAGGGAGAAATTACCTACTTAATGACGATGCTCATGATGATATCAATGATAATAAAACGCTAAGCTATAATTTTGTTATGGCACGAAGGAAAAATGAGGCCTGGGGCTGCGTAAAGGTGGCGTTCTAGTATTCAAGGCCTGAAGAGGTCTGAGGGTGCACAATATGGTGGGAACATCGCCGCAAAGGCGACGGGCTGCCCGCTCAGCGAGAGGGTCCTCTGATTGCGCCGTACGAATACCGGTGCCCGGAAAACCCCAGGGACTACATTGCCGGATATTCTCATCGTGCATATATCGGTAGCAGGGCGAGTAAGATCGAAACGATGCCTCGTCTGAAACGCGACTAGATAAGGCCCGACGAGGCGAAACCTAGAGGCTAGAGCGGCCGAGGCCCGGCCTTCCCCTGAGCAAGGCCCATCCGCAAGCTGATAGAATGTATCACGTCACCTATAAAACATTGTGACAGACACCGCGTATCTGTGCCAGTGTACCACACGCCGTACAGTACGTCTTCGAAGGCACAAGCGAACATTGGATCACGTGAGGGTGTGTATGCTGAGAAAGCACCACACGGCCCTGATGCGTTTTCGGCTAGGACGTTGGGACTTGGATGTGTCAAGGTTTGCACGGGTACCGGGTCGGAAACCGCGCGGAGAGGATATGTCGGGTGTGCCACGGCGGGTCGGTAGAAGACGAGTTGCACGTATTGATGGAATGTCCGGGTTATACGCCATTACGAGAGGCAATAGGCTTCCCTATGGGTAGCAGCATGGTGGATGTGATGGGGACCTTTGACCCGGCGAAACTGGGCAGTCTCTTATCCCAGATTCAGAAAGCGCGTACCGAGCTGCTTGGTAGTTAACCATACGGCTTATGTTGTCTTAAAGTGCGCCCCTTGACGGATAACCGTTGTGGGGGGACGCATGTTACCAGCCATTTTGGCTCGTACACATGTAATGCCTCATGCCTCACATTTCCTTCAGGTTGCAAGGTTTCGGGCCGCTACCTTGTAGGCTCTGACTCAGGCCCCCATGCAGGAGCATAAAGCCACCTCTACCTTGGGATTGGTCCATGTATTTTCCCGCAGTGCGAGCGCAGCTGCCTCACCCCCGGCTGCCTCACCCCAGGTCGGCAACGCAACGCACCCGCCTGGCGTCATACCTTCACTAACAATCAACCGTCTATTCCCCCTTCCCCCCCTTCGCTTTAACAGATGCCCCCGCTCTTTCGGCAGAACTTGTAACTTATGACAGCCGGAATTAGCGAGCTTCGCTGTGAGCCAGTGACTGACTGGCTCTTCGGCACGACGCTCCACACCTTTCAGCTGCGCGGCCATGGAAGAGCGACACCACCGCCCTGCAGCTGGATACACGCCCACGTGTTGTCTGATCCAAGTCCAAGTGTGCTTTCCTTTTGCCTTGACCTGGTTGTCGCCGCTACAAAGCACGGCCAGCTGCTGGTCAGCTGGCTCTACTCTTCCTTCCGGGGGTTTTGGAGAGCGCCTAAGGACGGATCCAACCCCCGGCGGTCTCGGGCACTCGGGCTGGATGGATGGCATCTGTCAAATGCACCCACGCGCAGCACCCGCCCGCCGCCTCCCAGGACATGACATGAAACGGAAAGGAAACCCTAAGCCGTCAGCAACCCTAACGTCCTCCCCACCACCGCCGCCGCCCGTCAGCCTCGCCTGCCTGTGCCCATCCCACCCAGCGACTGAAACACACACACACGCCCAGTAACGACAGCCTCTCAGGGTGCGCGGTGGGCCCCCCCTCCGCCAACACAGTCCGAAACCCCAAACTCTTCCAAACCCCGGTGCATGCCTTCATCACCTCACCCAGTCCTACCGTATTATAGCCAGTCCTACCGTATTACAGCCAGTCCTACCGTATTATAGCCAGTCCTATTCTACACTCCAGCCAGCCAAGCCAGCAAGCCCAGACTGGCCAAAACACGCTTTCGGCCCCCGACCGCCCGCAGGCCCCATGGTGGCTTCCCGCCTACACCAGGCCACTCAGCGCCAGCACCTGCCGCACTCGCTCCCGCAGCGCCACATCGCCCCCCGAGCACGTCTGCGCCAGCACCGCACCCGCTTCCTCCCGCCGCACCCCGCACCGCGCCTCCGCCGACAGCACCACCGCCGCCACCGCCTCCGCCGCCGCGGACCGCACCAGCGCCGCCAGCATCGCAGCACCCGGCGAAGCGGCCCCCGGCTTCCCGCCGCCGCCATCGCCGCCCGCCGCTGCCGACCCCGGCTGTGCCGGGGCGGAACCCGGCTCGCCCCGCTTCCACGCCCGCTCCAGCGCCGGCCAGCGCTCCCGCCTCAGCAGGTTTCCAGCCAGAAGCTGCAGCGCCAGGTCGCCCGCCACGGATGCGCAGCCGGCGGCGGGGGCGGCGGCGGTAAAGGCGCCGGCGGCGCCAGCGGCAGCGCCGCCTGGGGCGGCGGCGGTGGCGGCGACAGGCGGCATCAGGGCGCGCTCCAGGTCGCCTTCGATCAGTGAGCGTTGAACCGCCGCCAGAAAGGCCGGGTCCGGGTCCGGCTCACGTTGCGAGTCGGCGATAACCTGACCGTCCGGGCTCGGCGGTGCGGCTGCTGCCGCTGGCGCCGCGGCGGATGCCGCAGCGGCAGCAGCAGCGGGCGCCGGCGGCGCCGGCGGCGGCCCAAGGTACTGGGCGGCGTTTCCCAGGCAGCACGACAGCGGCGGTAGCAGGTGCAGCGACTTGTCGATCGCCAGGCCGTTCCAGACCTGCGGACCCGTGGGTCGGGAGGCGGCCAGGCAGAATTAGAACGGCCCGGGACGAGGGAACGCAGGTAATTAGAACCCAGGTAATTAAAACCCAGGTAATTAGAACGGCCCGGGACGAGGGAACGCAACGCAGTTACCTGGGATATGACCTGAGGATTAGGGTTAGGGTAGCGGCTCGTAAGCGCAGAAGCGCGGGAATCTACCACCACTGTACGACCTGGGCCGCCACCTGTACGACTGGCGGACTTCTGTCTGTCCAATAGTGTAAATTCCTCCTCGCGCCGTACGGCAAAGTGCCATCACGCTGACTCGTGGTTTTGGTGGTGAGGGCTGTGGTGGTGGTAATGGCGGTAATGGCGCAGTGGTGGTGGTGAACCTGGTGGTGGGCGACGGCTGCGCAAGGCGTCGCCGCAAGACGCTGCAAGTGCCATCACCACCAGTGCCCTCACCAGGCGCCCGCAGCCGCACCTGCAGCCGCACCACAGGGCTGGCCTCCGCAGCCAGGGCAAGCGCCAGGTGGGCCCCCAGCAGCGGATCGCCGAAGCAGGAGGAGCCCAGCGCCGCCAGCAGCTGCTCCGCCAGAGCGGGCGGAAGCCACTCGGGGCCGGGCGGGCCGGGAGGCCGGGCCTGCGGGGCAGGGGCAGGGAACGAGGGGACGGCAAGGGGGCGGCCAGTGTGGTGCGGGGCCTACTGAGGCGCTGACCGGCTGTGATAGGCGCTGCAGGGGGCGAGACATGTCGACGCCGCCCCTGGAGCGTATCCTGGGTGTGCGGTTGGTAGTTAACCGTTAACCCGCGGGTGGGGCAGTTGACTGGATCACGACGGTACCTGCGAGCCGTCCCGGCTGAAGAGGTAGCGCCGGGAGAGGCCGGCCAGCGCCCAACGGACCCATGGGTCGCGCCAGCTGCCTTCGGAATCCTCGTCCGCGTCCTGCGCGCGGGGGTTATCCACGTGTAGGCCGGAGCCCGTGAACGGTGCGCGGGGGGTTTGGGCAGGACGAATCCTCGGCACCAACAAAGCAGGGGGTAGAGTACGGCAGTCCAAAGAGCTCGTTCGCCCGCTGGTTCGGCTGACAGACGAGCAAGGGTGGCGGAGGGTGACGGAGGGGGGTTTGCGGCCGTGCACGGCAAGGCTGAGAAGATTAGTGAGGGCAGGGAGGAGCCGCGGCGGAGACCGGAAAGGCACGCGCAAGGTGGTGTGGATGCCGTGTAGGTGTAGACGAGCATGCTCTTAAGGACGGACGGAAAGGGCAGGCAAGCAAACACCGATAGGGCGGCGCCGAAAGCCCCCGGCCCCCCCCCCCCTTGACGTCACGACGACGACACACCCGCGGCAGCATCTCCTCGGCTCGGAACAGGTACACCGCCCGCAGCGCAGCCTGCGCCTTGGTCCCCTCCGACAGCCACCGCAGCGCGCCACCGCCACCGCCACCGCCACCGCCACCGCCTCCGACACCGCCGCTCGCCTCCCGACCCAGACACAGCATCAACGCGCAGCCCACGGGGTGCAGCCCCGCCGCTCCCGCCCCCGCCCCCGCCACAGCCTGCCCGGCCGCCGCAGGCGGCTGGCCCTGCAGGGGTGCCTGCCCCGTTGCGGCCGCCTGCTGCCGCATCGGGTGGTTCAGGCGGTGAGCCTCCAATAAGGCCCACTGTCCGGGTGCCGGCAGGCGGGAGCCGCGCTGCCCCTGGAGCGACACCGGCGTCAGCTCCAGGGGATCCAGCCGCGGCAGCGGCGGCGGCGGCGGCGGCGGCGGAGCCACCGCCGCCGCGTCCGCTGCGGGAGGTGCGGGAGAGCGGGCTGCCGCCGCCGCACCTACGAGCCGCCGCTGGGATATGAGCGACAGCCAGGACGCCGCGTACGACTCGAACAGCACATCTGCCACGTCAGCCGCCGGCGGCGGCGCGTCGGGCAACGGAAACGGCGCGTCGCCGGCGGCGGCGATCCCCTCGCCGACGGCGGCGGGGGTCGTGTACGGCAGCCCGGCGGCCACCGCCGCCAGCTGAGCGTCCGCACCGGCGCCGGCCTGCGCCGCCGCCAGCCTGGCGGCGGCGGCGTGTGCGGCCCGCAGCGGCGCCGCCAGCAGACCGCCCCGCAGCGCCAGGCGCAGCGCCTGCAGGCACATGCCCTCGGCGCCCGGCGGCGATGCCGACAGCGATGCCAGGCAACCCTCCAACACGCAATGCTGCAGCCGTCGACGTTCCTCCCTCGTGCCCCGGGCTCCGCAAGCCGCCGCAACGGGAGGGACCTGGGATGCTGACTCTGCCGGCGCAGCAACGACCCGCTCGCCGTTGCCCTCGCCATCGTCGCCGTCGTCGTCGTCGTCGTACAAGTATGACGGTAGCAGCGTCGTCGCCAGCAGCATCAGCCGCGTGAGGTGCAGCTGCCGCTGCAGCGCGGCGACGTGCCAGGGGCACAGCACCCGCCCCACCGCGGCGGGCGCGGCGGCGCCCGCCTGGCAGCACAGCGGCGCCGCCGCCGCCGCCACGTCGGCCGCCAGCGGCCCGGCCGCCGCCGCCGCCGGCACCGCCGACGCGGCGTCACGGTGCACGACAGCTGCCAGCTGCAGGACGCCGTACAGAAGGGACGCCGCCGCCACCTGCGCGGGGCCGGTACGTCGAAATCGTCGCTGGAAAGGCGGAGGAGGTCACTGCAGCGGCCCATGGGTCGGCCAGCCGGAACGATGACCGACAACCCCTGGGTTGTAGAATGGCCGACCCATGGGTCAGCAGGATGGCCCATGGGTCGCTACGCTTGCACCTAGAGCATTCATCCTTCGGCCTCTTCCCTTGGTCGCGGACGAGCGCTGACGTGGTTGCGGACGAGCGCTGATCCGTAACCGTCCATCCGATGACGCAGACCCCTAGCCCCTCCCCCGGGCGTGCCGCACCTTTATGTGAGTGTGTGGCACACGCCACCCGCAGCACCCCTGCCGCGACCCTTTGAAGGGCTCTTGGATCTCACTTGGCCTATCCTATTCGAAGCTCCGAAGCCCGGCGCTGGAGCTGCTGCAAACCCCACGATCGGGGCTACCTACCGATGCGGTTCTTCTTTCTCATCCCCCGCCCTCCCCAAGCGTATCGTACTATCGTACTCACACACCTGAAGGCAGGCCTGCGCCAGCGCGCCCAGCCGCAGCCCATCCGCCCTGCCCTCCGCAGCCGGCGCCGCCACACACGCGCCGCCCACCGCCGCCAGCGCCCACTCCGCCAGCGCCCGCCCCACCAGCGAACCCCACTGCGGCCCCGCCTGCTCGCCCTCGGCCGCACCCCTCCCTGACCCAGCCCCTGGCGTCGGGCCGCCGGGAGCTGCGTCGCCGCCGCCGTCGCCGCCGCCGACGGCGGCGGCGGCGGCTCCGGCGGCGCCAGTGTCCGCTTCCGCCGACGGCGACGGAGCCCTTCGCAGCAACGCGATCGCCAACGCGTCGATCGCGGACATGGTCAATAGGAGCACAGCGTCGTCGTCGTCGTCGGCGGCGGCGGCGGCGGCGGCCTCACAAGCCGGTTGGCTGCCGCTGCCGGGCGCGGCGGCGCCGCCTGGCGGCGGCGGCCGCCGCCGCGCCAGCAGCAGCCCCGACGCCGCCAGCGCGCCGCGCACCTTCGAAACCGCCGCCTGCTGCGCCGCGCCGGCGGTAGCCCAGTAGCTGCCCAGGAAGCCAGCCGCCGCCGCCAGACAGGCCACGTGCGCCGCGGCGGGCGGCAGCAGCAGCGCAGGATGCGCGCCCAGCAGCAGGCGCAGCAGGCCCCAGCCGCCGGAGGCGGCGGCGGAGGCGGAGGCGCCGCCGCCGGCGGACAGCAGCGGCACCGACAGGTAGCAGCGCGCGACGGCGGCGGCGGCGACGCCGGAGAGGGCGGCGGGGCGGAGCCACGCCGCCGCCTCCACCGCGATCACCGCCGCCGCGCCGGGGCCCAGCATGCTGCGGCCGATGGTGGCGTCGCCGCCGGCCACCGCCACGGAGTGCCGTACAAGCGCCGCCAGCAGCAGGTACAGCTCCGCCGTCGTGAGCTGCCGCAGCGCGGCGGCGGCGGCGGCGGTGGCGGCGGAGGCCGCCGGCGGCGCCGACGGCGCCGCCGCTAGCGGCGGCAGCAGCAGGTGGCAGAGACTGCCGTACATATCGTCCATGGAGGCAAGGGAGATGCCGTGGTGGGCGCAGACACGCCAGATCCGGAGTGCCTCCAGTCGCAGGAGCTGCAGCGCAAGGGCGCCGTCGCCGCCGCCGCCGCCGCCGCCAGCGCTGGCGTCACGGTTGGCGTCGCCGCCGCCAACTCGGTCGGTGGGCCCCGCCAGCAGCACGTAGGCCTGAGTGTGGGCGAGCAGGCCTGCGCGTGCGGGAGTGGGCGTGCGTGGGTGCGTGCGGGCGTCGGGGCAGGGGAGAGAGAAATACAAAGCACGACAAACGGCAGCGGAATGAATGACTGGGGGAGGCGAGCCGGGCGCACGGGGTCCGTGCGGTGGGGTTTAGGGTTTGTGAGGAGGTGTCAACTGTCAAGGGAGGGCTGTGGAGGCAGGGAAAGGAAGCCGCGTCCTCCCGGGCAGAAGGGTCGTCCTCATCCGCACAGTTTTGAAGATAGTTTCACTTGAATCTATCACCGGCTCGTGTCATTTGATACGATACGGCACCACCGCACACACCTAGCACACAGCCCCCCCCCCCCGTGACAGCCGCACCTGCCGAGCGGACCAGATGCGCCACCAGAGAGGAAGCGCCGCACAGCAGCCGTACCAACATCAGCGCCGCCACCTGCACGGCCGGCTCCACCGCCACCGCCGTACCCCCCGTCGCCGTACCCGCCGCCGACGCGGCGGCGGCCGCCGGATCCAACAGCGCCCCCACCGCCGCCAGCAGCCCCGGCTCCCGCGCCACCGCCGCCGCCGCCTCGCCGCCGCCGCGCGCCGCCGCGCACAGCACCGCCAGCAGCGGCAGCACCGCGCCGGGCGCCTGGCGCGACGCCAAGAGGTAGCGCACCCGCTGCATCAGGCCCATCTGCAACGCCCCCGCCAGGGGATCCACCAGCGCCACGTCCTCAGGCGCGTCGGGCTCGTCCTCGGCGCCGGGAGGCGGCGGCGGCGGAGCCGCCGGCGCCGCCGAGGCGGCGGCGCCGCCGCCCGGCGGCGCCGGCGGCGCCACCTCCCAGGGCGCTGCGACGCCGTGTCTTGTGAGGTAGCTGCTCGAGGGCGCGGGCCAGCCGGTGCCGGGACAGGCGTCCGCCATCTCCGCCGCCAGCAATTCCGATTCGGAGCGGGCGAGCTGGCGGTGAGGGGGGAATGAATGAGGGGGCGATGAAGGGGGTGATGAAGGGGGTGATGAATGGGGTGATGAAGGGGGTGATGAAGGGGGTGATGAATGGGGTGATGAAGGGTGTGATGAAGGGTGTGATGAAGGGATGATATAGCCAGAGGAGGGACGGAGGGGGCGTCAGCGAACGGACCCGGGGCGGTGTGGCTGGAGGCGTGAGGGAGGGGTAAAGTACGGCGGTCAGGAGCAACGGAAGGGGAGCAGCGGCGGGGGAGGGCAGGGACCAGGGAGGGAGGGAGGGGTGTGCACTGCGCTGCGCTGCGCTGCGCTGTGGTGATGGTGCAACAGTGCCGTACTCACCACGGCCGCCAGCGCCGTGGCCGCCGCCGCCAGCACACCCGGTCGGTCGTCATCCAGCGCCAGACGGAGGTGCGCCACCAGGCCCAGCTCACTCACGAAGAACTGCCACACCTCCTGCCAGGACACGGAGCAGGCGGGGGCGCTGTAAGGGGGGCAGGCAGGTGGGCGGGGGCCCGGGCAGGGGGAAGAGGGACAGGGCAGCAGTGGGGAGGGTTGAGAGGGAAAGGAAGGGGCCGGGGAAGGAGGGGACGGCGGGAGAGGGAGCGGGAGCGGGCGGAGGGGGTACAGCGGTGAGGGCGGGACGGAGCTCAAGGGGGAAGGGCCTCCCACTCGGCCGGCGCTGCGTCGACCAGACGCGCGACATGCGGCGCAAGCAGTGGCGCGCGGGCTGCAGCTGCAACGGCACCGTGCCTGAGCGCGAAAGACAGAAGACAGAGGAGCTCGGAAGGACGCAGTCCGCCTCTTTACCACCGAGGCCTCACCGGTCGCGCAGGTGATCGGGGATGGGCACGAAGCGCCGCAGCAGCTGGCCCGGCGCCCACGCCCCCTCCGCCGCCGCCTCACGCCCGGCCGCCGCCGCCGACGTCGACGCCGCCTGCGGTTCGTACATCTGCAGGTCCTCCGGCCTCGGCCTCGCCGCCGCCGCCAGGTCCGCGATGGCCGCCAGTCCCGCCACACGCTGCGCCCCCAGCGCTGAGCGGCACAGCACCAGCAGCTCCCCCAGAGTGTAGCCGGGGGGGGCGGAGCCCTCGTCGCGCCGCAGCTGGTCGCGCAGGAGGACCTGTCCGGTGGGGCCCAGTGGGTCGACGAGGGACCAGGGAGGGGCCAGGTGGGGGTAGGCATTGGGGCGGGCTTGCACGCGGATGAGTTTGTGGGGGTGTGTGTGGATGGGGCAGGTGGTGGGATGCGCGGTGGGTCAGGCCGCATGGCATCATGACCCCCTCCCGCGCAGCGCCGCTCTCCCCCTTTTTCGCGCGCGCGCGTGTGTGAGAGGGAGATAACCGGTAGCGGGGAGAGCCAAAGCGTAAGGTGTGATCCCGCACCCCTCCGGCTGCTCTCGTCTTTGGACTTTGGGCACTTCCTGCTGCTCTAGGGGCCAGGGGTCGCTGACAGCTGATCCAATGACCGGTGCATTCTGAACCCCTCCCCCCCATCATCATCATCATCCCAGCGCACCTCCTCCTCCACAAACACCTCCCCCGGCCCCTGCACGTCCACCACCGACCCATCCACGTCGAACCGCAGCCGCGCCACCAGCCGCGGATCAGCGGGCGTCCCACGGGTCGGTCCCTGGCTCGCTCCTCGCCCTCCCTGCCCCTGCACGCCGCCCAGCGCCTCCTGGCCCTGCGGCCGTGCCGCCGCTGCTGCGGCCGCCAACCCCTCCCCACCGCCTCCTCCCCTGCTGCTGGCGCTGGTGCCACTCGACTGCTGCTGCTGCCGCTGCTGCTGCTGCGCCGCCGCCAGGGCTCCGATGGGCATTGAGCCCAGCGGATTGCCGGGCGCCGCCACTGATGCCGGCAGCGCCGCGCCGCGGTTAGCGGCGGCGGCGGCTCCGCCGCCGCCGCCGCCGGCGGCGACGTCGGTGAGAGCCCGCAGCGCGCTGTCGATGACCGAGTTGCTGTCCTCCTGCGTGGCACAAGAGGCCATCTCAGCCGCGGCGGCGGCTGCGGCGGCGGCCCCAGGCCGCAGGCGCGCGCCGCCGCCGCCGCCGGCCCCCACTACCACCACCGCCGGCTGTTGCTGCTGCTGCTGCTGCGGCGGCGGCCGCTGCTGCTGCGCCTGTAGGCGCTGCGCGCCCCTGCGCCGCAGGAACTCCAGCGCCTGAGGCTGCATGCGGGACGATAGCTCCTCCAGCGCCGCCGCCACCTCCTCGGGTCGCATGCGGGACACAGCCTCCCGGTTGAGCTCGCCGATGGCACCCAACTCACCGCCGCCGCCTTCGGCGCCCCCTTCGGCGGCGGCGGCGCCTTCGGCGCCGCCGCCACCCAGTGTGACGCCTTCGGTAGGGAGGAAGGCGGCGGCGGCGGCGGTCTGGTCTGCCGCTGTCGCGGCCGCAGAGACGGGGCCCGTGGGCAGCAGGGACCAATCGGTGAGGGCGCTGCGGCTCAGCGGCTGGCGGGCAGAGGCGGTGGTGGTGGCGGGTGGGGCAGCGGGCGGGGAGGCCGAGGATGACGCGGCGCCGCTTGCAGCCGTCGGCGTGGCCAGAGGCCCCTGCTGCTGCTGTTGCTGCTGCTGCTTGGCCTTGCGACTCAAGGCGAACTGCGCAGCGCGGCGACAGCGGGGCGGGGAGCGAAGGCGGCCATCGTGCGGGTTTGGGGAAAAGCGCTCGCAGGGCGCCCGTGGGGCAGCCCGGGGAGCAGGCCCAGCGGTCGGCAACCAGGCGGGTGGGTGGATGGATTGGAGGAAGCGGTTGCGACCCACGGGTCCGTTCCACCTTGACAGCTGGCCCGAGAGCCTCACGATAATGTATACGGCTCTTCACGAACCCAGCGGCTCTTTAAGTCCCACCACCCACCCTTCCAGCCAATTGTCGCTTCACTTCGCTCTGCTTCGTTTCCTCTTTAGAAGCTCTGCTCGCGGCCCAAACCAAACGCCCATGCCAAGCAGCCAGCTGCAATGCAGCAGGCACTGCCCCCGCCCGCCCTCCCACAGACCCTAAACGAGCCCCCCCTGCCCCGCCCCGCCCCGCCCGCCCGCCCACAGCCGACCCGTGGGTCGGTGTGCACCTCCGCCTTGACCCCTCGACCTGCCTTGGACTGGCGCCTGTGCAGCGCCTCCGGAAACGGCGCCGCCACGGGCGCGCCCGGTCCCCCCGACCCGGCGCCAGGCACCCTGGCCTCGGGGAAGGGCGTCACCACATCCCGCTCCACCACCACCACCACCGGGGCGGTGGCCTCAGTCACCAGTGCAGCCACCGCGGGTGCCCCCGGGGGCTGGGGCGCTGCCGGGGAGGGTCGCTCCAAAATGTCCCCCAGCAGCCCCTCGATGGGCGCTGCGTGCGTGCATGCGTGTGCGTGTGTGCGTGACGGGGGCGGGGGCGGGAGCGGGGGCGGGGGCGGGCGCGGGAGTGGGCGCGGTTGGTTGATTGGTTGGCCGGGGGGTTGGTTATGTGCCTGGCCGGGTGTGTGTGTGTGTGAGGAGGGGTGAGGAGGGCGGCGGCTGGGAGGGCGGCATGCGGGGCCAGAAGACGGTTTGAGGGGCAGGAGCGCGGCGAGCGGTTGGCCGCCGCGCCGTGTGGGTGCACCTTCCGGTTCCAGCTTCCAGCTGGTTCCGCCCTCCGGGGACTGGGCCCTGGATGGGCTCTGTTGCGCTGTTGCACTGTTTCGCTTGCGGCCCGTCAGTGCACCAACCCTGTCCACCCACCCACCCCCACTGGCCACCCACCAATTATACTTTTCGGCTCCTCCTCGGGCGCCTGCTCCTCTTCGCCTTCTTCCCAAAACGATCCGCCTTCTGGCCCCGCCACCGCCGCGGCCGCCGCTGGCGCTGGCCCCCCGGCTCGCGGCTTCGACGGGGCCGCGGCGGCCGGTGTCCGCCTCACAGCCTGGGCTCCGCCGCCGCTGCCGGCTCCGCCTGCCCCGCCCGCACTCGCCGCGCTGCAGGCTGGTGCAGCTGGCGCACCACTCGCCGCGGCCACCGTCGCGGCCGCGGCCGATGCCCCCGGGCGGTTGATGCGCGTCACCTTGGCCGCCGGGCGGCTGTTCTGGGACAGGAACTCCTCCTGAAGTACGGCCAGCAGCGGAATCAAACAACGCCAAACGTCAGTGTGTGTGCGTGTGTGCGTGCGTGGCCAAATGTGGCCGACGAAGACAGCAGAGGCAGCAGCGCCCGCACCACGTGTCATTTACAGCCACGGGGGCGTATATCAGGCGCGGGGGCAAGGGCGCGCCAGAAGCGCGGCTTTCCGGCTGGCTGGCTGGCTCCCTCCAGCCTTAGGCTCGCACGCGCGCGAGAGAGAGAGGGCGGGCGGGCGACGCGAGCCTCACCTGAATCCTCAGCAGCTCCTCTTCGGTGCTAGCAAGCAGCTCCTCGTCCCCACGCACACTGCCCTGGGGACCGCCAACGCCGCCGCCGCCACCACCCAGTGCCGGTCCCGGAGCGCGACGCGGCGCGGCACCTGCAAATGACCCGTCCATTGACACGCGTCCATTACCACATGTCGCGTTCACTTACATACATGTGGGCATGAACGATCATGGCGCGCATGACTGGCGCGAAACGGCCGTGCCAAGCCGGGCTGGAGGTGCTGGTTTTGGGGGGGGGGCTGTCAAGACTCGTCGTTCGATTGTCAGCACCGCGCACCGCGTTACCTCTGCTGTGTATGTGGCTAAGGCTGCTGCCTTGAAGGGGCTGCGCGTCGGAGGAGGCGACATGGGGCGGCCCCGAGACGAGGCGGGGTGCGGGTGAGGCCTGAGAGGGGGCTCCGGAACCGTTCCGGCGCGAAACGCGGGTGACGCTGGCGGCGGGGCGCTGCTGCTGCGCCAGGAACTCCTCCTGAAAGTCGGGGGAGACAGCGGTTCGTGACGCACTGATCAGACTGTGCGCTGAATGAACCAGCAGGACAGCTCAGGATTCGTTGCGCTTGCCTGCATCGCCAGTAGTTCCTCCTCGGAATTGGCCGCTAACTCCCGGCTCCGCGAAATTCCCTCGTCTTCCTCCATTATGAACGACAGCTGCCCAGGCTACAGCGAATGATGCTGACGGGTTAAACGAGCCGTTTTACTGAAAGTCGATACATGCATAGGCATGTAAATTATTGTAAAGTAGTACGTTCTTAAGCAGTTTCTTAGACAAAACCCGGCCATAGGCAAGGCGGGGCGGAGCAGCACTGACGATGGCGATGCTCGTCCAAATCCATTGCTTGCTCTCCGTGAAAGTCATAGATATAGCCATGAAATGCTAGCATACTTTTACTTATAACTGCCTTGATAGTCCATTTTCAGCGGTAGTGAGTGGAACAGTCGCTTGTTGAGCGACCCTCCTACAGCCAGGACTATGCAAGCATTGCAGCGGTCGCTGCCGGGCGCGCGGGCAGGTGCTCGTCCTGTGAGGCCTGCGCGCAGAATGGTGGCGTGCACGGCAACAGCCCGGCCGAGTGAGTTCACACAAAGCTGCGCGGATGGGTCGTGCGTTCGCGGTAGCGCTTGTAGCTAGTCGCCCAACGCGCGCAACGCGCCCTTCGCAGTCCCGCGCGCCACCAACGAGCAAAAGCTGGACCTGCTGAAGAGGGTGGAGTGCTTCATCTTTGACTGCGACGGTAAGCCGCGAGGCCCGCGCGCGCATGGCGAGGCGTGCGGAGCTCCGCGCCCTTTCAAGTCGCACTTCTTGTGTGCACACAGGCGTGATCTGGCTCGGGGACAAGGTCATCGATGGGGTCCCGGAGACGCTGGACATGCTGCGTGGCATGGTGAGCCCGGGGGGCTAGGGGGTTTGCAAACGGATATGTACGGCAAGGGCTGCAGCGCAGAGCGAGTGACACGACCCGCGTCGCCCTTCTGATGCACATGTACCACTCCACCCAGGTTCTCACCCTGCCTTCTCCCCGTTGCCACCCATCAGCACGTACAGTCATTACGGGGGGCAACGCTACCTGCGTGCATACTGCACGGCTTGGAGAGTGCGCAGTGCCTTCTCCCAGCCCGGCATTCGTGGACAGTCACACACGGCCCAATCAAAAGACGGCTTCCAGGGCGCGCAACGCATCTCTCTCCCCCTCAGCCCCCTCCGCACCTCAGCCATCTCAGCCCCATCGTTGCCACGTACCGGTGCTCCGCTCGCTGGCTCCCTCCCACCCCCAACCCCTCAGGGCAAGAAGGTCTTTTTCGTCACCAACAACTCGACCAAGTCCCGCGCCGGCTACATGTCCAAGTTCCAATCGCTGGGGCTAGACGTCAAGGCGGTGAGTTGGTGGAGGAGGAGGAGGGGGAGGAGGCGCGACTCCCGTCCCCCACACGGCGCAGCGGCACTCGGCACACGGCTTCCCCAGCCCCGGAGGGACCCGAGGGGGGCGGCGGGGGGCCTTGGGGGCTATGGCCGCGTGCTGTGCTGTGCTGTGTCGTGCTGTGTCGTGCTGCCGTGCGCTGTTTGGACACGGCACACTCACATGCCTTGGCTTGCGGCGCACTTTGCTGTGTGGCCATTCCTGATCTCAGGAGGAGATCTACTCCTCGTCGTACGCCGCGGCGGCCTACCTGGAGTCGATCAACTTCAACAAGAAGGTAAGGCCTCTAGCTCCAGGGGTGGTGTTTCCACGGTTTTAGTCTGAGGCAGGGAGCCAGGAGGGAGCGCGCCCAGCCCGGAGCAGCGAGGCAAGGCAGCGAACCCGAGGAAGCCCCAGGGATGGCGGTGGACGTGGCGGGAGGCCGTGGGCGTGGCCCGGCTGCACGACAACGCCCGGGGCCGCGCTCGGAAATGTCCTCGCGAATGCAGCGCGGAGGGCCGGTCTTGGACTGGTGCAGCTGGGACCTTGGGCATGCGCGCGATCGGGGGGTTACGTGCAGTTGGTGAGGAGGGGAGGGGAGGGCAGCGTTTGCAGATTGAGCGCTGTCGCCCTTGCGGCCTGCGCCACCACCCGCTGAACACACCGTCGTCGCTCGGGGTACGGCAGCACGGTGGCTTTGCAGTGCTGCTCAGCGATCCGGTGGCTTTGGTTCGCTCCCTGGACCGCCTCCTGATGCTCTTCCGAGCCCTAGCCCCTCCAGGGCGACCTGCCCTGTCCGGTCCGGTCAGCCACCGGGCCAGCAACTGGCGCCGACTTGACTGGGCGGTTGAGTTGACGGTGTGGCCCTCGTCCGGGGTTGTACGGCTGTACGGCAGGTTTACGTGATCGGCGAGACGGGCATCCTGGAGGAGCTTGACCTCAAGGGCATCCGCCACCTGGGGGGGCCCGGGGACGCGGACAAGCGGGTGACCCTCAAGAGCGGGGAGTACATGGAGCACGACCACGACGTGAGTACGGCAACGGGCCGGGCTGGGCTACAGGGGCGGGCGGGTGGTTGTTGTGTCCGTGAAGCAAGGTTGACCGCGCGACGAAGCGATGAAGCAATGTCGCGGAGAGGGAGGGAGGTCGCGCCGGAGCTGGCGCACACGCACGCCGCCGTTCCTGGCTGGGGTCGCCCCCGGGTCATAGATTTTTGAGTTTACCCCCGGCGACACGGCGGGGCCGCCTCCGACCTGTTACTGCTGCTGCTGCCGCTGCGATTGCTGCTGCTGATGACGTTGACGTTGTTGATGATGATGGTGGTGGTGATGGTGATGTGATGTGATGCAACTGCGCAGGTTGGCGCTGTGGTGGTTGGCTTTGACCGTTACATCAACTACTACAAGATCCAGTACGCCACGCTGTGCATTCGGGAGAACCCCGGCTGCCTCTTCATCGCCACCAACCGGGACGCGGTGACGCACCTGACGGATGCGCAGGAGTGGGCGGGTGGGTGACGTGGCGGGGGGGGGGAGGGTCGGGGTGGGAGGGTTGGGAGCTTGCGCCGGGTTGGGTGCGTGGGGCGGTCGGGCCGGTGGACTGCGCACCGCGAGGCGACGGCCAGGCGGGCCTGGGCACCGGACTTCCGGACCGGTACCTGCTGGGGTTTGGGGCGATGGACGCGATCTCGGCCGCGACCCCCATTTCTTTCCTCTCCCATCCCCAACCTCTCACCCGCCCTCCCCTGCTTCTCCACGACTGCTGCCGTGTGCCGTTCCCACCGCTGCTGCGGTCGCACCTCTTTCCTACCGCTGTTCCCAACCTGTCGGCTTGCCTCCTTACACATACCCCCCCGTTCACGGGCTCCGGCCTATACGTGGATAACCCCCGCAGGCAACGGCTCCATGGTTGGCGCCATCGTTGGCTCCACCAAGCGCGAGCCCACGGTTGTGGGCAAGCCCTCGGACTTCATGCTCAAGAACATCTCCGCCTCCCTGGGCCTGCGGCCCGACCAGATCTGCATGGTGGGAGACCGCCTGGACACGGACATCATGTTTGGCAAGAACGGCGGCCTCACCACGTCGCTGGTGCTGTCCGGTGGGTCGTGCGGGCGGCCTGGCGCGCTTTTATTTGCGACCCGCGGGTCGGTGTGAGGGCCGCGGGGGTGGGGGTGGTAGCGAGGTGGTGTTGTGGGCGGCGCCGCTGTCCTCGGGAGTCGGGGCGCTAGGCAAGGCATGGCGTGACGTGGAGGATCGCCGGTCGGGACGCTGTCGAATACCGTGACGTGTGTTTCCTACTTCAGTCGCCGTACCGGTGCAACCCTATCAGGACAGGTTGTAGCACAGCAGATCGGGCAGATCCGAACTGGGTTGTTGTATTCCGATTGGATCCGATCTGGGTTGTTTCCTGCCCTCAGCGCTCTCCCGTCTTTGCTTCGGGTCGAGCGTCCCCGCCCCTCAAAAAAAGCCTTACCCGGCCTGGCCCGACCCCTCCCATCCCCCCTTCCCCCTCCCCCCGCAGGTGTGACCACCGAGGAGGTCCTCAACTCCCCGGACAACAAGGTCATCCCCGACTACGTGTTGGCCAAGCTGCCGGATCTGCTGACGGTCAAGGAGATGGCCATGGTGGCCGCATGAGGCGGAGACGACGTAGGGAAGTGGCGGCGGCGGCGTGCGGGATCCCCCGGGGCGGGGGGCGAGCCGGGTGAAAGTACCGTATTTTTGGCATGGGGCGTGGGCAACGGGTCGCGGACACCTTGATATTCGGTATCGAAGGTATGGCAGCCCCTCGCCTGCGCGCGCCCGTGGACGTTTTGTAGAAGGGGCGTAAGAGTGTCGGGAGAGCGTGAGCCTGGGGGGTGTTCGGGGTATATGTTGTGGAGACGTGAGGGGCTCATCTCGGTATTAGTGAGCTGTACAGTACGACGGCGTGCGATGATGCGATTTTGTTCTCGAGCATCGCGCAGAGTGGTGTGCGGGTCGTTCAAGTCGACAGACAGAGGTGACGCTCGTTGCGTGGGTCGACTGCCCTCGAATTACAAGTCGGAAACACACGCTTCCGGCACGTGGTGCCGCCACACGACGGCGAACCTCGGGTCACACGGGCTCACGTAGCCTGGCAGCCAAGGTACTATCCCCCGTGTTCATGTCCACGCTGTGCACCCCTGCGAAAGATGCGCATACTGTGGGCAGGCACCAAAGACCTTGCGAGTTCTGCAACGCACTTGTGGCCCGCCAGCCCGACGCCTCAATACTGCACGCTTTCCCTCCGGCAACGGCTAGGCAACATCTGGCAACGGCATAGACACCTCACGTTGCGGGCTATGGTGTGTCACTGCCACTGTCGCAAGTGGGGGCGGCTTACGCCGACGTTGATGGCGGCAGCCGGTTCTCCGCACGCCAGGGATCGTAACCAACCTCCTTCATCACCGCGCGCATCTCCATTTCTCCAGCCTTCTGTTCGATCAATCGCGCAACATCCTCCACCGACAGCTCCTTGGTGTGCACTCGTCGCTGCTCATTATCCGTAAACGTGAGGTCTACGAAAGCACGTCCTGCCGCGCCATCCTCATCGACCTTAAACTCCACCACGCAACCTGGATTGGACCTCTTAGCCTGATTGCTGCTGACGCGTTGCAGCAGCTCCCGAGCGGAAGCAGCTTTCGGATCCCCAGGCGTGAACTGAACAAACACGCGTCTCAGGTGCTTCAACATGATACCATTTCGTCAGGGCAACTACAAGCGACAAAAGGCAAGGGGTAAAGGAGAGCACGCCAAAACGGCTTACTGCAACCGAAATGTCCAGCCAGTCCGCAGGGGTACACGTTTCTACTCGGTTTCTGTGCTCTCGAGCAAGGATTCAAGAGGGGGTGTACCTTATCGAGTATCAATCTAACGAGGCTAGTGGGCGTCAAAATATCCGTACGGGTCGACACCCCAAAAAATGAAACCAAGCAGAGAGCAGAACCGGCGTCGGTTGCCATAGACTATTCTAGCTTCGACATTCGAGCCGCAGTGGCTCACTGCTGAAGTTGTGTTTAGGCTACGAGCTCTTTCCGAAATGGGCAGCATTCAGCTGCATAAGCGGTCCCGGCTCATTTACACCAGCGAGCTTGACAATATATCATTTCATGATGCCCTCCTGTCGCAAGCTGCTGCGTAGCAAGGCGTAGAGCAGGCTCCAAGGCAACGGTCAGCGTAAGTCAGCGGCTACATGGACGACGCGGCGCTCCAAGACGCAGCGGCCGTGCGGGTCGCGGTGCGGTAAGCATCCCTCGCGCGTGCAGCATCAATGGGTCGTGATGTAATAATTGCGCGATGCGACCGGCGTTCAACTATACGCAGGGTCCGGCCGCTTATCACACGCGAGCTCCTGCAGGGCAGTAAGACTTGCATCTCCACAGACGGACCTTGCGTTACCGTTGGCCGCGACCGGCGTTTCACGTTCGACCACGCGTTTGGGCCAAGCACCCAGCAGGTGCGCGACAGCTGCCTTTCCTTTCGAGCGCCTTTGGAGCTGGTTCCTGCCCTCGTGCCCCGCATGCGCACCACCGTGCAAGGGGACCGGACATACACCGGCGCCGGACCGCGACAGTTCCCACGAGAGACCAACAAAGAAAGTTGCATCACGAAAGCGCGTCCCATCCCCATCGGGTTTGCTCTCCAGGGCCCCTCGCCACTCCCGCGTCTCCGCCGTTCCATCTGAACACCCACATGCTGGAACCCACCCACATCTCCACACCTCCACCCATCCACACCACCCACCCATCCCTACCTCCACATCACCACGGTACCTTCTTTATTTCCCCTCCACACACCACCCTGTTATCGCACGCTGCTGACCTCACACACCCCTTCAAATCGGCTCTCTCAGACAGCTTTCTCGCCTCTGCAAGTCAGCCTGTCGGCCTGCCTATCCGCACCGCCCTTCCCCACTCCCCAAAACCTCTTCCTATCTTCCAACCCTCCCTCCCGCGTCAATCCCAGGAGCAAGTCTACCAGGAGGTCGTGAGCCCGCTGGTGGAGAGCTGCTTCGATGGATTCAACGTCACGGTCCTGGCGTACGGCCAGACCGGCAGCGGCAAGACTTTCACCATGGGCACCGGCGAGTGCGCCGCGGCCGCCGGCGGCGGCGGCGGTGGCGGCAGCGGCTGCGTGGCCGAGGAAGAGCAGCAGCAGCAGCAGCAGCAGCATCGTCAGGCCATGGGCATTGCGCCGCGGGTGATCCGGCACGTGTTCGAGGGCATTGAGGCGCGCAGGCAGGCGGCCTCGTTCCAGGTCCGGGCGCAGTTCCTGGAGATCTACAACGAGGACGTGAAGGACCTGCTGGCGGCGCCGCCCGAGCAGACCACGAAGGTGGGGGTGTTCGGGTGTAGAGGTGACACTCAGGGATGCAACGGATGTCGGGAATCCCTTGGGGGCTTTGCCACGATGGGGATGCCCCGGGGGTTGTGGTTACGGCGGTGGCGGCGGCGCCCAGGGGAGGGGCGGCGGCTGCAGGTAGCTGGTCGGGCGGGACACGAATCAACCCAAATGGAAATAGCCGCCGAACTGACTGAACCGGCGGAGGGAGCGAAGGACGGATGGGGGGGGCAGTCGAGAGGACGTCACGGCCCCCGCAACGTCCTTCTGCCCGGCTTGCCCCTGCCCGGTCTGCAAGCAACACCTGCACCTACCCACCTGCCTACCCACCTGCCTGCCTACCTGGCTACCTGCCTAACGGGTATGCCCAATGGATGCTGCAGTGGATCTCCCGCGACCCGGCTCCGGCCGCCGCCCAGTCGAACGGCGGCGGCGGCATCACTCTGCGCGACGCGGGCGACGGCACCATCCTGGTGGTGGGGGCGGTGGAGGAGTCGGCCCAGTGCGCGGAGGACTTGGCTGAGCTGCTGGAGAGAGGCATGGCGCTCAGGTGGGGCGGCCGTAGACGGAGACGGTGGATGCGGAACCACAGCGACGGGGCGGAGGCTGGGACGGCAGGGAACGGGAGAAGCGCTCACCCTGACCGGGAGTCCAGGATGCCGGCTGGCTGGATGGCTGGATGGGTTAACGGATGGATGAAAGGATGGATGGATGGGTTAACGGGTGGATGAAAGGATGGATGGATGGATGGGTGGCGGGGAGGAGGAGGAGGGCGTGGAAGCCGCGTGGAGGGCTCGCAAGGAAGCTCGGGTAGGGATCTGCGCGCGGCATGGGCCGCCACGGGGGCTGTGGCGAGGAGAGAGGCAGGCGGCCCAGCCGCCGACGCCACGTTCCCCGCCTGCCTTGCCCTTGTCCTGCCCTGCCCACCACGCCCTGGTCGCCCGCCTCCACCCACCCCCTCCCACACCCCTCCCCCCCACAGGGCCACCAGCAGCACCTGCGCCAACGAGCAGTCCTCCCGCTCCCACGCCATCCTCACCATCATCATCGAGCAGCACCTGAACCCCTCCGCCGGCAGCAGCAGCAGCGGTGGCAGCGGCCTGGGCCCGGATTCGGAGCAATGGGCGCAGGTCGGCGGCTCGCCGGACCGCGGCGCCTCGGTCGCCAGCAGCGCCGGCGGGGCGGCGGGGCCGGGGCGCGCGCCGCTGGACGGCGGGGCGGGAGCGGGAGCGGGGGCGGGGGAGGTCCGGACAGCCAAGCTGCATTTGGTGGTGCGTCGGGGAGGGGGGAGGGAGGGGAGGACGTGGTGGTACCGTAAGGGGGGAAGGGTTTACTCCCGACTAAAACCCGAGGAGGGAGAGGGGGCGGGCGGAGTGGTTGGGTGGCGGGTCCGATGGATGGGCTGCGTGGTGTCGGTCACCTTTGGGCTTGTGGTGGGCGCGGAGAGGGGTACCTAAGATGACGACGGCTAGGCTGGGTTGGCTGCGCGGCAGGGAGGCGTGGAGCTGTGAATCTAACACGCGCGCGCGCGCGTGTGCGCACACTGAGTGCCTCGGTTTCGCCCCCCCCCCCTGCACCTCTTCAGGACCTGGCGGGCAGTGAGCGGACGAAGCAGCTGCGGACATCCATGCAGGGGCCGCGGTTTCGAGAGACCGTCAACATCAACCAGGTCGGTTGGGGCCGGGGCTGAGGGCCCAATAGCGTGGGGTGGGGTGGGGTAGGGTGGCGGACACCCAAGGGGGGGCGACCGCAACTACGTGGGGATGCGGGGGCTGGGGGGGACAGAGGTGTAGGGCGAGGGTGCGGCAAGGCATGGGAGGGCATGGCAGGGATCCAGGAAGGAAAAGAGGCAGAGAGGGAGGGCACATGGCGCGCAGGCGGGGGGGCGGGAAAGCGCGGAGCTGGGGGGGAGATGTGGGGGGGACAGGTTCCGCACCTTGGCTCAGCCGCTCGCCACCCCAGGACCCACCACTCCCCAACCCCCACCCCGCCCGACCCGCTTCCCGCCGCGCAGGGCCTGCTGGCCCTGGGCAACGTGATCAGCGCGCTGGGCGACGAGCGGCGGCGCGGCAGCCACGTGCCCTACCGCGAGTCAAAGCTGACTCGGCTGCTGCAGGACTCGTTGGGCGGCAACAGCCGCACCGCCATGATCGCCTGCGTGTCGCCCGCGGATGACGTGCTGGAGGAGACGCTCAACACGCTCAAGTACGCCAACCGGGCCAAGAACATCCGCAACAAGCCCGTCGTCAACCGGTGAGCAATGCAGGGCGAGTGTGGTGCAGGGCGGCGGGAGGGTGAGGGCGAGGGGCGGTGTGCTGCTGTCTGCGGTGGCCGGTGCTGCGATGCACGGCACGACGCGGCGAGCGGCACCGGAGGCGTCACAGCGCCACAGCCAACAGCTCGACCGACCCACATCAGGCGATGATGTCGATGATGTCGACCCACGTGATTGTCGACCCACATCAGCATACTGCACGGCTCTCTTGGCCGCCGTCTGCCTCCCGGCCCCACAAACCCATGATCCCGTTGCTACGCCCACATCGCCACCGCTGCTGTGCTGTGGGTGTTGGTGCTGGCGTTGAACCCCACTGCCGCTGTCTGCTGCTGCTGATTGGTACCCCTGCTGCCGCTGCTGATGACGCCGCTGCTGCTGATTGGTACCCCTGCAGGGCGCTGCCCTCGTCGCCGCTTCGCGGTGCCGTACAGGCCATGCAGCTCCACGTGCTGCAGCAGTTGGTGGCGCAGCTGCCCACGGACGGGGCGCTGGCTCGCGGACTGCCGCTGGCGGAGCTGCTGGCGCTGGACGCGGGCGACCCGGCGGCCTGTCTGGAGGTGCTGGGCCGCATGAAGAGAGCGCTGGCGGCGTGCGGGGCGAGCAGCAGGGCGCCAAGCATGGGTGGGTGGGCGGGTGGGTAAGGCATAGGTGGGTGGGTGGTGAGGTGTTGGATTCGGAGGTGGGTGGTAAAAAATGATACCGCAGCGGAGACGGAGACGGCGTTAGCGAACGGACCCCGAACCCAGTAATACTTGGGTGGGTGGGTGGTGAGGTGTTGGAGGGCGGGAGGAGAGCCGCGGGGGAGTGGAGCGCGGGCGGGGCCCTGGGTTTGCGTGCGTGGGCGGTGGTCGCGGTGAGATACGGTGAATGCCGTTCGAAATGGTGGTATTCGAGTGGACGGGCCCGCCGGTGCCCCGCACATGTCAAGGATGCCCGGTGTCTCATCCTCGACAGGTATGGTTTGATGGGGTAATGATGGCTGGCTCCGTTCGCCCGGGGGTTACTGCCGTTACTTTGCCGCGGCTCATTTTTATAAAGCCCTGTCCGGGCGACATTTCCCGCTCTGCCCCTCCCTCCCTGGACCCGGTGCGCCTGCCTGTACGGCCCTCAATAGACGGCAGCGCCGTCTTCGGCACCGCGCTGGGTCGGCAGCTGCTGCTGGGGGCCAGTCCCCTCACCTCCCCGCACAACCGAACTGGCGCCAGCCCAGATGACGGCAGCAGTGGCGGCGGCGCCGGCGGTGGTTTCGGAGCATCCGGCAGCAGCGGCGGCGGTGGCGGCGGTGCGGCCGAGGTCGAGGCGCTGGTGTCGGGCTGCAGTCGCGCCATCGCGGGCATCCTGCATGGGCTGGCTGAGATGGAGGCACAGGGCCAGATCAACAGGGAGGCGAGGTGAGGGCCATAGAGACGGAACCGCCGTGGGGGCAATGGGGATGCGATCGCAGCGGGGGGCCGCCGGCCTGAGGCCGAGGCAGCCCCTGGGCCGTCCTGGCAGACAGCCTAAGGGTGGCAGAGCAGGCAGGCAGGCAGGATGTTGGCAGGCGGGGTGGGGTGCAAGGCGGAGCGGCGGCTGGGCTGGCGCTGGCGCTTCGGGCAGGGCGCGCTCCCTTGCTGGACGGGCTGTGCGACCTCGACAGCACGCCCCGCCGCGTCGCGTCGCGTCCGCACTCCGAAGCGCCTCCACACGCTTCGATACCAGGCTCACGCATACATGAATTGCCGCGCCGGCGGCTCCCTGAGCCCTTCGCCTGTTCTTGTCAGTGTGCCTATCTGGACCGCCATACTCTCCTCCCCCCTCCTGATCCTGACTGCCTTGCTCGCCTGTTGCTGCCTGCGGCCCGCGTTGCTGCCTGCGGCCCGCTGCCCATGGATGGCACTACTGTCGCTCCGCTCCAGGGAACACATCCTGCGCTCCCTGGACGTCTCCACGCTGCGGCTGCTGCCGGTGGTGCGCTCCATAGGGCCCAGGAGCAGCCTGGCGGCGGCGCCGGGGGCGGAGGACGGCGCCGCCACCGCGGCGCAGCCGGCGGCAGCGGCGCGGAGCGCCGAGCCCGGCTGCGCCGGTGAGGCCCCGCCGGAGGCGACGCCGGGTGGGGCGTCGAATCGGGATCGTGAGCGAGAGCTTGAGGAGCGAGTCCGGGTGCTGGAGGGGCAGTTGTGCAGCTGCCGTACGGAGCTGCGGGAGGCGCAGGACGACCTGGAGCGCGACGAGATCATCTTTGCGGACAAGATGAAGGAGCTGCAGGTGGGGGGGTGGGGGGGTGAGTGGCGCCCTCTGGCCGCCCGAATCTCCTTGCCCGCCGTCCGGCGCTCCGCCCGAACGGAACCCCGTTCCTTCCCTCCCCGTCCCTTCTCGTCCCGTTTGTTGGGCCGCCTTGACCTGCCCTGCCCCTGGTCCTTGTCCTGGCCCCCGCAGGAGGCTCTGACGTCCAGCGCCGATCTGAAGCAGCGGCTGCAGCAGACCGAGGAACGACACGCCCGAGAGGTAACGCTTGACCGCACCCGCGGCTGACTGACTGACTGAATGGGTGGGTGGGTGGGTGGGTGGTGCAGGCGTCAGAGCAAATAAGAACCCGCAGCGATGGAACGTAGGCGGGTGGGTGGGTGGGTGGGTGGGTGGGTGAGTGGAGGGGCCGTGGGTGGGTGAGTGGGCCGACGGCCCGTCGTTGGCTGCATGCGTGTGTGGCTGGAGTGGCTGGGGTCGGGTTCACACCTGGGGGTTATCGGTGTGGCCGGAAGGGCGTGGCCACGGCATGGGGCCTCCTTGGGATATAAAGCGGCCCCGAAACCCAACCCCAAGGCAGCGAGCGACGGAGGCGGTACCCCTGCCCCTGCCGGTACGGCAGCACTGACCACGCTCCACGCGCTTCACGGCTGCCTGCCCGTCCCGTCGCCTCCTTTCCACCGTTGTGCTGTCATCTTCATTGCCACCATCTCCATCCCACGCAGGTTGAGGAGCTGAAGCGGCAGGTGGAGGCGCTGCAGGCGTCAGAGGCGCAGCTGCCGGCGGCAGCGGGCCGGCCCGCGGGCTGGGGCCCCTCCCGGACCACCAGCCGTAATCGGCTGCGACGCGGCTCCGCGTCCGGATCCGGATGCTCGGGCTACCTGCCGGCGGCGCGGCGGCGGGCGGCGGCGGCTGTGCCGTTTACCACGCTGCGGGTTGGGGTCGGGGAGGGCGACGGCGGCTGCGCGACGGCGGAGGAGGGCGGCGGCGGCGGCACCAGCGGCGGTGGCGGTGGCACTAGCGGCGGTGGCGCGGACAGCACTGGCAGCCGTAGCGGCGGCGGCGCAGTCGTGGAGGGCGGTAGTGGCGGCAGCGAGGACGGCGACGGAGAGCACTGCGGCGAGGAGGACGAGGTGCTGTACGACGAGGAGCTGTTGTCATACATTAGCGAGACGGATTACACGGAGCAGCACCGGCGGGAGGTGCTGGAGAGCGATGCGGCGCTGCGGGAGGAGCTGGCGGAGGTGCTCCGGGAGAAGGTACAGAGACAGAGGGGGGCGGCCAGTACAGAAGAGGTGGTGGGGATCATAAAGACCAAACCGCAGCGAAGGGACGGAGGCGGAGGTGGTGGGGGCGCTCTCTCACACGCTTCTCTCTCACACGAAAAGGGGCCGATGGGCCGGGCGGTATGGGATGCGCAGTGAGGCCCCTGGGGACTGGCGCAGGACTGTTGAGGTCCCTGGGGACTGAGGAGGGAAAAGGCGCGGTCCACGGCCTAAGCCCCCCTTCCAGGCCGCCACACCATCGATTTCAGGCCGGATAGGATAGCGCCGGATGGGCCGTATCGCCTCTCCTTGCTGTGCTGCGACAGCAGCAGCGCCGCAGTAGCGCTCCTCAACCGACTAGCCCAACCGCCAACCCCGTTACCGTTACCGTCCATTCGTCCTGCCGACCTCGCGCGGGCAGGCGGCCGCCGAGGCGGAGCGCGCCGCCCTGGAGCGCGCCGCCGTGGCGCAGCGCAGCAGCTTCGACGAGGCGCGTGCGGCGCTGGAGCAGCAGCTGAGCTGGCTGTCGGGCAACATCGGTCAGCAGCAGCAGCAGCTGCAGGCGGCGCAGGCGGCGGAGCGGGAGGCCAGGGAGCTGGCGGCCAAGTGGCAGGTGGGCTGCGGGGCCTTAACGTGGAGGGAAAGGGGAGGGAAAGAGAGCGGGGTGCAGAGGACGGTGGGCTGCGGGTTGCAGCGGTGGTTGGCGCAGCGGCGGTGGCTCGTGGCTCGAGGGGCCCCGCAACCCCCGCCCCGCCCCGGGCGGCGGGCGGCAGCAACTGGGAGCGGACAGTGCGGCTCACCTCCGCCTCACGGGGCGCTGTGTTGGGCTCGCGCCCCGCGGCTCAATACACCGGAACTTCACCCCTGCCTGAAAAACCCCCGTGCCGTCCCGCCACCCGAAGCCTGACACCGCCAACCGCCATCGCCACACCCGACCGTTGCCCCCCGCCGCTGTAACCGCCGCGCTACCACACCCGTCTGCTGCTGCCCGTCTGCTGCCACCGCCACAGGAGCGCGCCCAGGAGCTGGAGGCGGCCATCGACGCTCGCGAGGAGGCGCTGCGGCGGCTGCGCAGTGAGCTGGAGGCGGTGGAGAGCAACGCCGCGCGCAGTGGGGAGGAGCGGGCGGTGCTGCGGCAGCAGTACGAGCAGCGGATCGCGGCGGTGGTGGCGCAGGTGGGGGTGGACTGGGGTTGGGGTTGAGATGAGGTCAGGTGAGGGGCGTGAGTAAAGGCGTGTGTGTATGCGCACGTGGCTGTGGTGGCGGTGCGTGCGTGCGTGCGTGCCTGCCTGCATGGCTGCGTGCGTGGATGCGTGCGTGCGCGGTTGCCCGCTTCAAACCCTAAGACTCTAAGGCCTTTAGACCCTAAGACCCCAAGTCGCCCCCACCGTGTTCCTTTTCCTTATTCCTTTTGCCTTGTCGGCGGGTACCTCGCCAACACGCCCACCCGGCCTGTCCTGTGCCCTCCCATCTCACACCCCGCCGCGCCGCTCTCGGCTCTCGCACCCCTCGTGCGCACGGCTCGTCTCGCCCTCGCCCCCGGTCCCGCCCCCGCCCCCGGTCCCGCCCCCGCAGGTGAGCTCGCTCCAGCGGCAGCTGCAGCAGCACTCCTCCGCCGCGGCGGCCACCGACCGGCGCGAGCGGCAGCAGTCGGCGGAGCGGGCGGCGGCGCTGGAGACAGAGCTGACCCGCATGAGAACGCAGCAGGTACCCATGTCTGGGTGTGTGGGTGTCGGTGTGGGTGGGTATGCACGTATGGTATGCACGTGTGTGTGTGGGGGGGGGTGTCGCAGCGCTGGCTTCCCCACTCGCGCCCATCGTGTATGATCTCGGGTCCGCTACACCGACTCTGCCCCCGCGGACCCCACGCCCAGGCCGATCTCAAGCGCCAGCTGTCGGAGCGCGTGTCGCGCTACGAGCGCGAGAGTGCCGCGCGCCTGAAGGAGCTCGCGGCGCTGCGCAAGGCCGCCGCCGCGGCGCGCAGCCGCATGGCGACGCTGGAGCAGGAGAACCGCGCGACGCGGCTGCTGCTGCGAGCCAAGCAGCAGGAGGTGATCGCGGCAGAGCAGCGACTGCGCGACTCGCAGCGCGGCGGCGGAGGCGGAGGCGGAGGCGGAGGCACGCGGTCTCGCAGCAGCAGCCCCGGATGCCGCGGCTACCTCGGCCGCGGCGCCGGTGGGGACGGCGCGGACGGCGGCGGCGCTCCAGTGCGGAATGGCGGAGGCGGAATTAGGTCGGCGCCGGTGTCGGGCGGCCGCGCCAAGTCGCCCAGCCCCTGCGGGCAGCAGGGACGGGCGCAGAGGCCGTGGGGCGCCGGCGCCGGCCTCGGCAGCGGCGCGCGGTCGTCGTCGCTTCAGCAGCTAGAGGATATCGCCGCGGAGGAGCTACTGCCGCTGCGCGGCGGCGGCGGCGGCGGCGGCGGCAGCGGAAGCAACAGCGTCAACAGCGGCGGCAGCGGCAACAGCAACAACAGCGGCGGCACGCCGCGCGCGCGGCAGGCGCGGCAGCAGCTGCAGCAGGACGCGGCGGCGGCCGCCGCCGCCGCCGCCGCAGCGGCGGCGGCGCCGCCGGGACCGGAGGAGGCGGCGGAGATGTCCGAGTGGGCAGAGACGCTGCTGGGCCTGGTGGCGGAGGCGGCGGGCGTGGAGGCGCGCGTGGAGGTGCTGGCGGCGCGGCATTCAGAGCTGATGTCCCGGCGGGAGGCGCTGCTGCGAGAGCAGTCGCAGTTCGCCCTGCGCACGCGACGCCGCGCAGAGCAGCTGGCGCAGGCGGTGGCGGCGTGCGAGACGGAGCTCACGGACCTCGCAGCCAGGGCAGCGGCGGCGGAGGCGGAGGCGGCGGCGCAGGGAGGCGGTGCAGGCGATGAGGGGGAGCCCTGCACGCCGCGCCTCGTCGGCGCGAGCCCGGTCGGGGGCGGCGCGGCGGACGGGTCGGAGGAGTCCGGTGCGAGTGGCGGGCAGCAGCAGCAGCAGCGGCGGCGGCAGCCGCAGGGGGAGGCGGCGGAGCAGTTGGCTGCTCTGCAGCAGCGGATGGCGGAAGTGAGCCACGCGCGGGATGTGCTCCAGGGGCGGGCGCGCTCGGGGCGGCTGCTGGACGAGCGGGAGCAGCAGGTGCGGACCAGGTCGGGACTCTGGGAACTGGGGGCAGGGGCGGAGAGGTCGTCATCGCGAGCGACCTGGTTGTTATCTTACGGTGGGCATATGGTACATGCACGCGGCTGGGCCGCTGGGGCGTTGTTTCGGGTGGAGGAGCCTGCGCTGCATGGCAGTGCGCGTGGCGAGTGTGTAGCGGGGGTGGCGTTTTGAGCCGGCAAGGGAAAGTGAGACGCAGGCCCCTAGGAAATTCGTGGCCGCGGTGTCTTTGCCGCGTTCCGTCGTTTGCGGTGCCGTATCTCCCCCCGGTGCGGCTGGTGTGCGTTCGTACCGCAGATCCTGGATTCGTTGGACGACCAGTTGGACGACCTGGAGACGCAGCTGTCGTACGTCACGGGGGAGCTGGCGGACCGCCGCGCGGCGCTGGGGGCGCTGCAGGGGCGGCGCGAGCAGCTGCAGCACCGCGCCGGCGAGGTGGGGCCCGCTGGGCTGCGGATGGCGCTGTCGGCGGCCACGGAGGCGGTGGGCCATCGGGCCTACCAGGTAGGCAGGGCTGCAAGGGGGCTAGAAGGGGGCGGGGGCGGGGGCCTGGCGAGAACAGCTACTATTGTTTCATGTATGCGGCGTGTTTTCAGGAATGTGGGCAGCATGAGAACCGCCTGCCACCAAAGTGTAAAGCTCTGCGACAACAGAGCAAACACATGCGGGGATCCGGGGAAGGTTATGGGTCTTTTGTGGGTCTTGTTGCGCAACTGACGGGGCCCCCAATCTCAGCACTTTCTCTGCTCGTGTGCCCGGGGCTGTGCTCCCCTCCGTCCAGATTCGGCAGCTGGAGGCGGCTCTGGCGGCCAGCGAGGCGGGGGCCGCCCGGCGCGAGGCTCAGCTGCAGTTCCGACTGCGCGAGTCGCTGGTGTCGCTGTCCGCCCACATCGCCTCCCTGGAGGTACGTACGGCACGGTACGGCACGACACTTGAAAACGTACGCGCCTCACCCTCCCGGTGGAGTACCAATGGCTCTTCTTTTTCCCCCTTTTTTCTTTAACAGTGCCTCACTCCTGAGGCTCTCACTCGCGCGCTGGAATAATGACCTGTCTGTCCTCCTCGACTGCCGACGAACGGCCACACGCGGGACGCGACTACGCTTGCTCGCTCGCTCCCTCGGTGTTGCCTTCGTCTTGCCAACACAACACGTGTTCATTCACTCGTCAGTTGCTGCACCCACCATCGGCCGTAATCACAAGTCGACAACCCAACCGCAGGCGACCTCTCCCAGCTCCTCGGTCGGCATGGACTCATCCGAGCTCCGAAACCTGCTGGGCATCTACCTGGATCTAGATCTGGATCGAGATCGAGAGCAGCTGGGCGGCGGCGCAGGCCCCGTACCCAGCCACAGGAGCAGCAGCATGCCGCTCCTCGGCTACTCGACGCAGCAAACAGCACCAGCACCAGCCGGGCTGCAGCGGCCGCAACAACACGGCGCAGCACCCGGACATCGGCTCCCGGCCGCTCGACCTGCAGGGACAGCAGCAGCAGCGGCCGGGCCCCCAGTCAGCGCAGCGGCGGCAGGGGGCGCAGCTGCGAGTGGCGCCGGCGCCAGCGGCAATGTTTGCGGTGGCAGCGGCAGCTGTAGTAGCAATGAGGGCATCGAGCAGCAGCGGCTGCTGGTGCAGCAGCAGCAGCAGCAACAGCGGGAGCGGGCGTCAGGCGCAAGCGAGGGGCCCGGGGCGGCGGCGGCGGCGGGCAGCCTGGCTGTGTGGGCCGGCGGCAGCAGCAACAGGCCCTCCGATGATGGCCTCGGCTCCCGTCACCACCTCCTTAACCCCCATCCGCAGCAGCGGCCGCCGTCTCCGCAGCAGCCCTCGATGCACCGACCCAACCCCGCTGCCTCGGATCGGGCCGCCTGGGACGTCGTCCCTGACGCCGCCGCCTCGCGCCAGCCGCTGACACAGCCCCCGCAAAGCGGCGGCAGCCTGCTAGACAACAATGCGCGCAGCAGCAGCAACAACAGCATCAGCAGCAGCAGCGACGCCAGTGAGCCCCAGGCCCTGGCGACGTCCGCTTTCCAAAACGTGGTCACCGCCGCGCTGGCTACCGCCGTCAGCGACGTGGTGGTGGCGGCAACACCCGCGAGGGCTGCTCTTCCTCTTCCGGGCAGCCACCCGCAGCCGCATCCGCAGCTGCCGCCGTCGCCGTTGCAGTCGATGCGGCGCCGATACACGGCATCCGGGTCGGGCTCGGGCAGCTTCGGTGGCGGGGCGCCGGCCAGCCCCACTGGCGGCATCCTGCGCCGCACCGGCAGCATCGAATCCGTCGGCAGCGCCGCCGGGGCCCTCGGCTCCGGAACCATTAAGCGCGTGACCTGGAGCGAGCAGATCGCCACGGACCCGGCGAGCGCGGGGCCGCCGCCGTCGCCGACGCGGAGCGTCGCCACCGGCGGCATCGGGCTGGGCTTTGGCTTCGGCGGCGTTAGCGGCGCGCCTGGCGGCGGCGGCGCGGGGCGTGGCAAGGAGAGGTCTATCTTGGACCGCGCGGGGTCGACCCTCAGGGCTGCGACGGCGACGGTGCGCAGGGCATCGGGCGACGGCGCTGGGACACCGGGGGTTGTTGTTGAGGCGGCGGAGGAGCGCCTCCTGGCAGGTGGCAGGAGCGGCGCCGCCGAGCTGGCGGCAGCGCCTGGACGAGACGGCCACCCTCAAGAGGCGCGACTCGCCGCCTGCGTGCCGGAGGCTGACGAGCTCGCTGCCGCCGCTTCGACGGCCGGCGTGTGCGGAGCCAGGACCGGCGGGGGCGCTGCGCCGCCGCCGGCCCACGTCCCCCACTTTCCCGCTTCCAATTCGCTGTCTCGGTCCTCCATCGAGTCGGATGACACGGTGGCAGCGGCGGACGCGGGCGGCGCGCCGGATGATGCCGCCGCTGCCGCGGCGGCGGCGCCCGACGAGGCTTGCGCCAAGGCGGGCGTGCGGTCCTTCAACCCTTGGCGAGGCGGCGCGGATGCGGGCGCGGACCCGGGCCCGAAGCATCTGCGCACCGCGCGGGAGCTGTACGGGCCGCCGCAGGATCAGCAGGTGCAGGTGCTGCAGCCGCATGAGGTGCTTCGGATGTCGTTCGAGGCGGATGAGGGGTCCAGCTGCCAGCCCAGCCCGCGCCGCGGCGAGGGCGCAGACGACGACGATTTGCAGCCGCTGCAGCAGGACTTGAGTGGCGGCGTGCTCCGGGCCGCCGTTGAGGGCAGCGGCGGCGGCGGCAGTGATGCGGGGGCTGCGCCCGGGGGCGACGTGCGCGACGGCCACGCCAGCGCGCCGCAGCAGCGGCAGCTACAGCCGCTGCGGCAGGGCCCGTGGCAGGGGCCTGAGGAGCCGGCGCTGAGGGCGTTCCTTATCAACGGTGGCGGTGGCGGCGGCGGCGGCGCTGGTTCCGCGCACGAGTGGGGGCCCGACGTCCTGGGCTCTGGGCGAGGCGCGAGCAGCAGCGGCATGGTGGCGGCGGCGGCAGTGGCGGCACCCCGGGCGGTCGGCGTCCGTGGTACGGATGGGTACGACAGTGACGAGGACGAGCTGGAGGAGCACGTGCGGCTGCTGGAGCGGGCCGCCTCCGCAGCGGCGGCGGCGCTGCCGCAGCGGCAGCGCCCGCCGCCGCCGCCGCTACCACAACAGGGCCAGGGCCAGGGTCGGGCGACACACGCAACGCCGCGCGGGGGCAGGACCGGAGGCACCGCCGCCGCCGCCGCCGCCGCCGCCGCCGCCGGCCCTTTCGCTTACGCGGCCGTCTTCGACCGCGACTCCGACTCCGACTCGGACGTGTATTGCGTGTCGCTAGGTCCCACGCCGCGGGAGCAAGCTGCGGCCGCGAAGCCCGCCGCGCCCAAGGTCCGCGGGCGCTTCAGCCTGGACCAGCCAGACGCGGCGGCGGCGGCCGCCAGCGGCAGCAGGACCCCCCGGGCTCGGGCCAACAACAGCGCGCCGCTGCCGCTGTCGGCGCCGGTCCGCAGCGCCAGCCCCATCACGCACCACTACGGCCGCCTGCAGCGGCAAAAGCCCGGGCAGGAGTCGGGCGCCCCGCCGTCGCCGGGGCCCTTCACCAGCCCCAAGCCGATCGGCGCCATCGCGGCGCTTTCGGAGGCGCTGTTGCCGTACAAGGCGCACCTGAAGCGCTCCGCCGGCGGCGCCAGCGGCAGCGGCGGCGGCGGCGCTGGGGCGGCGGCCGGAGGTCGCGGCCTGAGCGCAGGGTCCGGTATTAAGGCCAACTTCGTGGGCCCGCAGCAGCAGCAGCAGCAGCGGTACCCGGCAGCCGGGGCGTGGCCCATGGGGTCGTCCGATGATGGCAGCGTTGCGGCCGCGCACCACCACCACCACCACCACCAGCAGCACCCGCCGAGGCAGGTGCAGCAGCAGCAGCAGCCGTGGCGGGCGTTTGGGTCCGGTCAGGGGATGGCGGCGGGAGGCGTAGCCACGGACGGGCCGCCACACAGCGCCCGCCAGGACAGGGAAGAGCGCCAGACTGCGGCGGCGGCGTCGTCGTCGTCTTCGTCCCGGGCGGGCGGGCGGAACGCCCGATTCGTGCCGTGAGGCGTCGGGTGTGGTGAGTGGGTGGGGGACTGGATATGTGTGAGCGCGTCCGTTGGCCTGGGCAGTGCCCCCCGGCGTGGAAGGCCCGGCGCGGCGCGGGGGCGGGGGGCGGGAGGCGGGGGGTAGGTTGGCGAATACTGGCGTCGGTCCCACATGACTGTGGCCCGGTGGTCCGGAGTGTGTCACTGCGTGCCTGTTGTTGTTGTTGTTGTTGTTGTTAGAGCCATAGGCATACCGTATGCCCGACAGCCCGAGTAGAGAGAGAGAGCGTTGCATTGTGACCGTGAGGACGAGCACGCGTAGTAGAGAGGGATCTGTGTGCTGGCCAGAAAGCGACCAGAAAGCTTAGGGTTGGGGAAAGCGACCCTAAGCGACCAGAAAGCGCTGCAAGTTTGGAGTTCCTGGAACTGATGGTGTGTCTGTGTGTGATTGTAGGGCGCATGCGCGCATCTCTTTGTGTTTGTGTTTCGACACAATACTGGCCGCGCTAGAGTACTGTAGTACAGTTCGCACGTGCATGGTCCCTGTGCCGCACCGAAGAGCGATGCGTGTGAGAAATTTGGGGTTTGCGGGTTTGTGGGTGTGAGATGGATGGATTGCTTTCGAGGGACTGGGGGCGGCTCTGGGCGACGCGCTTGGAAGCGTGGCAGTGTCAAGGGGGTGATGCTGGCCACTGCGGTGGCGACGCTGGCTCTGCTTTCTCGCGTTGTTATCGGGGGCAAAAGCGAGCGGGCGAGCGGGCGACCGGGCGGGCGGGCGGACGAGGATACGTGCCGCAAGGGCTCCTTCCTGCCCTGTGCTGGCGGGGGGCGAAATAACCCGTACAGGCGCCGCAAGGGCGGCGAAAGGGGAAAATGGGGAAGCGTGCTTTGTTCGCGTTTCGGGTCTACCCTGCTGAGGCTGCGAATTCCCCCTCCCACCGCGGCGAATTCCGGGACGGCGCGAGCCAACGTATTACACTGTCACGCCCGTCTTTAACCCTGTGTTAGACCCAACCCCAACGACCAGCCAGCCAGGTCACAAACAAGGCAAGGTTTAGTTCGTGCTGTGAAGCCGTGTACAAAAGGAGTGTGCGACCGAGCTACCGTAATGCACACCTGTCGGGTCTCAGTCGGCGAGGCGGAGGTGAAGATGGCGGCTGTTGATGCATCCCACAGCCACGAGGTGGGGCTGTCGCCCGCCCCCCGGGGGCCCCATTACCGGTCTGTCCATACCCGACAGCACCACCACAACCCACCACCACCGCTGCCACCACCGCTGCCACCACCACCGCCCGGCGGGCATTGGTGGGAGACGGAGCTCTGGCCACCCCTCGCTGAACCGGACATCTCTGGCCGGTCGCTTATTGGTGGCTGGTTTCCGGTTTGTATGTAGGAAGGGAGCAGGGGCGCGTGTCGAGTGGCTTCCTCCGGGTGAAGATATTGGCGTGATGGCCCAGTAGGATGGGACGTACAGCCACAACCGTTTGTACAGGCGGATGGATAGACGGGCGAGCGGGCGGATTGGGACGGTCATTGGACCAGGGTGTGGCGGCACGCGGTAGGGACCGCAAGCGTACAGAGCGTCGGTGTGTGCCACATGGGATGGGATGGGGTCATGCGGCTGGCCACACACACACATACATGAGTGTGTGTTCGGAGAGCCGGTTGTGCCGCTTTGGCAGCCGGCTGCTGCTGCTGCTGCCGGCTGTGTTGGTCCGACGGCAGCTGGGCTGCCAGGGCCAGCCCAGCAGCCCAGTTGCAGTTGCAGGGGCAGGGGCGCCGCAGAACCGCAGTGGAACTGGCTGTGTGTTTTATTTCAGGGGTCCCGCCAGGTGACCCACCACCACCACCAGGGACAGCACAAGCGCCACCGTAGTAGTGGTGGTGGTGGCTGTGCTGTGTGGGAGTGATGTGGGAGTGGTGGTGGAAGTGTGCAGTGGCGTTGGGTAGGGGTGGTTCCCTCCCTGGCCGTGGACACGGTACCGGTATTCGGCACATCTGGGTGACCTGCGAGAGAGAGGGAGAGGGGCGTATGTGTGTGTATGCGTGTGTGTTATTTATTCCCGTGGGCCACAGAGCAAAAGCAAGGAGGGGGGTTTGACATGGTAACGCTCCGGCAGATGCCCGACCCACAACCCCGCGAGACAGGAGGCAACATGCAGACGCGATGTGCTGCTGAGGTGTAGGTGTGTGCTGACGGCGGCTGATCACCCGCTGGGGTTGTTGGCTGCCCCGTTGCCTCTAGAGCTCGCTCACTCAATCCACAATGCTGTGTGCGTGCAAGTAAACGCGATGGCGGCGGCGAGACCCACCTGCGAGCAAAGAAGTTGTGTGTGTACCGGTATGTGTCTGTGACTGTTCATGTCTGTGTGTGCATGGGATTGTGCATTTGTGCATTCGGAACGGTACTCCTGTGGGGCCCTAGGCACAAATAAACGCCTGTCCGCAGGCACGAGTGCGGCACAACACACAGCACGGGTTGGCCGGGAGCGGGTCCCCTTCCGGACGGTCCCGCATTGGCACGGTCGGCCGGCCTTCCCCCCGGTACCGATCCCCAACAAACGATTTGAGAGCGAAGGACCAAGAATAATCTCGTATTAAACCCTGGAAGAAGGACGAGGAGGAGAAGAGGTCCCCGAAGGTGTCTTGGTTTTGGTTTTGTTGGGATGGTGGACCGCAACGGCACCCGTCTCCAGGGTTTTGCCGCAATGGATTGGGGCGGCAGCACCCACCGATGGATCCTTTGGGATTTGCACACTGCGGGTACACGAGCGCGCGTTTTCTGCGCCGTCTGGGCAGCCCGCCTCGCTCGCCGGTACCGGTAACAACTGTCAGTAAAGGCGTGCTTTAGTTGCGTTGCGTTGCGCGTCTCCCGGCAAGTGGCGTCTGGTGTCGTAATAGTGAGGTGGTGGGACCGAAGCCGCCGAGGTGGCGTGTTCCGGAGCCACCCATCGCGTCGCTTCGCATCGCATCGCTGGAGCGCATGCGTGCAATGCACGCAGCGCACGTATGTATGTGTGTGTATACCGTATGTTACAATTCTACTTTTAGCGATCCCGACGCGACATAAGGGATTGAGGATGCCGAGGCCCGTGCCGCTTTCGTTGCGGGTCCTGCCATCCGGGTACCGTAATCGGCTCCCCAAAGCGGGTGCCTCTTTTTTTTACCAACATGCAGCAGCAAGACCCGCCAGCACCGCCAGTGGCTGGAGCAGCCCGGCCACCGCGCGCCCGGCCCGCCTGCTCGTACGACCACAGCCTGCTCGGCTAATGCTGCCCCGCACCGCCACCACCACCGCAACCACGCCCCCAAGCAGTGACCCGCCAGCCGCCCCGCACCGCCCCTGCGACGAAGCCATGCCTGGGCGCTGCGTTTAACCCGCCTGACGCGCGCGGTTTCCACACACAGACACACATTCCAACAGTTCACGAAGGCTGCAGCGGCTGCGGAGCGCCGCCCTTCTCCTGCGCGCCACCGCCACCGCTGCCGCTACCGCCGCCGTCGCAGGCGCGCCGCAAATGCGCCGTCCGTGTCGTGCACGTGCGGCAGCGTGGCGACGAAACCCTCCGGGCTGACCACCGCCGGCGGCACCCAGGGCCGGCCTGGAGATGGGCCGCCCCTCGTGGCAGCCGCCGTGGCCTGTGGTGGTCCCGTCGCCGACTCCAGCTCGAAGTCGGGGTGGCGCTCCAGGAAGGCCCTCACCCGCTGCTGGTCCTCCTCCTCCTCTATGCTGCCTGTCATGCACAGCAAGAACGAAGCACAGCACGGCCCCCAGGGCGCAGCACGGCACAGCACAGCAGACGACAGCTCGAGGCGTGGTTGCAACGGGCAAGCCCAACTTGATGGTTTCCGTCGATAACAACTCGCATGCAGCCCTAAGGGGGGGGGGGCGGGACTGGATCCGGGCTGTATACCGTGTCAGTGTGGGGTGACGGGAGGGGTGACGAGCAGTACGGAAAAGTACGGGCAGCAGGGCCTCCCAGTCGGTGGGGGCCCCGCACAGCCCCAGTCTGGCCCGGGGACGGCGGGGAGCGCTCGGCGGTATCGGCACAGCCTCGCGGTACGGCGCGGTACGACATCATGACTCACATGTGCTGTACACCATGACGCCCCCCGGTGCGACCAGGCTTGCCGCCGCGTCTAACAGCTCGTCTTGCAGGGCGGTCAGCTCCTGCAGCTGCTCGGGGGTGCGGCGCCACCGCAGATCTGCCCGCTTGGCCAACACGCCCGTGCCTTGGGGGAACGGAAGGGAGGAAGAGGGGGCGGTGGGCGGCAGCGGGGGAGGGCGGCGGTAGACATGAAACCTCCGGCGATGGAGCGACGGGGTGTCGAGGAAGGGGAGATACCGGTAGGGGCATTTCTGTCGGGGACCCGCATGCCAGCCGACACACGCACACACACATGCCCGCCCGGTGGCAATGGCCCCCCCAAAACCCGCCCGCCCTGCCGTACCCCCGCCCGCTCATCCCGCCCTACGCCCCAACACTCACTCCAGCCCACCACCACCCCGTTTCCCGCACCGGTGCACGGCGCGTCCAGCAAGACCTTGTCGTACAGCAGCGCCTCTGGCTTCCGTACCCTGTCCCGGGGGGCTCCGACGCGCTCCCACTCCAGGTCGTCCCCCGGCGAAGCCCCTCGCTCTGTCGATGCCGCCGCCGCGGCAGTGGCGGCGGACCCATCCGGGGGACCCATCTCCGCCTGCCACGCCGCCCGCTCGCGCACCTGTCTGGCCCACACGCGCAGGTCAGCGGCGTGTGCGGTGACCATGTCACCCACGCCCGCGCGCTCAGCGGCGCGGCGGAGCGCCCCTAGCCGCGGCGCCGACACGTCGAGTGCGGTGATGCTGCCGCGGCCGCGCATGCGCGCCGCCGCGAAGAGGGTCTTGCCTGGAGCACACGTGTGCCGTACGAGAGGCACACGGAGGGGCCCCAGGGAGCGAGGGAAGGGAAGGGAAGGGAGGCGGGACGGTGGGGGAGCGAGGGTGGGTGGGTTTGTGCTTTTGGGGGCGGCGGGGAGATGCGCGTGCGCCTCACGAGCCCCGAAACCCAGCAACCCAGCAACCCACCCACCTCCCGGCGCCGCGCAGCAGTCCAACAGCCGCTCCCCCGGCTGCGGGTCCAGCAGCGACACCACCAGGCCCGCGGACTCGTCCTGTACGAACAACGAACCGTCGGACACGAAACCCTGCGGCCGAGGCAGTATGCGGGCAGCATGTGGGGCGGGCGATGTTGGGACGAGCAGGGCCGCCCTGGGTTGCCTTCACGCTGTAGGTGGTACGGCAGGGGGCTCCAGAACCGACCCTCGTTAGGGGGTAAAAAGAGAAGATACCGGTAACGTAGCGCAGGAACAGAGACGGCGTTAGCGAACGGACCCGTTAGTGGGGGTAAGGGAAGGTACCGGTAGAACCAGCGGTGGGGCAAGGTGGCCCTTCGTGCACCAGACTGTCAGATCAGGGTGACCAGGCGGGCAGGAGGCACCGGGATGCGTCCTCGGCACGTGGCAAAAGGACGTTGAAACGACGAGTTTGTTTATCACTTCCAAGTTCCAACTCCGCCGGCCGCGCGACATCATCATCCTAGCCATCGCCATCGCCATCGCCAGCATCGCAGCCAGCATGCCCAACCACCCGTCACAACCCGTCTCCGGCCCCCGGAACCGTCACCGCCATCCCGCACACACGTCAAGTGTACGGCAGCCTGCCGTGCATGCCGCGTATCGCATGTCGTACCTCGGCCAGTAGCTTCTGCAGCCCGGAGCGTATCCGGATGAACTCCCCGGGCAGCAGCGGCGACGGCTCCGCCACCACACCCGCCGCCGTCAGCCGTTCCAGCAGCTCATCCGAATGCGAGGACGCCGCCGCCGCCGCCGCCGCCGACGACGACGAGGACGAGGATCCAGCCCCCGGCGTCAGCGGTGTCTGCATCATCGTGTTGATTCGCACCGTGTACACGGGCGGCTCGTTATTCCTCCGCAGCAGTGCCTCAGCGCCCTCGCGGCCGAATCGCTCCAGCCAGCGAGACACCATCCAGTTGGGGTGCGAGTGCTGCAGCGCCAGCTTCCGCAGCGCGTCGCGAGCCGAGCTGCTGCCGCCCGCCGCCTTGGCGCCGTCGCCGCCGGCGTCGGCGGACGCCCGGGACTGCGCAAGCGAGGAGGGAAGGGAGGGAGGGGGTCAGGGAGTGATATGCTCCTTTATATAAAAATGAGTCACTGCGGACGAGGGAGGGGGGAATGGAGGAGAGGGAGGCGTAGAAGGCACGATGCCGGAGAGGAGGTGGAGAGGTGGAGAGAAACTGCGCGATTCGTCGACCATGATGGGGCATTCCAGGAGACCACTTCCGGCCACGTGCAAGCAACCGCATCTGCATCCCGCATCCGCAGCCGAAGCGTGCCTGCTGCACCGGCCCCGATGGGCGGCCCTCCCCCTCCACTGCCAAACCAAGCCGCCCCGATGTGTGACACGGTGCACTGCGCGGCCCGTTGCGCACTGTACGACATGACGTACACGGAGTCTCGTGTCGTACCTCTGGCGTGGGAAGTGTGCCCGCCTCCAGGCGCCGCGCCGCCGATCGAAGCACTCCGTTGACGAAGGAGCCCGCCCCCGGCCCCGAAACCACCTTTGCCAGCTGCACGTGCTCATTCAGCGCATGGGGCGCCAGCCGCCTTTCCGTCAGCTCAAACACACCCAGCCGCAGCACCTAGAGGTCAGCGCGCCCGCAGAGAAAGGGAAAGAGAGGGAGAGGGAACGAGGGAGGGAGGGGGGTCCAGGGAGTGATATGCTCCGTCCCGAGACCCTGTCCCTTTCTTCCCCCCTCCCGAGGGAGGGGGGAAAAGGGACAGGGTCAAGGAAAGGCAAGCGGCACACACATACACACACGCGAGCGCACCTGCCGCAGCTCCGACTCCATCTCGGCGGGTGTCTGCTGCGACAGATTGGACACGATGTAGTCGAGGCGGCGCCGCAGCCGGGTGACCCCCGCCACCAGCTCCTTGATCAGCCGCTGGTCCCTGCAGCCCCCGCGGGGTAACATATATACCGTAGAAGCAGAGTGCGCAGTGAAGGGACAGCGAAGGAGGCGACTCGTGGGGAGAAGGGATTTTGAAGGGGGAAGTGCGTGGGGAGGGGCCGGCGTGTGTGCAAGTGCAAGTGTGTGTGGGTGCGTCATCACCAAAGAGAGCGAACCACGGGTCACTCAGCAATCGCGTCCACGGGCCACAGAACTCGGGGCGGCCTCTTCCAGGGTTTGACTGACTTGACATCGGCTTTCGTGACCCGAGTTTTCCAGGTCCGAGTTTGGAGTTTCGCGTCGCGCTTTTGGCAGTAGTTTTGAGCTTGTATTTCTATAGATTCGGCAAAATTTGGTGCTGATCTGTGATGGTCGGTCCGGCCAGTGTCAGGCACCAGCAGTGTCCCATGGGTCAGCTGTGCGAGGCCTGACGGGCAATAGCCGAATTGTCAAGGTCCGAGTTTCGCCTTGCTCTGAACCAACCTGACCATATGACCTGACCTGACAGTATGGTCCGACCTGACCATATGACCTCTGACCATATCTCCATCTGACCTGACCTGACCTGACCATATGACCTGACCTGACCATATGAGCTGACCTGACCATCTGACCCGACCTGACCATCTGACCCGACCTGACCATCTGACCCGACCTGACCATACCGGTATGACCTGACCTGGCAATATGGTCCGACCTGACCATATGACCTGACCATATGACCCGACCTGACCATATGACCCGTCCTGACCTTCTGACCCGTCCTGACCATATGACCTGACCTGACCATATGACCTGACCTGACCATATGACCTGACCTGACCATATGACCTGACCTGACCATATGACCTGACCTGACCATATGACCTGACCTGACCATATGACCTGACCTGACCTTCTGACCCGACCTGACCATATGACCTGACCTGACCATATGACCCGTCCTGACCATATGACCTGACCTGACCATATGACCTGACCTGACCATATGACCTGAACCGACCATATGACCTGACCTGACCATATGACCTGACCTGACCATATGACCTGACCTGACCATATGACCCGTCCTGACCATATGACCTGACCTGACCATATGACCTGACCTGACCATATGACCTGACCTGACCATATGACCTGACCTGACCATATGACCTGACCCGACCATATGACCTGACCTGACCATATGACCTGACCTGACCATATGACCTGACCTGACCATATGACCTGACCTGACCATATGACCCGTCCTGACCATATGACCTGACCTGACCATATGACCTGACCTGACCATATGACCTGACCTGACCCTATGACCCGACCTGCCCATATGACCCGACCTGCCCATATGACCCGACCTGACCATATGGCCCGACCTGACCAGCAGTGTTTCATGGGTCAGCTGTGTGAGGCCTGAAAGGCAATAGCCGAATTTTCGAGGTTATAGTTTCGTGTCGCGCTGCAAGCCCCGAGGGAGTTGCGGTCGACGTCAGGGCCGCAAGCCTCACTCTTCAGCAGGTCTGGACAGATGCACGCTTGCACAGCCAGCCGCACATCCCTTCCTAAGCCCGGGGGGTGACGGGCGGGACTGGATGGCGATGGGGCAAGGCACCCGGGGCGGGGCCGGCCGGCATGTCGACTGACGGTCTGTACTGCGCACAGGACCCCGTCAACGGGCGCACAAAGGGGGCTCTTTGACAGCCCCCAATCACCCGGTCACGGCACCCAAATACCCACCCACCCACGCACCCACCCATCCACCCACCCAACCCAGCCAGCCACCCTACCTGGGGTCCAGGGGCACCTCCCGGGGACCCCGCCCGCCGCTCTCCCGGCGCGGCCGCCAAGTTGAGCCCTCCCCCTCTCCCTCCTCCTCCTCCTCCTCCAGCGAGCCTCCAGGGCCGCTGGGGTCATCCTCCGCGGGCGCAGCTCGGCCGGGTCGCAGGCCGGGGGAGCCGTTGACTAGGCCCACGTAAGCGCCCTCCTCCTCCACACGAACCAACTGCATCCGAGGTGGGAAGGGGGGTTTTAAGAGTGAGGAGGGGGGCGGGGGCGAGAGGAGGAAAAATGCTAACGGACGGGTTACCCATTTCTGCGGTGCTTTACCGGGAGATCAGTACCTGCTGCACGGCCTGGTAGCGAGGTGAGCGGGCCATCCGGGGGTCCACGGGCAGGGGCTCCCAATAGGTGGGCGGCGGGGGGGGCTCTCGGCTGCAGGCAGAAGGGGGGGGGGATGGGGACGGTGTTGGGGGCGGGCGGGCGGGGTCGCGTCGGGTGGGGTTGCGCCGTGCACTGCGTTGCGCTGCGGTGGGGTTTTGGCACATGGAAGACGCCTTCACTTCACTTCACATGACGAAAGGCAACACGACCAGCTCGGGAAACAGGCAGGCGGGCGTGTTGGCCGGCGGCCTGCTGGTTGGCACTACTGGCTGGATTTGGAGCTGTGAGTGTGGGACTGAAGGTCACTGAACCATGGGTCGGTGGGGTCGCTGGCCCCATTGCCGGCCGCAGGACGATGAAGCACAGGCTGCGGCTGCACGGGGGCTGCACGGGAGCTGCATTGGCCGCAACTCAGGGCTGCACTTATGGAGCCATGAGACAGCAGCCTCTCGGGGGCCGAAGGCGGCAGTGCCGCCCTCCACTGCACCCGCTCGCAGTCCGCCACGACTGCTGACGGAGGCCGGAGCAGTACTCCATTGGGGTTGGTCATGACTCATCAGCCGCTGCCCTGTCCTGCCCTGTCCAGGATTCATATTCCAGTCACAGCCCAGCCCCCAGCGGTCCGCCGCCGCCACCGCCGTCTCAAGAGCTCCTGCGTTTCCAAGCGCCGTCGGTGGCTCGGTTGGCGCGGGTCACGCACCTTTGCCGTCCGTCATACAGCGTCCGTTGTCTGCGGCCGTTGGCGTCGAGTGGTTGACGGTCACGGCCTCGGTTGCCGCCGCCGCGATCGCGGTCCCTGCGAGGCCCGTCGTCCCAATCCCGCGCCCCGCCACGGTCGCGACCGCGGTCGCGGGCGTTGTCATAGCCGCCATCGCGAGGCTCACGAATTCTTTCGCCTCTTACGGAATCGGTTCTGCGGACATAGTCGCGGCTACCGGGCTCGCCGTCGCTCCTTGCGCCTTGTTTGGGCGGTGGAGGGTTCTCCTCCACGGGCGGGGCCGGGGCAGGTGCCTTTTGAGCAGTACGTGGCCTTAGAACCCTCTGGCTAAACGAGCCATCATCGCTCTGGGCAGCGGGTATGACGTCGCGGCTGACTAAAATCCTGGGTCGGGGCACTTGCGCCGCCACTCCTAACCGACCCGGTGGTTCCGGCGGGCATTTCAAAAGAAGCGTCTTCATGTTTCTGACCACAGCGTGAGTGAATGCGGAGAGGTCTTCACGAACAGTAATGCGTCGATCGACCGTTAGTTTCCAACTACCGGAAGTACTTGTTTCCACAATGGCTCGCACAACTCTTGCCGAAGCACCAGTTTTTAATATTCGTCGGGCGGCCAAGTGTAGAATTTACGTCGGACCTATCCAACAGGCTTGAAAACAGGACGTGCTAAATTTCGACAAACTAGTGCGTAAGATGGCGCTCTTCAAAAAGTTTAGTAAAGAGGATGTTTCTAACCTTAGCCAAGTCAAATCGTCAGTGGCGAGAGGCATACGAGGTATGCGGTATCCTCGAAAACAAGATCCTTGTGCAGCTCAGCCGGGAGACAAAGCTGTTGGCTGCAAAGGCTGTGTACCTTCATCAGACCAAGTGCTAAAGTCTCATCTTGCCGCATTGTTTGGAAAACAGCCGCCATCTGCGAGACCTACCCTTACTTGGAGCAAACAGACGTGATCGAAACGCTCATACCCAAGAAGGAGTCCGTTTATCTGGGGAAATGGTGAGTGGATCCGGGGAAATATGGGCGGGACCGCCCACGACTGGCCCTGCAGGCCCTCCCGCCCCCTTCCCCTGCCCCGTCTGTATCACGTGGCCCTGGGACAGTCCTGCCTATTGACCGTGCCTTGGATACCGGCTGAACACACTCTCGCCACTTATTCCCCTCCTCCTCCTTTGCTCACCCAACCGCATAACACCCTCCCTATCTCCGTTCCTTCGCTATCTTCTTCGGTATCTCCTTTCTTACCTCCCTGATCACGGAACCCAACCCCGCTCCCCCTCATCCCTCCCGCGCCCTCCGCACCCTCCGCCTGCACCCGCCCCCGCGCCCCGGCACCCCCCCCCTCCCCAGCGGCCACGTGCAGCTGTGCGTGATGAACGGCACCATCCTCTTCTTCCAGGAGCGCGACGGGCCCTGGCTACCCACACTGCGGGTGCTGCACCAGTACCCCGACATGATGAAGCGGCTGCGCACCGACAAGGGCGCCATCAAGTTCGTGCTCAGCGGTGCCAACATCATGTGTCCGGGCTTGACGCACCCGGACGCGACGATCCACGATGAGGTGCGGTGGGTGGGTCGGTCGAGGGAGGGACGCGGCTGATGGCCGCGCCCACAGCACTGGGGGCTCGGTCCTCAGCGGAGACTTAACCCGACACACCCCACCACCACCACCGCCACCACCGCCACCACTTAAAGCTCGACCATTGATGTCTCGCTGTTTACTGGCGGTCTGAGACTTGCTTGCCGTGCCCCGACGACCTCGGTTCCTTCGCTGCGGTTCCTTCCGCATCTGCTGCTTTTCCTTCCTGGCGGCCAGGGTGACGTGGGCGCGCCGGTCGCCATCTACGCCTTCGACAAGGAGAACGCGATGGCGGTGGGTGTGCTCAAGATGTCCACTGCGGACATCCGGGCAATCAACAAGGGCATCGGGGTGGACAACATGCACCACCTGAACGACGGGCTCTGGAAGGTGGGTGGAGGGGGCTAGGGGGGCGCTCAGCGGCTGCCCGGTTGGCTGGGTGCGGGATGGCCCGCCGAGGGAGCCTGGCGGGGCGGGGCGGTACGGCCCGGCGGGCTACAGCCCGAAGCAGAGGACGTTGCGGCGTGGGGGCGCTGGCTGTAGTGACCCGTGGTCCGGATGTCGAATGGGAGCGGAGCGCCTGGCATTGCCAAGCGGTCTCGAAAGGAACGGACCCCGCACACGGGTCGCCACGTGGTCGACCTCCTTCCCTGCGCTTTATCGAAGTCGCGCACGCGCCGTCCTCGACGTCCTCGACGGTCTATTGCTCATGCACCTCTCGCCGCGTTTGGCGCCCGCGGGCCGCGTGCCGTTCCGCCGCTCACCACCCTGCACCCTTCCGCCGCTCTTCGCAGATGCCCAGCCTCAACTGATATGGCCGAGGGGCCCTGTGCGCCGCCGGAGGCAGGCGGCTGCGACCGACTGCTCGGGCTGGGAGGGGGTCACCCGCAAGAGACTCCTGTGGGGGCCACCCCAGCCTTCGGGTTCGCCACCCCGGTGGAGGGGGAGTCGTTCAGTCGGTTCCGTGAGGTGGCATGCTCATGATCAGAGCTTCTGGTCTGGCTCGAGGTGCGTCCCGGCGCCCGGGGCCGCCTCGGGGGTGGTCATGCAGGCTGCGCTGCGCTGCGCTGATGAGGGCGGGCGCGGCGGAATGTGGCCCTCCCTCCCTCCCTTCCCCCCACACGTGTGCGCTGCGCTGTACGTGCGCTGCGGCGGTCGTGGCGGCCCTCGCGACGAGGCGGGCATCGGCTGCGGCTGCGATAGCGGGAGCGAGCCGGGGCAGGAGCCCGGATCCGGATCCGCGGTAATGGGACGGAGGCGCAGGCTGGGGATTGCTGCAGCTTCCCAGGACCGCGGGCTGTCGCCGCCGCCTGTTTGCCGCCTGGGGTTTCGTTCGGTGTCGCCACACGTGTTAGGTATTGCCACAAATGGCTAGGCTCGGCTTGTGTGGAGGTTTGCAGGCGAGTGTGGCCATGAAAGGCGTCTCAAGGTTGTCTTGTTGGTCTGCGGTGTGCTGGACCTGACCCGGCCGCCGCCGCACTCGCGCGTCGTCGACGACGGTGGCCTTCTGGGCGAACCCCCTTCATCGCTGCGTGCGCAGCAGTGCCCATGTCGGCTACAGCGGCACTGCCAGGTCGCCCGCGGCTGCAGGAGAGAGGGAGGGGGAATGGCGGAGTAGGACCTGACGGGCAGCGATGGCGGGGGATCCGTGAGTGTCCATTGCTGTACTCAACCAACTTACAAGCGACAAGCTACCCAACGCGAGAGGGGGCAGCGTGAGCGCAACCTCGCCGCTCGCCTCACTCGAGCCACAAAATCCACAACCCTTTTGGGGGAATACGGTATACCCAACCCTAGGCTCCTTGGGGCAGGATTCCGCATTGCCCAGCTCCCTCCTGGGGGTAAGGATGACAACAAGAGCTCCCCGGTGTGCACAGCGCGCACACCGGGGTTGCCGGTCCCAAGGCTGCAAGGTGCGCTGCCTCAACCCGGACTGCCACTACCCTGGCCCCGCCCCAACCTGGCCTAAGCTGACCGCCACTCGGGGGGCCAACCGGCGGCCCCACAGCAAGACAGCACCCAACCGCCACTCACACACAGTATCCAGTCGGGGTCGGTCATCGGAAGGATTGCGCGCTGCGCCCCAGTGACGTCTGCCCGCCCACGCCCAGTGCCGTTGCTACTTGTGCTGTGCACGCAGGGTTGACCGAAAACAAACAAACACGGCATTGCTTTCTTTAATCACCACGAGCCATCGCCCCGCCAGCGCCCCACTACCGCCTCCTGTTGCCGTCTACTTACCAACGCCTGGCAACACAGGAATAATTCAGACAACGCGGGCGTCCTCACGACAGGCCGCCTGCTCCCTACTTCGATATGCGCATCGCCGTGCTGAGCAGGGCCGTCCACCTGTACCTTCCGAAACTCCGCCTCGCCTTCTTAAGCTCACGGTCTACATCGCTGCCGTGACAACACAGGGAGATTGAGCTCTCCGGGGCAGCTAGCAGCCAGGGCAAGTTTCAACAACAGCACTGCCGTTTCACCTTCAACTGGCCCGCGCGGATCGCCGCCGACGGCGCGACCAGCGCCGCCCCTAGCCTCCGTTCTTTTAATGGTACACTCGCTCTGTCAAGCGCTGCAGGCGCAGGCGGGCCGCACGCGCCTCTACACCCACCCAAGCACCGCGCCCAAGCCCTAACGCGCAACGAAACGAGGGGCGGCAGTCTAAAAACACGCGCGCGGGCGCGCTCCACCCCCAAGCCCTTACTCTCCACACGAGGTGCTTAGAGCGCAAGGCGCATGTTGTTTGTGTGTCTGCCACCAATACGGTACTACGCGGCTCACCCTTTCTCGCAGTTGTTCAAGCCCCTGGCGCACACGCCTGACCCTCCCCTATCCCCCCATCTCCTTGTCTGTCTGCCTATCTGCCTGCCAACCGCTTGCCCTGCCCTGCCCCGCCCTGACCACCCCGCTTCCGACGCACAGCGCAGCAACGACAGCAGACGAGGGAACGACACACAGGTAACACACACCAAACACCAAACACAAAGGCAGTCGGACGAACCGATGGCGTCCCGGCCCCGCCCAACCCACCAACATGATTCACAGCACCCGGGGGATGCTGGGCAGGTGCCGAACCAAAATCCAACGCAAAACGACAAACCGGGGCAGCAAGCTCCTGACCCCGCCGCCGCCGCGCGGACCCCTCCCCTCCCTAGTCCTTTCCTTTTCGCTCCCAGTCGCACCCGCGCCGGACCAGAGAGCCCCCCCGCCTGCCCCCCTGTCACCAACTCACCATACCCAACACCCCTGTCACCATCCACGACGCATGTCACCAACATACCGTACAACCAATCGCAAACGCAACGACCCCTGCGGTAATAATGCAGTTCAGTTCAGCGGCGGGGTCTCGAACCAGCCCCCTCGCTCCTCAACGCGCCATCACAACCCCACGGCGGCCCTCACCCGCACCCTCACCACCACCACCACCACCACCACGCACATGCGCAGCGTTCCTGAATCACCGCGACAAGCCTCACTCCAGCCCCACTCCACACTCCACTCCACACCAACATCCTGGCGGCGCGCTTCATGGGGGCGCCGAGCCTCCACTCCGGCGTGGCGGCGTGTGGCGCTCCGATCTGCTCCGTCACAGGATGCGCTTGGAGCGCGTGTAGCGCATGACCGCAAAGAAGATCCAGAGGCAGCCCATCACGATGGCGGCGGTGATGCCCCAAAAGGACAGCGCCGAGTGCTCCAGATTGGACCGCATGTTCATGCCGAATATGCCCGCCAGCATGGCGCCGATGGCGGCCGCGAAGGAGCCGATGGACAGCATCAGCTCCAGCCGGTTCACCTCGTAGCGCCGGGCGGACAGGGACACGCCGATCGACTCCTCCAGGTCGCGCGCGCCAGCCAGCATGCGCTCCGCCTCGGACTGTGTGGCGGGGGGCGGGGCGGAGGGGGAGGGCGGCGGGGCGGGATGGGGGTATAACTGGCTGGGTGGGGTATATCATCGGGAGGGGCCAGGAGGAGAAGAAGGGGTAACGACGTTTGGGCGGCAGTGGAGCGGGATCGAGAGGCCGCGGGCAGGGCCGAGCGAGGGGCCCCAAACGCGCGGGGAGCAACCCAGCGCGGTGCGGCGAAGAGGCTCTCGCGGGAGACTTCCGGGACCCTTCCGCCGTGTGGCCCCCACGTCCGGGCGACCCCACCACGTCACGCTCCCTTCCGCCCACCCACCCAGCCCCCCCCAGCCCGCCCCCCCACCTGCAGCCCGCTGGCCCTCTGCAGGTAGAACTCCAGCAGGTCCTCCACCTCCTCCAGCTCCGCCTCCTCCTCCTCCTCCTCCACCATCTCCTCCAACGCGTCCTGGGCCTCCTGCAGGTCCTCCTCGCTGTCACCCAGCCGACTGAGGGAGGGAGGGAGGGACAGGCAGGGGGGCGGGCAGGGGGACAGGCAGGCAGGGGGGCGGGCAGGGGGGCGGGCGGGCTCGATCCAGGTATGTAAGGAGGCAGAGGCATAGGCAGGCGCCGGCTTCGAGGCAGGCAGGCAGGCAGGCAGGCAGCGCGAGGGGGACCGGGGCGGTAGCTGGCAGCTGGACTGTGCCACGTGCCCACGCAGCCCGTAGCCGCAGTGCAGCGCAGTGCAGCGCACCGGCCCGTGCCCCTGCCCTGCCCCGCACGGACCGACGCCTGCCAGCAGCACCGCCGCCGCCGCCAGCGCAGTCACCAGGTGCTGGTGGCACGGAGCCCACGCCCACGCGGCCTCACCTCATGAAATCCGCCTCTTCAATCAACTCCTTCCGTCGATCCCGGTCCCGCTCCCGCTCGTCCTTGCGAGCCTCCACCGCCGCGCCGCCGCCGCCGCCGTTAAGGCCCAGGCCCAGACCGCCGCGCGCGCCCCCGGGTCCGCCGGCGCCATTATCGCGCCCCTCTCGCACCCAGCCAAACCGCGCGCGCAGCTCCCGCAACCGCTCCCTGTCGTACTTGGTCCGGAGCTCCTTCAACCGCTCCTGCCGCGACGTCGTCGCGGGGTTGCCGCTGCCGTACGGCCCGGGAGCGGGGTAGCCCGCGGGACCCAGCCCGCCGCCGGCGGCAAACGGCGGCGGCGGTGGCGGCGCCGCCGCCAGGCCGCCGTGCCCCATCCCGCCGGGCCCCCGTACGACCATGAGGCCGCTGCTCAAGCCGGACAGATTGTACCCGCCAACCCCGTTCATGCCCACGGCGGAGGCCAGGCCGCCGCCGTAGCCGTTGAGTCGCGGCCCGGGCCCCAGCGACGCGCCATGCAGCGGCGGCGCGCCCGGCCCGTAGGGCCCGTACGGCAGCACGCCGCCAGGCCCGCTGGCGGCGGCGGCGGAGCCGCCGCCGCCGGCCGCCGCGTCTGGCGACGACGGCGGAACCATCGGCGCCGCCGCCGCCGGAGGCGGCGGCAGCGGCGGCGTAGGCGGCAGCGCCGCCGTGATTGGCTGTCCGTCGTCCAGCGCTCGTTCCTCCAGCTCCTCCTTGATCTCTCGAGCCCGCTCCACCTCCCGCTCCAGGCGGTTACGCTCTCGCTGGCGGCGGCGGTCCTCCCGGCGAGGTCGGCTGCTGAGGTTGAGCTCCCGCAGTTCGTCCTCGTCGTCCATCAGCTCCTCAAGCATCTCCCTGCACACGGCGGCGGCGGCGGCAACGGCAACGGTGACGGCAACGGCAACGGCGACGGCGGCGGTGCATCTGATCAGATTGGATCAAACGCCTGGTCGAGAACATATGGTGGCCCCCAACCAGCCCCAAGCCCCCAACCAGCCCCAGCCCCGACCCCGCTTCTCCGCCGCGGCTCCTCTTACCTTATCTTACCCCAAACCCGGACGCCACAACACCCCCGAAACCCCCCCAACTACGCTAAGTTACTCACACACCGTTCACGGGCTCCAGCCCATCCGTCGAGATCATAACCCCTCCCCCAACACTGCGGCTTCATCTTCATCCCCTCCCCCCCAGACCACCCACCCACCCACCCACCCCCACCCCCCCACCTAAGTGTGTCCGCCTTATCCTCCAGCTCCACCAGCGCCTGCTTCACCCGGCGCAGCTCCTCCAGGTTGACCGGGGTGATGTCCCCGGGCAGCTTGGTCAGCAGCGCAGACACGCGGTCCGTCACGGCGCTCATCTCCGCATCCAACCGACCCACCGCCACCATCAGGGCGCCCTCAAGGACCTCCAGCTCAAAGGGAGGGGTGCGGCTGGACGAATCGAACTTGCCCTGCGGGAACGGCGGTGGGGGGTTAGCCACGTATAGGCCGGAGCCCGTGGGAAGAGAGGGGGCAGGACAAAGTTGGTGGTGAGGCAAGGGGGGGGGGCGGCGGCGGGGGGGGGGGCAGCCGGGGCAAAAGGAGGAGAGGTAGTGGCAGGCGGCGGCGGCGGCGGCAGCGGACGCGGGGAACGGCAGTCGGGGAGAGTCGATTGGCAGGCCGGCGCAAGGGCCCCCCTTGGAGCACAGCAGCTGCTCGTCGGTGGGGAGCGGTGATTCGGGCCTCGGGCGGCTGCCGGGCTGTCCTCCTGTGTCGAGACGAGACGCGGTTAGGTGCTGCTACTGTTGGTGGGTGGCGATGGTGGTGGTGGCGGCGATAGCGGCAGATGGCGACAGTGGGTAGGTGGTGGTGATGGAGATGTGGCGACGGGTTGCGCAGACGCCCGCGCACATCCCTGCACCCCCCAGCCCATCACATCACATCTCCGCACCGCACCTGGTAGTAGAACCGCGCCATGTAGTCGGCGTGTGACACGTTGACGTACGCGGCCGGGTCGCCCCGCGCCGCCGCCTGCTGCCTCGCCCGGCCGTGCGTCTGCAGCCGGGGCAGCACCACCTCCAGGAACTTGCGGGTGGTGGCGGAGAGCGGCTCGAACAACAGCGCCTTCTCGGCGGTCACGATGGCGCTGCGCGGGGTGTTGGGTGGGGTGGGTATGGGTGTGGGTGTGCGGGCGGGGAGGTGAGGACGGGGCGCAGATCCAGATCCAGATCCAGATCCCGGTTTGAGGTCAACAAGCGGTCAACAATGGGGCCGACACCACACCACACCACGCCACATTCCGCGCCATCCCATCACGCCAGGGAGCAAGGCAGCCACGGACCCACCACACACAACCCCGGCAGCCACCGGGCCCCGCCATCGCGCGCCGCTCACCGCACTCCCCCCAGGTTCAGCAGCAGCACGTCCTCCTTGATGGTGATCGAGGGGGAGGTCTTTGTGAAGTCGATGGAGGGGTCGATGCGGCGCAGGTCGCGGGGCTGCAGCCGGTGCTCACGCAGCAGGTCGCGACGCCGAACGAAGAAGCGCCGAGCGCGGGCCGTGGCGTCCAGTCGCAGAACCTGCGGCGGGGCAGGCGGGGAGCAGGGCAGCGGCGGTATGGCGGCAGCGGCACGTTGCGGCGGTGGTAGCGGCTGGCGTCTCCAGGCACTAGCAGCGGCAGCGCCAAGGGGGTCAGGCGGGCGGAGGCGGCAGGCGGGCGGGGGTGGGTCACATCGCCCAGCCGAGCCGAGCCGACTTCACCGCAGCTGCCGTGAGGCGCTGCCCCGGCTCCCCCGGGTGTGATGTCGTAGCCGGTCATAGGGGTGCGCGGGGGGTGCTCGGGGGGTTAAGGATGGTGCGGTGCAATGGTGGCGGAAGGCGCCGGTTTCGGGCGTTCCGTGACGGCGGCTTTCTGCGGCCGCCCCCTGGAGGAGGGTCCAGTGCACTTGGGGGCGCGACTCGCGCCTGTTGAAGTGCCGGGCGCGTTTCCCCTCTCTCTCTCAACCGGGGCTGAGAGCTGCTGGGCTGGGTGCCGCGCAGTGCACAGGAAGGTGCAGAGAGGGGCCACCAGTGGCGTGGCACGGCGTCGGCCGCTGCACAGCGCTGAATGGCGCCCCGCTGCTGCCGGGTTACCGACAAAGGTCTTCAGTCCAGGCACCTGAATGTCCGTGCCGGACCCTTGGCCCCAACAGGAGCCCTTGCCCCGCCGCCAGCCATCGGGCCCCCCCCCCAGCCCAAGCGCAGCCTGCCGTGTCTGTAAGCGCACTGCCCGCCTGGTCGGTGTGGTTTGCTGCCTGGCCCCCGGGAACGTTCGTCCCTGACGCCTCCGTGCGGCGTAGAATACTGCGTCCTGCCATACTCTGCCCTGCTGCAGGGCTGGCTGACCTGCTTGCTCCTCCGTGCCGTCGAAACCCTAAGCCCGACCCCAACCTCCCACTCGAGCCCTTGCGAACTTGCCTCGTAGTTGGCTTTACCGTACCCGCCCGACGTCCCCTCGCCCTTGCCAGCATCCGCGACCGCGTCCTCGTTAGCGAGGTCCGAGAAGTCCAGAGCGCTACCGCTGTACTCATCCATCGATGACAAGCTGTCCCCGCTGTCCCGGCTGTCGCGGCTGTCACGGCTGACCGTAGACGACATGCTCCCCGTGGAGCTCGCGTAGCCGCTGACAATGCTGCCGATGCTAGCGGCATGCTGAGCTGCGTGCGTCGCCGCGCCCGCTGCCTCCAACTGGTGCAGTATCTGGTTCGCTGACTGCATCATCTCCTCCGCCGTGCTGTGAGTGCTTGAGCACTGAGCCACCAAGCGCTGGCCGGGCAGCCAGCGGTGGCCTTCGTCAAAACCTCGACTGCCCGCTGCCGCTGGCCGCGTGGTGCCCGTCGCGAGCCGCTCCGCCCGAATATGTTTGACATTTTGTTCCCAAGGAGAAAAGCAATACCGCGAGCGCGCAAGGCAGCGACGCCGCGCCGCAGGCCCGCTAAATAAAGGAGCTAGACCATGTTTTCTGTGCACGACTTTAGTTTCCTGGGGCACGAGTAAGCCTTTGTTCATTGCATCTTCAGAAAATAATCGCTCTTATCCCAAGCAAGCGCTTCGTCGCTAGGTGCCCTTGCAGCAAAGCTTGACCTATGAGCCCCTATGCAGGAAGCAAGTTGTCACATTAGATAGCGAGTATGGTGTTGCTGTCAGAAGATTTCCAGCAGAGTAGAGCTCTGATTTGCAGACGTCTCCCGTACGGAACTTGCTTCTGCAAAATCTCAACGGTAACGCCTTGGACACCGAGTATTAGATTGTGGACCGTCGCTGCCTAGACGTGTTCGGTTGCGTTTAATCATGGCACGCGGAACCTAACACCAAATTAGGAGGTGGCTTACGTCAGACCGACCAAAGTGTGTCAGCCGGCCGAACTAGAACGGTCCGGGTATGAACGCGGCACCTGGGCCTACTCACTTCGCTCCGCGCCTATCAACACGGCCGTCCCATCACATACGAGTCGCAACCGTTCACCCCAACCGCCACTCCCGCTCTACCGCGCTCCTTCACGCGACAGCGGCCACCGAATCCGGCTTTGCGTTGCCTATTGTTGCGCTCTTCCTATTGCCCGTTTCCAATTCGGTCTCTTCCGCTTCTTCGTTGCCTTTCACGGTCACGCCGAGTCGCCCAGTCCATCAGCTGTCTGCTTGCCATCCCTTGCCATCTGCAATGCCAGTGACCAGAGCAGGCAGGGCAGAGGGCCCTTGGCAGCGCCGCTGGGGCTCGCGCCGTGGGTGCGCGACGCCCGCGCCATAGCCCGGACCGCCGCCGCCACTGGCGTGCAAGCTCGCCCGGCTTGGGGCGAATGCACGCCTGCCTTCTGCCAACCCCAGCATGCCTCCTGGGCGGTCACCGCTCCGACGCGGAAGTAAGTACGGCGCTCACGCAGGGACGTGTGCTACATGACATGCACTAAAGATGCCGAAATGTAGGTTAATGCCTGAGGCTCTTGGCGCGCCGCGTGCAGCCGGCATCCTCGACTTGGCATCAGTCTGTCCATTTGTTGCTCACACCGCCTGCGCCCTGCACAGCCTCGATCATGCTCTCCGGGCCGCTCCGGCCCTCCGCCCTGCGCCTTCTGGCTCATCCGTCCTAACCCCGCCGCCGTCTGCTCTCCGCTCGGCGCCCCCCCACAACGCCGGCTGCGCAGTCCTGCGCCTCAAAGCCGCGGCATCATGGAAGCAGCTCTTGCGAAGTGGGCCATCCACAAGTGGGCCCCATGCGGTCTGCCCCATCAACCGCACACCAGCGGTTCCGCGCGCCGTATGGAACACCGAAGGAAAGGTCGGTCGCCAATCCGTTTGGACTATTCGGCACGGGCGCCATCATCACCTCCAACACCCACCACGTAGGCAACCCACCCCACTCCATACCACACGGAGATCAGCAGCCGAGCCGAGACTATCCGAGCCACACATCTCTCCAAAAACAAAGCAAAATTGGAACCTCGCTAGGGGAGGGAGATCCTGCGCACGGCCTGCCCTCCCCGCGGTGGTTGGCGTACGATATCTCGCACGCACGCATGGCTCCGAAACCGCTACCAGCGCACACGTCCGGACAACAGGGCGGACGTCAGTCGTTTGGAAATGGCGGACGCTTTCGGGACTGTGTCAACAAATATGTCTTTAGCCCACCCCCCCTAAACACGCCTTCGCTCGCCTTTGGCACCTCCCGCTGGCCCGCCTGTTTTCATCGGGCAATGCCGGGCACCCTCCCACATCCACATGCCGCCCTTCCGAGCACACCACGGCTCACGAAAGCCCACGCGGTCCACCTCCTGCCGCCATGGTCCGGCCCAAGCCCCGCGCCACAGCCCGGCGCGCTGCTGTCGGCGGCCATCGGCCCTCCAGCCCGTACTTATTCACCTGATGCAAGATGCAACGGGCGCCCTAGCTCCCCAGGTCCCTCGCAAAGCCCACCCCTGCCTCCTTCCCTCCGTCGCAAGGTCTCAAAGCCGTGCCAAGCTACGTCTCAAGCTGCGCCGGCGGCCTTGGCCGCCAAGCTCTTCATGCTGGCGGTGGTGCCGAAGTAGGTGCAGAGGAGGCCCAGCGCCGCAATAAAGTAGTTCCAGGCGGTCCGGAGCGGCCCGTTGCGGTCGCCGCACAGCACCTGCGTGGCCGCATGCAGGCCAGGGGAGGGAAGTCCAGGCGTGCGTGTCGTGTCGTGGCCACTCTTACTCTCCAAGGAAGCTATCCCCTTTGCTCTTGCTCTGTGGTCCCCCGGGAATCAATGACACGCAACATCCACAGACACCGGGCTCGCTCAGCCATGAAGCGCAGGCCCAGCTGCTGCCTTGTTGGCGAGCAAGACAGTGATCACACACCCTTGGGACGCACACGCACTGACGCACTGACGCAGTGCACCCTGATAACACCTCACCTCACCACACAAACCCTCGACGAATATCCGCACGCACGCACGCGTACACCAGCACCCACCTGATGGCACAGCGGCGGGAAGGTGACTGACACGGAGATGGTCATGAAGGAGCCCACCAGCGCCATCAGGTGCGCCAGGAAGGGCAGCGAGCGCGCCGCCATGAGGATGGCGATCGCCAGGCCCGTGCGCACCAGCAGCCGCGTCAGGCCGGCGTTGCCGCCAGGCACGACGCCCTGCAGCGCGGCGGCGGGCGGCTCCATGGTCAGCGCAAACTTGGCGACGGGGTTAATGAGGATGACGGAGGCGCACACGGCCGCCAGCACGCCGGTGAGGTTGAAGGTGATGAGGTCGAGCGCGCCGGTGCCGTACATGTAGTACCCGGCGCCGCCCATGAGCGTGCACAGCACCGCAACCGCCAGGTAGGCCACGTTCAGGACCTGGGGGTGGAAGGGGGGAGAGGGCGCAGAGGGGGTGAGGAGAACAGACCAAACAGGCAGGATGATTGACTGGCTGACATGATGGAAACCCGAGTTGAATGACAGGGGTGTGCCATACGCAACGAACACCAGCCCAGCTGCGCCTGCCCACGTCTGGGCTGCGGCCAACGGGCTGGAAAGGGGGCGGCAGGCCCTTGCACACGACGGCGCATCTACCAGGCCCCAGCCGCTGCCAGCCAGACCAGCAGCCGGCCGGCGAGCCCGCGGACGTCTCCGCCCCCACCCCCCGGGCGCCCCCTCCCCCCCCCATCCCCGACCTGCGGGAACTGCTTCGGATCCTTCATTGACTTTTGGATGGCGGGGAAGACTCCGTGGCCGCTGTAGCAGAAGGTGCAAATGCCCAGCACCAGCGGCAGCGTGGCCCAGTTGGCCAGGGTGGTGACGGCGCCGGGCGTGTAGCTGCCGGACAGGAACGTGTAGGCCACCTGGGGGCGGAGAGGGTGGTCATCCTCGGCGCGGGGGCGTACCGTAATGAAAAGGAATCGCAGCGAGGGAACCGGGGCGACCCCGGATAAGGGGGCAGGGACCGCAGCAGGGCGGGGACGGGACCGCGGAAAGGACGGGCGGGACGGGGCGCGAGAGCAAGGCGTGCCTCGACGGAGGGGGCACCGCACGAGCGGCGGTGCAACGGGGGCGATGGCGTGGGCATGGCCTGAACGAGTGTGCCTGACAAGGGTGCTGACTGCCGGATCTGCAGGGTGCCGCCGGCAGCCGCTTCCAGCTGCAAGAAGCGCCGACCATGGGTGCCCCTGCCGAGCTGCAGCTGCCCCCAACCGGCGCAGCTTCCAAGCTCGGCGGCGGCTCGCCTCCGGCACCGCCCACCAGCGCTCCTTTGCAGTCCGGTGCTCCGCTGGCTGGCCGAGCTGACGAAATCCGCCGCTTCCGCTGACGCCATCCGTGCCCGAGGTCAATCGCACCCGCAACCAGGCAACACCACAATCCAAGGACGGACCAAGCGGCTGACCCAGCCGCCGCGCTCACTGGCTGGCTGGCTGCCTGAGTCGTCTGGCCGCCCCCTCCCGGCCGCCCCCTCGGGCACACGCCCACCCACGCACCGCCGCCGACACGGTGCAGGTGGCCGTGACTCCCGCTGCGCCCAAGAAGGACAGCGACTTGAGGTCCGGCAGCCAGACGGTAGGGATCATGACGGCGGCCGCCAGCAGCATGTACACGGACGAGTTGCTGGCCAGGGCGTTGGGGCCAAACAGCTTAAACATGTTGTCGCCCTGCACAGCGGAAGGTGCAGAAGGGCGCGGAAAGGCGTGGAGAGGTGCGGTGGTGTGCATGAAGGTGTCGGTGTTGAGGCACACCAGGGGGGCAGGGGTCGGGGCGAGGCGCGAACGGCACCAGATGTTTTCGGAGCGGTGCGTAGCGCCGCCCACAGGACGATCTGAAAAGACACGGTGTCCAAGATGTGTAGGTGGTTAGGGGCGCGAGGGCATGCAAGAGGGTGCCCTGGCCCTCCACTGGTCCGGCCTTTCGTCGCCGATCCGGTCCGATCGGAGTGGAGCGGGGCAGGGTTGGACCGATGCAGCGTGGGGACTGGTAAGGGAACCCCAGCCCCCAGCTCAGCATGACACAGCACAGCGCAGCAAGGCTTGCTGGCGTGCTGCGCCACCGCACATCACCAAACCCCGCGACAACGCTTGGGCAGGCCAGGGGCCGGCCCCAACCCCTAGGCATGCTGGCGGCTGGGCTGGCTACGCCGCGTGGAACCCCAGGTTGGATTGTAGGGTGGCGGCGCGTGGGCTTCTGTTGCCCCTCCCGTCTTGTTAAGGCCGGCCCAACTTCCCCCACATCCTGGTTCCGCTTCCGCGCGCACCTCCAGGATGAAGAGCAGCGCGCAGGTGCCAAAGAGCTCCACGTAGATAATGGACGAGATGATGAGGCGGCCCAGCTTGCCGAAGGCCGCCTCCGCAATCTCCTCATAGCCCACGGGCGCCGCGTTGGCGCCCTGGCGCTTGGCCACCGCATCGGCGCACTCGCACAGCGCCTTTGCGGTGTAGTTGGTGGCGATGCCCATGACCCACAACACCAGGATGCCCACCCAGCCCGAGGACTTGAGCGCAAAGGGCAGGGACAGCAGGCCCACGCCCATCATCACGTTAACGACGTTGAACACGGCCTGGTGTGGTGGGATGCGGGTAAGGGTGGGCGGGTTGGTAGATGCGGAGGGGAAGAGAAAGGGAAGGGGAGGGAAGCGGGTTGGGTGAGCTTGCCTGCATGAAGGTACTGTTACCGGTGCTCGGCGCGGGCGCGCTAGCGGCACCCGCATCAGCGGCAGCTTGCGTTCTGACCACCGGCTGAGAAGAAGGCTTTGGCGTCAAGGTGGCGAAGCCGGGCGCAGGTCGAGGCGCGGACGACATTGCTGCCGAGGCCAAGGACAGCGGCCTGGCGCGGATCAAGCATGGCGGCACAAGGGACTGCTGCGCGACGACGCAGCGTCCGTTTAACTTATTAGCTTGAAGCATTGTATCGGGTGCAAGGAACTGCACTAATTCAAGTGTGAGCCCCTGCACAGCCGCCGCGTTCTCTGTCGGTAAGCAAGTGGCCAGCACGGTCAGGATCGCTACGTACTTACAGCGATCGGGCAACGTCACGAATGGGTACATGATTGTCGATGTATAACGGTATGCCGTACGTTTGACGAGCAGGTTGCGCCCGCTTTGTCTATCCTTTCGGGCCGGCCCGAACACGCTTATGTACCGGTTGAATATTATCACTTTTCACTGTCAGTGCTGCCTTAAGCACCATATACTTTGTAGCAGTCCGACGTTTGTGCTCTGGTTCGTGCGGAAGTTCCGACCTCACGAACTGCGCCGACGATACTTGACTCACATACCACAAGTTACCTACCGCTTGCATAATAGAGGGCAGTCTCTGTCAAGGGTTTCGGGCTGACGGCCTGCCGCCACCCGTACTTCGTCATGGAGGGCAAAGCGCAACGGAGGGAGAAGCTGGACTGCCCCGCAGTGCCGCCACTTGGTGCGATATTACAGCATTTCTGCAAGGACTCCACCCTTTCCTGACTTTATACCCCCACTCGGAACAGAGCAAAAGTTGGCCAACTTGACTCGGCAGAGGCCTGCCATTGGGCCAACGCCTCGCAGTTCAGGTAAGGGACTCACACTTGGCTGGCAAGGGGCCTGGCCTTGGGCTGCTGGCAAAGGACCTGGCCCTGGGCTTCTTCAAGTGTCACACAATCGTGCGGGTTTTGACTCGAGCGTCCCGTGGGACAGTTGGGGGGGGTGCAACCGGGCTTCGCAGGTGAAACTCTGCGAATCCTCAGCAGAGTTTTACCCCAACACGTGGCTCACTGTTATGCAGTTCTCGACAAGCTCGCCGCCTTTATGCCGCAAATGGCGAATGCGAACGCAAGCCTCCAGCAGCAGTTGCAGGTAAGGTCCAATACGTGCGTACTGTCGAACCCGCTGCAGCACGTTTGCTGACAATCATTCTGCGATGGCCCCCTATGGAGATAGTTTTCTTTACCATGGGAGACGGGGCCCTATAGCAGCCGCTGCTGTCATGCCTTCAACGCGCCTCAACTTGCCCCTTTGGGAAGGCCGAGGCTTTCGCTCCACATCACCTTGCAACCACACTGCATTTGATGCGAGCCTCACAGCATTGCTCCTGCCCTCTCTCGTCCTGGCCAGGAACGCCCAGCTGCGGAGTTTGACATTGAGCAGGTGGACGACGAGGAGGACGGCCCTTACATCGAAATGGTAAGGCGCTGTCTGGCACCCTTGCCTCGCTCACCTGCTCAGCTCTTGCCCTGCAAGACTTCAAGCCGGCCCCGATTTGGGCTCCAGGCTCAACCGTGCCGTTATCGTCATGCTCCATCAGTCCCTTAGTCCGAAGCAGGCCGGATGATTGACCATTTTGTGCCGTGTGCGCGTACACCGGGTGCGGCCCTGCAGGACCTCGCGTGCGGTATCCTGGAGCTGCGCGACGAGGCCGCGCTGCGGGCTGCCGAGCGCGCCCTGGAGGGGCAAGGGGACCCATTCCTCAACTCTGGAAGCGACAGCAGCAGCAGCGACGACGACGACAGTGATGAGGACGGTGCCGATGACGATGAGGACGACGCGGAATCGGACAACGAGGGCTGTGACAGCGAGGGCGAGTGCCGCGGCGGGGAGGTCGGGACGGCGCAAGGGCCGCAACCCATGGAGGAAGATGAGGCGGTAGCCGCTGGCAGCGGTGACGTGGCGTCAGCACAGGCGGCCGGGTCAGGGCGGCAGGGGCGAGCCGGGCGGGGGAGGGCGGCGCAGGCGCTGGGCGGCGGGGAGCTTCCGGGCCGGCGCCGGAAGATCGCGGCACAGCGGAATAAGATGATCGAGGAGCTATAGTAGCCGCAACGGATAAGCGCGAGCGGCGCCATGTGTCAGCGTGTTGGTAATCTAGGAAGGAACGGGGCCGCAAGTGGCGCTCGCGGGCTGGGCATTGAGGTAGCCAGACGGTACTGTTAGTGCATGGCGCCGTCCGTATGGATCGATGGCCGTTTGGATAGTTCCTGAAACACAGTGTTTCTGGGAGAGCGTTGTGCAGCTGTTAGTGCGCTCTTATTCCTCTTTACTCAGAAGGACTTTTGATGCCGTAGGCTTGAGGAAGAACAACGGCCTGGTGACTTTTCAGGAGTGGTGGATTGCCGGCTGGGGTTGCGCGTGCAGTCAGCACCGTACCTTCGGACATTCACTGGACATTCACTTGAACGCGGCGGCTTCACAATACTCGTACACGGCACGTTCTCGATGACAGAACCGCTAGGACTACTGGGAAGATGGGAACCCTTGGGCCGGCCGCCGAGGATGCATGCTTAGTGTGCTTATGGGGCTCGCCTCGTAGCGGCCGGGCGCTCCTGGGCGGTATCAAGTGCTCTTGGCATCTGCACATTCGCGTGCAATGATGAGGCACGGGAAATGTTTTCTGCTGCAGTACAATGTCAACACGTAACAGGTGGGCAGACGCTTGTAGACATACTGACTTACGTTGAAGATTGGTTGCGGCTATCCAAGTGGCACCGCCGGAAGGGGCTGGTCTCCTGGGCGATTCGCGATTAGATAGGAGGCAGGCGTCGTCGACCGAACGTTTTCCGGGCAAGGGTGCCAATCACGGACCCGTTCTTTTGGGTCTGGTTTGACAGCATCTTCAGATGGTTATTGCCTGCGCCAGCGCCGTGGCACACGGACGGCATCTTAACGGCTGGGGGTCGAGTCTGGGGCCTCCGGGGCCGAGTTTGCCAAATTCATATGTAACGACCCAAGGGACGGAGCGCACCTGTAAGACCATGAATCTTAAGTTTGTCTGCGATGTCATGACTTGTAACAGCAAGTGCCCTGCATGCACCGACTTCGCTGAACCAGCCCGGCGCTGACGGTTTGTCGTACATTGGTTCCGCGCCAAACCATTTTGCCCATACCGAAAGGACAGCGCATATGTATGTGTTACTTTACTCGTGTCCTGTGAAGTAGTGGTGCGCCTATTGCTGCTGAATCAACATCTTGATACTCTGATCTCTCGGACTTAATACGCTCGGCTCCTGAATTTTCATTAAACTAGGCGCCATGGCAACGGGAATGCCTTATGGGCTGCAAGCCATGCTCAAAGAGGGGCACAAGCATTTTAGCGGGCTTCAGGATGCGGTAATGAAGAACATCGAAGCCTGCAAGGGCATGGCGCAGATCACGCGGACATCACTTGGACCAAATGGTGCGGGGCAATGCATATTGGAGGCTAGCCGAGTTCCCAAGCTTCCGGGTTACGCGTCGTCAGATTGGCGCGCGGCCTTCAGTGACGGCGGCCTTTCCAACCGGAGCCTATTCCGCCCCTTGAACAGGCATGAATAAGATGGTTATCAACCATCTGGAGAAGCTTTTCGTGACGAGCGACGCCAGCACGATAGTCAGCGAGCTGGAGGTGCAGCACCCGGCTGCTAAGCTGCTTGTCATGGCGGCAAAAGCACAGGAGGCGGAGATCGGGGATGGCACAAACCTGGTAGGGGGTGCGAGCACGGGGGAGGCCAAGATGAGTGCCCGGCGTGTGCGGGGTACAAGCAAACGCAGGCGTGTGGCAGGGTCCCCAACCCATAACCGCCCAAGCCACAAGCGCCCAACGATTCGACGCTGTACAGCGGGGACTTCACTGGACCTCTTTGCCGATGATTACGCGTTTGCTATACTGCATGCTAATCATGCCGATTGCACGACGGCACGCCTTGGGATTTCCATCGCCCACGTGCTTCAGCTATCCCGTACCTTCAGCGTGCAGCCGTCAGCCAGCCCTAGCCGACTTGGAGGGCTGCATGAAGGTATCCTGCAGAGCGCTAACGTCTGGTATCCTTGGGGTCTGTTGCGCCGTGTCTTTGGCTGCTAGGTGCTGACCCTGGGCGGCGAGCTGCTTGCAAACGCCGAGTCCCTTCTGCGGGACGGGCTCCACACGGCAGAGGTGGTGGATGGCTACCAACGGGCATCCGAGAAGGTACGCTGAGGGTATGCCTGGGTTGTTAGCCACAGTTCCACGCCCACTACGCATGGCAGTCACATCCCAGCTGCGTTGTCCCGATGACAGGGGTGACAGGTGCCTGCGGTATGCAAGGCCGCGGCAGTTGCGGACCGCCCCGGGCCCATAGCTGACTCACTCACTCAATGCGGCAACTCAGTACCTGTACACGGTGGATCGATTCAGCCGCGGTGCGTTACCCGCACGGCTGTTTTCATGCACGCAGGCCCTGGAGGTCCTGGAGTCACTGGTGCTGCCCGACACCAAGGATGCTGACGTGCGGGACAAGGCGACGGTGAGGCGGCTAGGGATTTGTTTGGGGTCCGTGACGGCATGTTCGTCCGTGCCGCGCATTACCGGTCGGTTTGCATGGTACACGTGTCGTGCCACTGCACTCCGCCAATTGGCCATCAATCGCAGTCGGACGGGCGATTAGTCTGTGCAGGGATGCACTTAGCAGGAATTAAATACACAACGTTTAGAGTTGCGCAGTTAAAGCCTCCCTGTATCTTGCAAGTTACTGCTTTACGGCGTTTGGGGTGTCGCTGGGGAAGGGCTCGATTGCTTGCAGTGGGCCGACAGAGGCAACTGGAAAGGCTGAGCGTGCCAGGGGGCAAGCTGGCCGTGCACTGCAGCGGATACAACCAGGGCGAAGATAAGCTTTGCGGTGCCAGACAGCAGCACGAGCCACCTGGGCAGCAACAAACGGCATGGCGGTAGAGCCGCAACCCACGCCCGCAGGGGAATATGCGATGGGGCTCCTGAACTGTCGACAGCCGCCGCCATCCACAAATGGGCGCACAAACATACCCGACAACAGTTGGCGGGCTTCAACTGGAAAAGCCCCCTGCCCCAACAGCCCCAACGGAAACGGCCGAAAGCTACGCAACGGATCGGACGGAAAGCTGGTCGTCTCGGCCCCTTAAGCCGCAAAAACACACCAGCTCGTCCGACACCATCCGCAGGAAGCTAAGGAGCTCGCCCCGAAATCACCAGAGTCTGTTCAAAAGCTCGGGGCTTGGGGCTAATAAAAACGGCCCGGGGCGAGGGAACGCAACGCAGTGAGACATGGGCGTTGCGTCACTAGTGAAGGCGTTGCGTTGATCTGGAGGCGTCCATACAGACTCCAGGGCCGGAGTAGAGAGGCAACAGCATTCCCATCAGGCATGCCCACGCTGCTGGTCGGTCATCCCTTACATAGAAATGATCCGCCTCTAGACCAGCACTGGCACCCAAACATGTGTGTGACCGGCAACAGATCCAATTGGCTTGCTGTCTAATGCGTTGGAGCCTCTCCGCGTGCTGTATGTTGTGGCGCAGATTGCCCGGCGGCTCAAGGGGTCGATCAGCAGCAAGATCAGCGGCTATGAGGACCTGCTGGGGGGCCTGGTGGCGGAGGCGTGCATCGACGTGTGCCCCAAGAACCCCAACAACTTCAACGTGGACAACGTGCGGGTAATCAAGATCCAGGTGCGCCCTCCGGCGCGGCGCAACGGAGGAAGGGCCTGGATGTCCTGTGGTGACCCTGTGCGACCAGCCTGGAGGGGCACAAGGCAATGCGGTGAAACGTGCAGTGAAGGGCAGGGAAGGAGGAGTAGCGGCCGCTGCTTGGAGAAAGATCAACCAGGAGGGCAGTAAGATCAACCCGCCTTTCTGGATGCATGGGCTTGCTGGTGGTTTCAGGGTTTTAGGGTTTGGGGGGATTATGGCTACTCAGGCACAGGGCGGGCAGTGTGTGCATTCAAGCCCGGCTCTGTGCATCGGGTGCGGCCGCTGCACACCCGCTTGCCCATAGCACCCTGCCCCCGCGTCGCACACAGCGCCGTTACAGCCCATGCCACGCACTGGCGGGAACGTCTGGCCCCCCGCCAATGCTTGGCCTCGTCGCAAGCATCGTGATCGTTGCGGCGGTGTGCCCTGGCTTCCTCCGCCCGTGCCTGGGTGCGCAGGGCGGCACGCTGCTGGACAGCCGCGTTGTGAAGGGCATGGTGCTGAAGCGCGACACGGAGGGCAGCGTCAAAGCGGTGGAGGACGCCAAGGTGGCGGCCTACACGCAGGGCGTGGACACGTCCGCCACGGACACCAAGGGCACCGTGCTCATCAAGAGCGCGGAGGAGCTGGAGAACTACTCCAAGTGGGTTTTGGGTTGGCTGGGTTCGGTGACGCAGCCTGGGGACGGGTGCGCGCGCGCGAGTGGATGGTGGTATTGGGGGGTTGGGGGCTGCGAGCAACCGTGGGCAAGTGCGTGGTTGTTGGGGTCCCATCGAGGTAAGCAGCATGGGTATTTGGTGGGAGTTGGTGGAGTAGGTGAGAGGAATTCCGGAGGAGGCTTTGGGCCCAACTTTTGGGTCCGAAGTGCATGCACCGCATTTAGGTCGTGGCGCGCGTATCGTGCAGGGGAGAATGTTGCATGGAGTTCAGGGCGTCGCATGCGGGCATGGCAGGTTGAGGCCCTGAATGGCGCCCGTGGCCCGATTCGCCTCCACCAGTGGGGAACGGTCGCTCAGGCCGAATTGGGTCGCTCAGGCCGAATTGGGTCGCTCAGGCCGAATTGGACGATCACATCCCGTAGGCTCCGTCCTCTGGGGATGCTAGGAACACGGCTCGCGTGATCTTATCTGTGAATGGACTACGAGAAGGCAGGCAAGCCAGCCTCTACGGTATCTCTCTGTGCGTTCCCACCACTGACGGTGTGTGCTCGTGCGCGCACTGTGTACGGCAGGTCTGAGGAGGCCAAGCTGGAGGAGTACATCAAGGGCATTGCGGACAGCGGCGCGCGCGTGGTGCTAAGCGGCTCGTCCGTGGGCGAGATGGCCCTGCACTTTTGCGAAAAGTACGGGTTGATGGTGGTCAAGATGCCGTCCAAGTTCGAGCTCGCGCGCCTGTGCAGAGCGACGGGCGCCACGGCGCGCGCGACCTTCGGCGCGCCCTCGCCCGACGAGCTGGGCTTCGCCAAGAGCTTGCGCGTGCAGGTGCGCCCGTCCGGCGTCAGGGGCACTTGGCAAAACCTGCCTTACGTGGCGAAGCGGGCATGGAACATAACGAACATTGTGTCGCGGGCACTCGAAAAGCGCTATGCGGGGTACCTAACTACCTGTACCAGTACCGCAGCGTCTTCATTCTTCTGGACCAGCTTGTGGCGATGTGGGTCGGCTTGATACCCTGACGTGCTGCTGCTGCGCCCCCATACCGTAATACGCTCCGCCGCCGCCTTGCACGTGCCTCGCCGGCCCGCAGGAGATCGGCGGCACCAACTGCCTGGTGCTCCAGCAGGACGCGGTGTTGGGCTCCATCTCGACCATCGTGCTGCGCGGCTCGACGGACGCCTTCCTGGACGACGTGGAGCGCGCCGTCAACAACGCCATCAACACCTACAAGGCGCTGTGCCGGGACTCGCGGATGCTGCCGGGCGGCGGCGCACCAGAGATCGAGCTGGCGCGCCAGGTACGGTTTCAGAGGCGGCTGCACAAATGGGTCGCCAAACGACGTCACCTGTGCGATTTGGACAGCTTACTGTGTCGCGGTGTAGATTCAGTGTGGTGTTCCGTTTTCCGGATATTGAAGCAGTGAGCGATCTGCTAGCAGATCGCATATCAGCACGTCGCTCTGGCGTAGGCATGCCACTCACTGCCTCCCCCCGGCGCTCCGTCCCCTTTTCCTTGCCAGGTCGCTGACTTCGCCAAGAAGCAGACGGGCCTGGAGCAGTACGCCATCTCGAAGTACGCGGAGGCGTTCGAGGTGGTGCCGCGCACGCTGGCGGAGAACTCGGGCCTCAACGCCACGGACGCCCTTTCGGCGCTCTACTCGGTGCACGCTGCCGGGCAGGTGTCCGCGGGGCTGGACGTGGACGGCGGCGCGCCGCGCGACCTGGCGGCCAGCGATGGCATCATGGACCTCTTCTCCACGAAGTGGTGGGCTGTCAAGCTGGCCACGGAGGCGGCGTGCACGGTGCTCAAGGTGGATCAAATCATCATGGCCAAGCAGGCGGGCGGGCCCAAGGCGCGCGGCGGCGACGGCGATGACGATTGAGGGTTTAAGCGGTTGTGGAGCGGGCTTTAGCGGGGTAGGGCAAAGGGTGGAGGTTGTGGCGGGGAGGAGGGCGCGGGAAGCAATGTGGGTTGGGGGAAGGAGAGGAGGATGCGACGGTGTTGCATGCAGGGCGGAGTGTCTCCCAGGCTAGGGGCGCTGGTGCTTGGTGGTTTGGTCCGTTTGAGCGAGGCAGTTTGAAGGCAGTTTGTGCTGTGTCCAGGCGGCCGTGGGACCGTGTGCAGGATCGGGCTTGATCATCAGGAGCGGCCGGCGGATTCGCCCGGATTCAGCTGGAGACGCGTGCCATCAAATTGAGCCGCGCCAGGTGCGCAACCATGCTTGGACGATTGCAACGATTGCAACCTTTCTTTGCATGCTGTCAGGCAGGATTTCGTTACGCAGGGATTGGAGACATGGAGAGCGTGATTACGTACGGTCTACGGTGGTGGATCGCATGGTGTCCGTTGTGTCGGTTGCACTGTACACTTTTCGGTACTTCGGCGGACAGATGTCCATGCAGTTCTTTAATCGTTGCGCACGGAACGGTCTGATTTCTGCGAACGCCAATAGCTTAGAAACTCCGGAAGTGTCGATATGTGGCCTTTACTGTCTTGACTCCGTGCTTCCCGCCTGCGGCAGAGATGAGTTGTAATCAGATGCCCCCTGACACTTCTGTGAGAGATGCGTGTGACTGTTGCACCTACGCTTAAGATAACAACGGTGGAAGCTGCACAGTAGCATCTTTGAAAACAACCAACATTGGTAGCGCAGACATCGTGAGGAGCCCCTACTCATATTCACCATCTTTAACGTTTCACACTGATTATGGATACGGATCGATGGACTTCCCGCTGGCAGCCGTCGGGCCCGGATGCACGACCAATTCCCCGTGGCGCAGACCGCGGTCAGCCCCAGAACCGTGATGATACCTATCGATCTAATGCGTCCATGCGCCCATCATCGGCAGCCGATGCGGATGAGCGATGGGGCCACCGGCGGGGTTCAGGGCAGCAGAACTGGGACAGCAGCCGCGCTGGCGGACGCCCCTCAGATGAACGGGGTTCAGGAGGCGATCACGCCTTCCAGCGGCGCGAGCCCAGGCCCCAGAATCGGTACCAGGGCCAGAACCGGGGCCAACACCACGACGCCGCGGCCAGCTCCGGAGCGAACTGGGTCGGTAAGGGACGGGGCGAAGGCATGTACGATCTGGAGACGGAGCTCATGGGTGATGCGTTTGGCGGGCTCGACCCCGGTGAGGCAGACACTGGCACGTCTCCTTCCGCCGGCGATGACGCCTGGTCCGAACATGTCGGAGACAGCGGGGACAGCGACGGCTCCCAGCGCTTTCCTGCGGCGCCGACCGCAACGGTCCTGACGCTGGCGCAGCTCGAGGAGGCGAGCCGGGAGGCCCACAGCTGGAGCTTGGAGAGGCTGGCGGAGGCCGCAACGGCTGTGAGTACCGTAGGGCGTGCGCTGGGCGTGGGGAGCTGCCGGAGGACCGCAGCGAACGCGCGAAGGGTCGTCTGCCGCCCCAATTACGTGCCTTCTTTGTGTCAGTCCACCCTTTGCTTGTGTGTGCACACATCCGTCAAGCTTATCCATGTGGGTCACACCCGCGCGCGCGTACCGTACACACAGAATCGATCCGCGACAGCGTTTTCACAGATCTCACCCGCCATGCCCTCGACCCAAATCCGCGCGCCCGACACGGCAGATGTGCCACCTGCGCTCCGCGGGAGCGGGTTCCGCGGGCCTGGAGCCCGGCTCGGACATCAGTCCCTTCAACCGCCGTGAGGAGGTGGTGATGGACGCTATCGCCACCGCCGTCATCTTCAGCGCGCGGCGTGGCGGCGGCGGCGGCGCCGCCGCCGCCCCGGGAGTCTCCCCCGCTGTTGCGGCCGCGCAGCGCGGCTGGGCGGTCGCGCAGCTGCTGTGGGCCTGCGCCCGAGGGCAGTACTGGGCGGGGCCGCCGAAGCCGCGGCCGGGGGCGACGTGGCCAGCGGCGACCGCTGCCGCAGCAGGGCCCGGCGCCGCAGCCGCGGAGGACCAAGGCCTGGCGGCGGCAGGAACCAAGAGCTGGCCGAGCCCGGCGGAGGTGCGGTCCCTGGGCGCGTCCGCCGCTGCGGCGGAGGCCTTGGGTGCCCTGGCCATTGAGCCGCGGCAGGCGAACGGCGCGGCCGACGGCAACAGCGGTGGCGGCGCCGCCGCCGATGGCAACGGACCCGCCGCCGCGACGACGGCCCGGAACAGCCATCCCACGGAGCCGCCGCCGGCCAATGGAAGCATCACCGCCGCCGCCATTGGCTGCTGGCGGCCGCTGGCCGTCGAGCTGCTGGGCTGGCTGGCGGCCGACGGTTGCCGCCTCGTTAGCCAACTCGACAGTCGATCGCTGTCGTTGGTGTGGTGGGCGCTGGCCAAGGCCGCGGCGGCGGCGCGCGCCAAGCACAGCAGCACGCACCTGCCGCCGCTCGCGGCGGCGGCCGCCTCCGCCGCAGCTGACGTCCTGGCGGCCGCGACGCCGGCGCTGATTGCGTCGCTTGACGCGCGCGCCATTCAAGAGCTCGGCCAGAAGAACAACGCCAAGCTCTGCGCGCTGCTGTACTCGTGCGCCTGCGTTAATAAGTCATGTGATCGGTTGCTGCGTGCATTGGGCGATGAGCTGGCAGCGCGGCTGGAGCGCGCGCTTATCCTGGGGGACGCGGGCGCCGTGGCGGGCGTGCCGCGCGGCGGCGGCGTCGCCGCCATCGGGGGGCGCTTCAGCTCGCGGGAGCTGTCTTGCATCGCCTACTCGTGCGGCCTGCTGGGGCTGCGCCACGAGAAGCTCATGGCGGCGCTCTCTGAGTACGCGACGACCTGCCCGCACGCCAAGTGGAGGTGGGGATCGCGGGCGGATGGCGGGTTGTGGGCAACTCGCGGGGTTGGCGACAGTGTAGAGCAGCGGTATCGGCTCGCGAGTTGGGCAGGGCGATTCGGACGGGCATTTGCTGCTGCCAGCTGCGTAGACGCAGTTCGCCTCCTGGGCTAACGCGAACCAAACCCTCATTCTTCCGCCCCGCCATCGCCCTGTCCCTGCCTGCCGGTCTCTCCCCTCCCCTCCTTACACAAACACACACCGCGCTCCCACTTCCCTTCCCCGGCCCTGCGCAGTGCCTCCGCCATCTCCGTATTCATGTACGGCATCGCCAACACGGGCCACCGCGACCAGCGCCTGATGTCCTGGGCCGACGCCGCCATCAGCTCCAAGCCCGCCATCGACTTCAACCTGCGCAACATCTCCTTCCTGCTTTACAACTTCCACCGCCTGCGCTGGTGGCCCGCCCGCGCCGCAGAGCACCTGCTGTCCGCCACGCGGCTGCACGCGCCGCCCAGCATCCCGCTCATCTCCATCTCCACCATCCTCATGTGCATGGGCTCCGGCCGCGCGCGCGACGAGCGCTCGCTGGCGCACCTGTGTCAGGCGCTCACGCGCCGACCCGGGGGTCAGCTCTCCTGCAAGGACATCTGCATCTGCCTGACGGCGCTGCAGCGGCTGCACGGCGAGGACGTGCTGGTGGGCGGGTTGGGTCACACGGGGGTCCAGGGTTTACACGTAGGACAGAGGGGCAACTGGGTTGGGCTGCGTTGCGTTGCGTTGCGGCTGGAGCTTGGGTGGGGTTAGGCCGGGCTGGCGGCGGGTGCGCGGGGGCCGGAGAAGGCAGAGATCTGGTTCAGGGCGATTATAGTAAGATAATAAGATGCCAAGGGTGGTGATGGTGGTGGTGGTGGTGGCGGCACCGTTACTTTGGGTCCGTCCCAAGCTTCCAAAGCCGCCGCCTCGGTCCTCGCCTGCGCAAATGTACCGTTACGCATTGATCGAGGGACCCTTCCCGCGCCCCGCTGCGTCCCGGCCTTACTTCACCCTCACCGTACCTCCTTACACCCCCAAACCTGACCACCTCGTCACCACCTCGTCACCACCTCGTCACCCCGCAGGCCAGCCAGCAGCCCGAGGTCCTGGCGGCTCTGGACCACCTGGTGGGGGCCGTCGTGGAGAGGGGCTTCTCTCGGGTGACGCCCGCCTGCCGGGCCGTGCCGGTGTTCAACCACCAGGAGGTCTCCAACGCCATGTTTGCGCTGGGCAAGCTCAAGTGGGTGCTGCGTTAGTGGCGACCCGCGGGTCGGCCGGGGTTTCGCGCGTTTTCTGGGGCCTGGGTCCTCGATGATCCTATCGCACTACAACTGTGCTGCGGCTGCGGATGGATGCAGCACTGTTCAGGGGGGAGGAGACGCGCTGGCGCTGTGGATCTGTGGGTTGGTGCTTATGTGTTCTTGTGCCCTGTTCCTCTCGATTGTGAATGGAGTGCTGACGGTGTCCCTGTTTCTGCCGGTTCGCTCACGTGGGATGGGGGGTGTGAGGTGCAGGTACTACAGCCCGGCGGTGCTCGAGACGCTCCGAGACCACGCGGCGCGCGGGGGCCTGGAGGGCGCCAGCGCCTGGGACTGCACCGCGATTCTGGTGGGGCTGGCGCAGCTGAACTACCGCGGGAGCGGAGGCGAGGACGGCAAGCGAGGCGCCGGAGCCGCCGGCTCGGGCGGAGGCGAGGAGGAGGCCGCTAAGGTGGACCTGGTGGAAGCACTGGCGGACACGGTGGCGCGCCGGGTAAGGTAGCCCGGGTTGAGGGTGGGATTTTGGAGCAGAGCTCAGGCCGTAGGGCGGCGTGTGGATGGGCGTCTCGCGCTGCTGCTGACGTGCGGCGTGCAGCATTGTGTGCCTGAGCGGCGCGTCGTTGGGAGGTCAGCGTCGTCGGGACTTTGCTGCTGCTGTTGCTGTTGCCGGACACTCGACTGTGGGCAGGCACACCGAGGGGCAGGGTCTAAGCCTGTGGTCCGCAGCAGGCGCCGCCAATCACAGCGGCCGCTGGTTGCGCGCCCCACCCTCCCCCGCGTGCCAGGCTGCTGTTTCCACCTGGACTGCACCCCTAAACACTCTCCGCCCTTTGACTCCGCTGCCTCCAGGCCCGCACCGCCAAGAGCCAGGACCTGGCCAACACGCTCTGGTCCCTGACCGTGCTGGAGGGCGCGCTGGAGCGCTACAAGTGAGCCATGCAGCCATTGGGTGGATCAGCCGGGCAGTTGGTCGCACAGGCAGCGCACGGCGCCGTGCCCCCGGCTGCCAACAGAACACCGCACTCTTTGAGGGCCTGAGCCTTGAGAGCCCCTCGGGGGGGTGCTACTTGACGTTGCACTCCAGGATCCCACGGGTGCTCGTCCACATGCACTGCACCCCGGGTCCCTGCACCGCTTGCGGTCAGCGTCTTCCACCGAAATCATCGCTTCCGCGCGCCGTTGTCCCTGCCGCCGTCACCGTCACTGCCGCCGCCGCTGCAGGTCCGTCGTGACGACCTTGCTGGAGGAGGTGAATCGCCGCGGTCCCTCGAGCCGCAACCCTGACGGCTTCAACGTGGACGAGCAGCGCCAGCTGTGGCAGGTGGGTGGATGCGGGGCGTGGTGCGGGAGAGGAGGGGTGCCTTCCGCGGGGTGGACAGCCCTCCCCGGCCTTGCAGGCCCAGCCCAGTGCCAAGGCTCCGGCAATGCGTCCCTTCTCCAGTTCTCCTGCCCAGCACTTCTTATCCAGCCCTTTTCCTTTCCTTTCCTGCTTCCCTCGACTTTCCCTCCGTCCTCCACCTTTCCCACCTTTCACACCTTTCAAAGCCCAACCCGCCCAAATGCACGTCCGCCCAAACGCACACCCACACCCGCACCCGCAGGTCCACAGAGAGCTGAACGCGCTGCCGGAGCCGTACGCCTCTCTGCGGGAGGACCTGGTGCGGCTGGGCAAGCTGGGCATGTCGGAGGCAGACCACACCTACTCGCGAGTGCAGGTGCGGTGTGGGGAGGCCGGGCCGGGCCGGGCGGTTTGAGGGCGGAGCGTGAAGGCGAGAGCGCGGCCGGGAGTCACGGGCTGTGGGCCCGGCGCGTGAGGGCGGGGTGCTGAATTCCGTCGACAGGGGTCCCTTGGGTCTGGACCCGTTGCCCCAGCCTGCAGCCCCTAGACCTGGTGCCGCCGGGCGTCTCGGTACCTGCATCGCCCTGCGCTATGCGCTTACGCCATGCAGCTGCCACGCCCGCGCAGCCGTGGTGGGAAACTGCCGCACGCACGCTTATTCCTTGCTGCCTCCGTGCCGCCGCCGTGGGTGCCTCCGTGAGTCTCCCATTCTCCCTCCTTGGTCCCTTCCTACAGGCCAGCTTCCAGTCCCTGCTGAACGCCATGCACACCAGCGGCCGCTACCCCCGGCTGCGGGACCTGCTGTTCGAGCAGGAGCTGGTGCCGGGCGGGGAGCAGCTCATGCGGATCGACGTGCAGGTAAAGGGCGCTGCGTGAGAATACCAGTATGAGCATTGGCGTGAGCACGGGGGTGGGAGTGGGAATGGGCGCGAGCGGCATTGGAGGAATGCACTGAGAGGGGCAGGAGGTTAGGGAGTCGCGTCCCCTGACTCGACTGACTCGGGCGGCTGTTGCAGCACGGCACCGCATGTGCACGCATACTGGCATACGGTACACAAGCATTCGGATGCTTTCCCACCTTCCGCCGCGTCCCGTCCCCCACGACCCCAGGCGATGATCGAGCGACCCAAGCCCGGCGGTGGCACAGCGCTGCACCGCGTGGCTGTCGAGTTCGACGGGCCGTTCCACTTCATGGTCAACGAGCCGTACACCGCCCGCATCGACGGCCGTACTGCGCTCCGGAACCGCATCCTGACCCGCCACCTGGGCAAGGAAAACCTGGTGTGCGTCAGTATGGCTGAGTGGGTGGCCGCCTCGCGCGAGCCCCCGACGGGCCTGCCGGGCAGGTGGCGCCTGATGGCGGCAAAGATGGGGCTCTAGCTCCCAGTCACAGCCGTGGGAGGGCTGTCGCCGCAGTCGACCCAAGCAGGGTCGGCCTGTGTCTGTGGCTGATGGATTAAGCTTGCCTTGTAACTTGCACTAGCTGCGGCTCGAGAGTATCTTTTGCGCCAGTGGTCATCGTGTGGCAGATCGATACGCGATGTTTGGCAGCACAGCAGTGAGACATGCGCCATGACGCGGCCAAAACGGCCGATTGCGGTAACTAAAGCCACGCTCATCAATCATCCACGGCAGACGATAAATTGGTTGGTCGAAAGATGCTTCCTTGCATTTCCCTGCAATGGACGAATGGAGGCCGTCGGGCCAAACAATTCGTCAGCGCCAGGAGCCCAGGACGAATCGTTGACGGTTGTTCGTTGTCGCGCTGACTGAAGTCTGAGAAATCTGACAACGCTAAGCAGTTCAGCAAGGCGGATTGAATTTACTAACCGTGGAAAGCCTTACACTGCCAGCTTACACTTCAACATTTGCGCACTACTGAACGGTCGGAGCCATTGGCGTGGGGCTTTCGAGCCCGTCAACCTCGAGTTAATTGCATTGTATGTAGCTATATGCAACACAGCACTGCATAGTGGCCATGGGTAACGAGAAGAAAAAGCGCAAGTCGGCCGGCGCTCTCCCGGCCCAGCCAGCTAAGGAGCGGCGCCTTGAGGAAGACTATCCATCATGGTAAGACTATTAAACCATCCGGTATCTCACAACGAGATAATTATGGCGTGGCTGGCGGGCTGACTTCCCCAACGAAACAGGAGAGACCACTCCGGTTACACGGTTCTCCAACTCTTGGACTCACAGGTGAGGCATCGACGCTACTTGCATGATGATGCGGTGTCGCGTACTTGGTCCGCCAGGGCTCGGGGCGGTGGGGGGGAGGAGGGGACGAAACCCGTCGGTGCCCGTCGTGGAGCCGGGTGCACATACCGGCGCCGCTCAGGCGCGTTGCAAGGCTCAACACATTGCATCCGTTGTGACAGCTCCAGTCCGTTTTCTGCTCTGCGACCTTTTTCGCCCTTTCGCTTTCAATGTGACCCCCTCTCGCAGAGCGTGATGTTCGTGGGTGAGGCGACGCTGCAAGTGCTGCACGGCGCGGTCCGAGTGATGGGGTGAGAGCGCCGGCGCGGCGCGGCGGGGAGGGACGGCCGGGGTGCCTGCGGATATGCCTGCGGGGCTTCCAGACCGCAGCCCCGCAGACAGGCAGCCGCGGGTCCACCAGGCAGCAGAGTGGTTGGTGCTCCGTGCTGCGTGGGCTCATTTCGACCTGAGGGGGAGCCGCGAGTGCGGCCGCCGTCAGTCAGTTCGACAGCCTGTTCAACTGCCAGATGGACGACTCGCTGCTGTGACCGCGGCGCCCCTTCCTTGCCCTTCCCTTCCCTGCCCTGCCCTGCCCCTCTAGATACCGTAATTTCGCCACAGCGGTGCAGCAGCGCAGCTGCCTCCACACCGCGCATTTCGCCGTCGCCACCACATTCCGCCGTCGCCACCACACCCCAACCCTCCCAACCCTCCCTCCCTCCCAACCCTCCCAACCCTCCCTCCCTCTCAGGAAGCTGGTCACGGTGGAGAGTCCGCCGCTGGTGCTGTCCACGGGGGGTCGCTTCAGTCTGGCAATCAGCATCGCCGCAGAGGCGCACGCCACTCAGGTGGGGCTTCAGCAATGAGTAAGGAATGAGACCGCGTGGGACGAGACGAGCAGTGGGACGGGCCTGGAGTCCAGCCGGGGTATGCCCCCCCCCGCCCGGTTGGCTTGCGCCGCCTCCGTCCCTTCGCTGCGCCCGGGCAGCGCCTGCTTGCGAGCTTGCCCCAGCCGGCGCCCACCACTTCCTCCGCCGCGCATGCACCCTCGTCGCTGCCGACTGCGCCCCCGCCGGTCTGCCCTTCTCCGCAGGTCCCCTTCTCCGCGTCCCAGCAGGTGGTGGAGCTGTCCCTGCAGAGCCGGCCCCTGATGCAGCCGCCCGCGAGGACGGGGCCGCCGGCTGCTGCGCACCCGCAGCACCCGCAGCAGCACCCGCAGCAGCAGCAGCAGCAGCAGGCGGCACCGGGGCAGGCCCAGGCCGCCTCGCCCTGCACGTTTGCGCTGCACCGGCCCAGCGACCCACGGGCCCCTGCGTCAATGACGGTCAGCAGGGATTGGGCGCAGGTGAGGAGCAGGGGCGCAGGGCCGCGCTGCCGCCTCCCCGTCGTTGATGTGAAGGGGTGTGTTGCGGTGTGCTGTAGTGGGTTGGAATCCTGCTCCCACTGCCCCCACTGCTCCGGCAGCACCTCCCTCGCTCTTCGTCATGCAGCTGCCCAGCGCAGCAGAGGCTCCCAGCCGCTCGCCCTGCCCGCCCCCAGACGACCCGACCGCCCGCCCCCCCCCGGGCCGTTCTTATTACCCCCCAAATATCCACCCTAACCCCCATCCCACCCCAACCCCAATCCCACCCCAATCCCCCAGGCGGTCGACGATGTCTGCGCCGCCGCCGCCTCCGGCGCGCCTGTGGTGCTGGCGGTGCTGGGCGCAAAGGGCATGGGCAAGTCCTCCCTGGCCCGACTCATCACCAACCGACTGTTGGACCTGGCGCAGCAGCAGGAGCCCGATCCCATGGGCGCTGGCACTGGCGGTGGTTCCGGTGGTGGCAGTGGCAGTGGCGGCGGGTGGCCTGCGGTGGCGTTTCTGGACACCGACGTGGGTCAGCCCGAGTTCACGCCGCCCGGGCTGTTGTCGCTGCACCTGCTGGGGCCGGGCAGTCCGCTGGTGGGGCCGCCGCACGCGCACTCGCGGCAGCCCTGGGCGGCGCGTTTCGTGGTGAGGGGCGGTGAGGGCGGTGAGGGCGGTGAGGGCGAGGGGACGAGGTCTCAAACGGGGGGGCGGGGAGGGGGTACAGGGCCACAAGCGGCGGGAGGGTTATGTGGGGAAAGGCGGACGTGCTGCAGCGACCTCGCAGCGACCATGGACCGGCCTGGCCACCCCCGCAGGAGGTTGGGCTCTGGGCTTGTGTTTGCCGAGTACGACAGGGCCCTGCGCACCCTACGCGTCATGTGTGTTCTTTTGGGGGGAAGTGGGTACATGGAGTGTGGAGGCGCGACAACCTCCTGTTCCGGGACTCTCGCACAAGCCCCGCATCGCAAATCACACGCTACGCCCGGCGCAGCGCCCTCGTGGTCCCCGTACGGCCCTCCCCGAACACACATACACACACAAAGAAAACACGGATACTCACATATGGTACAACCCCCTCCACCTTGAGGAGCATATCACTCCCTGACCCCTCCACCTATCCCCCCCCAGATGGGAAGGATTCTTCAGATACGGTACCGTTCACGGGCCCCGGCCTAATCGTGGATAACCCCCACCCCCCACTTGCCTGCCCTCCACTTGTCACACCCTTCACTTGTCTCACCCTCCGCCTGCCTCACCCTCCATCGGGCATACAGGGCGACGTCTCTCCGCAGCACGACCCTCAGCTGTACCTGTCCGCGGCGCAAGCGCTGTACGGCACCTACTGGAACTGGGCTCAGGGTCTGGCGGCGATTGGCTGCCCCTGGCCGCCCCTGGTGGTCAACACACACGGCTGGGTCAAGGGGCTGGGCTTCGACCTACTCACGCAGCTGCTGCGGCTGGTGGCCCCCACCCACGTCATCCAGGCGGGTACCGCTGTGGTGGGGTGGGGTGGGGTGGGGTGGGGTGGGGTGTGTTGCGGGGGTAGTGGGGGTAGTGGAGAAGGCAGTGCGTCGTGTCGTGTAGGGATATCGATGGGAGTAGGTGTTGGGGCGGGGGACTGAGGCTGACCGTTGGCGATTGAGCAGGAGCCGCACCGCACGGAGACTAGGGGGAAATCAAACACTCAGCAAAGATGTTTTAACCTGCATAACATCTTTTGGTCCGCCTTCCTGCCCCTTACACATACACAATTACACATGTAACCATATCACGAGGAGCAATCCAGTTAATCTCCCAGTCCGTCAAGGTGCCGCCTTCCGGCTGCCTCCCCCTCCGCTGGTCCGCACGCCCTCTCCCTCACCCTCTTTCTCGTTCTCGCCCCCTCCAGATCCGGGGCGGCTCCGAGAAGAAGAACCTGCCGCGTGGCGCCTTCTGGTGCGACCCACGGGACGCTCAGGCGGCCGCGGCGGCGGCGCCCGCGGTGCTCATCACCCTCGACACCCTGGTCGATGCAAACACACAGGCAGCTGCTGCCCCCGGCGGCGGCGGCAGCGGCGGCGGCCAGGACGCCGGCGGCGGGAGACCCTGCAGCAGCGACGGCGGCGGCGGCGCCTCGGCGGAGCGAGACCTGGGGCCGGGGAGGCCCCGCGGAGGCGGTGGCGGCGGCGGCGCCCCACTGACGGTGACGCTTCGGTCGCTGAAGCCGGTGGACTGCCGGGGGCTGGCGTGGCATGCGTGGGCCAAGCGGGTGGTGGGCTCTGAGCCGGCATGGTGAGGGAAAGGGAAAGGGAAGGGGGGGCAGCGGGTATGGGGTGGGGCGCGTGGAGTGTGAACGTGAACGGCAGGGGGATGGCGGCGGAGAAGGATGCGCAGGCGAAGAGACAAGAGAGAGGCATGCACCGCTCCGGCGCCCGCCGCGCGGCATGCGCCGCCCTAAATGCTCCGCCTGCGCCGCCGGCCCCAACCCACTAAAAGTTACTGAATCATCGCACGCCCAATTCCCCCAGCTCAAGTACACGCCGCTGCCGCCATGCCGCTGCCGCTGCGGCCCGCGCTCCCACAACTCACCTCGCAGGGGCAGCTACGAGTCCGATGACTTTTGGCGAAACGCCGGCGCGCTGGCGTCCCTGCCCCCCTGGCACATCTCCCTGGACCTCCTGCACGTGCACCTGCTGGCCGGTTCCCTCCCCCACCAACAACTGGGTCGACTGCTCAACGGCGCCGTTGTGGGGCTGCTGGCCACGACCGCCCCGCCGCCGCCCGCCGCGGCAGCGGCGTCGGCGGCAGCCTCCGCCGCGTGGTGGGGCCTGGACGAGGCGGCGGCGGCGGCGGCGTACCCGCCGGGGCGGGTCAGCTACATCGGCGCCAGCGCAGCTCCGCCGCCGCTGCTGCCGTGCGTGGGGCTGGGCATTGTACGTGCGGTGGACATGACCAATCGTACGGCATATGTGCTGACGGATGTGGACGGTGATGTGCTGGAATGTGTGGGGGCGCTGGTGGTGGGGCGGCTGGAGCTGCCGGGCTCGCTGGTGGTGGGCGGCGAGGTGGCGTGGCCGTACCAGCAGCTGTTCGGCCTGTCGGCGGAGGCGACGGGGGCGGGGGCGGGCAAGGCGCGCAAGAACCTGTCGCGCTCGTCGCTGGTGGAGCTGGCGGGGTAGCGGGACTAGCGGGGTTGGGGTTTCGGCCTGGCTTTGTGTGGGGTGAGTTTGTTGTGTATTGTTTGGGACTGTGGATGAATAACTTGACGGTGGGTTTTTTGATGGACGTATGGGTGGATTGGCTGCTATGCATTTGTTTTTATACTCCGGCGCAGCCGCTCGAGCGAAGCGGTTGGACGGTTAGCGGCGGGCTGGAGGAGGATTGACCATTCCTTTGACCGTGAATTGATCAGTTACGAGCTCTCTGTGTTCATGCATATGCCACTGGCGGTTCAGTGGCAGGCCCCGATGCTTCCACTCTAGGAAACATTGGCGCTCGCACTGTGTGTTCGCCTCTCGCCCTCGTACCCATCGAGATACTCACCTTTACATGAAGCTGCATAATACAAAAAATTCTTCAAATTATTTACAGCCGGACTACTGCTTTGTGGGCATCCGCATTAAGCCCGTCCGAGACCAAGCATTGTTCATAGTTGGGTGTTCGCGTCCCCAGTTTGAACATACAAGGTCTGAAGCTCAGATTGCACCCAATGGTATGTGGTCTCGGATACCCGAGCAGCTAGCACGACGTCTGTTTCTTGGCGCGATTGTGCCAACCCGTCGCGGCGCCTTACGTGGAGCCCGCTTCTGCAGGCCGGGAACCCCTACTTATTTCTCTACAATGCAGCGCTCGTTTTGGGTTGGTAAGATGTGTTATGCCCGTGCTTTGCGCTCCGGTGACCGTTACGGCGATCGATGCCTCGAGCTGTGCGGCCGCAGGGGCTACTGCCTGTATCTGACCATCGACACCATGCTTCTTAACCATGGCAAAACGTCCGACCTGTGGAAGGTGCGGACGGGCCCCGGGGTCGGTCGGTGCCTATGCTCATCGGTGCCGGGGTTCCAAGTACATCATAACCTGGACACCGGGCCGCGGCTGCTTTATACATATCACTTAGGACGGGAGAAAGCATGTCTCGTGCCGGCGGGAGCCTTTCGTTGATGATGCTGGGACGCCCTCTCGTCGCGGTCCCGGTGTGCTCCTTCCCATCCCCTACTGTTTCCCCAGGTTGTGGAACTGCCCCTAAAGGTGTCCCAAACGGCGGCCATTATGGAGGTCATTCACAGCGCCATCGGCCTCGTCAGGTCGCCCGTAGCGATCACAGGTATCACAGGGCTGGCCCGAGCCATATGTGCCTTGCGGCACTGGCCAACAACACTGCTATCTTCCGTTGGGTCCCGTCACCGGCACCGAAACTGGGTTCATGACTCAAACCCAGCCGGGTAATTTGGCAAGCTGCTTTTCCACTTGCTGCTTCGCTGCTCTCACCGCGCGGCTGTGTGTAATGGACGGGGCGCGCGGCATGCGGCATCGCGGCGCAGGCATGCAGGTGGCCTCCCGGCTGTGGGTGCTGTGGGGCATCATTAACCTGGCGCCTGATCAGGCAACGCGGGGAGCCCTGCTGCTGGGTCCCAAGCTGGCTGACTTCCAGCCGCAGCTCAACTTGGCCACGCTGCTGGCGGCCTGGTCGATCACGGAGGTCGTACGGTACGGCTTCTTCGCGATTAAGGTGCGCTGGCTGCTGGTTCGTACTAGGAGGTGGGGCATGGCGGCAAAAGCACGCGCTAAAACGGTTGTGTGAATGGAAAGCCAACGGAGTAGGAGTGAGGGTAACCCCGAATGACCCCTGGGTCCGCACGCGGGGCTGGACGCTGAAACATGAGACTGGTGTGGTTTTGCCATACAGCGGTCGCTCCCAATCTCTGATTCTGAAGCTGCATGTCGGAATCGATCAAAGGCACCTACCACCAATCAGTACCGGTACCTCGCCGCTGCCTCTGTCGACGCTGACCCCGCAGGAGGTGGCCGGCTCCGTGCCGTACGCGGTACTGTGGCTGCGGTACAGCACCTTCATCCCGCTGTATCCCATTGGCGTGGCCAGCGAGCTGACCATGGCCTGGCTGGCACTTCCCGCCATCCGCGCCGCCCACATGTGGAGCGTCGACATGCCCAACGCCCTCAACTTCGGCTTCGATTACTTCCTCTTCTGCCTGGTCATTGTGGCCAGCTACGTGCCCGGTGCGTTGCGTTGGTTCGCGTCACAGTGCGTCGGTTCGCGTCAAGTTGCGGTGCATGCATGCATGCGTCCTTGCGTTATGTGGTGGTTGTTCCAGGGAAACGTCGTTACGGGTGGAACGACAGACGTGCGGTGTCTCTTGGACATTTGTGACGACAACGCTGTTGTTTCTCATTCATTCATTCATTTGGACGCGTGTGAACCCGTTGGGCAGTGCGGCCTAGGCCATGCGGGCGATGGCAGCTGCCATCGCCGCCGCCGTGACACCCACGAGTTCCCGCACAACCCAGCGTGCGTGTGTGTGCTTGCGACAGGCCAGTTCTGAAGCGCGCCTGCTTTTCTTTCGGCCTTTGCACCCCCGCGCCCGCAGGCCTGCCGCAGCTGTACCTCTACATGTTGGCACAACGGAAAAAGGTGCTCAGCGGCGGCGGCAGCGGCAGCGGCAGCGCCGCGGGGAACAAGAAGCGCAGCTGAGGGGGGTCGGTGTGGGTGGATGGAGAAACGGAGGGCGGGACGGGGTTGCCCCGGCAGCAGTCAGAGGCGGAGGCGGGGATGGAAGGGTTTGTCGGCTTCGGGTGGGCTTCAGGAGAACCGGGCTAAGGAGGCCTTAGTGCGGGAGAAGCCGTGTGCTTTCTTTCCGGGAGGAGATGGATGTGTGCCGGGCGGCAATACGCGCGAATAAGGCCGGGATGGGCGTTGCTTGATTCCGTTCCAGGGAGTTGCAGGTTGTGCAGGTTGGGCTGGGCTGCAGAGGTTGCGTCGTCGTGGGAGCAAGTGGGGTGCGCAAGGAGGCAGTTTATCACATCCCACATCCGCCAGCCGCCTCCGCCTGGGAATTTTTTTGTCCGACCCTATGGAGACTACGCCCCGCGTGGCAACCAACCAACTGCATCATTGCGGCAATCGCCAAATTTGAGTCAGCCGCAATGTGCGGGATTGGGGCCGCTTCTTAACAAGCTTAGGCCGCAACACCGGCGGCGCAGTGGCTGCGGCTGCTCCAACTAATGTGGTTTGCCTTAGGTGGTGATGAGGACTGACCAAGGACGAGAATGACAAGGCAGAAGTCCCTGCAGTGGCCGGTGAGGTAGCACAGGGCAGCGCAGTGCAGTGCAGGGCGTACCGCATCGGTACAAGGCCTCCTCCCACAGAGCAATGGCCACGCCGCCAGGCGTTGGGCCGCCTCCCTGATAGGCTGATAGGCTGACGCTCCCGGCAACCCAGCAAAAGGTGCACCAATGACAAGGAGGCGGACAGTTGGGCTCTGGAATTGTGTTGGGTTGTGCTTTTGGCCACCGGGGGGCGCATCTCCGCTCCACTACGTGACAGCCGACATCTCTTCTGAGGCAACCGATGAGTAAAAACTGCATCACCTGGTTCAATGTAAACCGAATCATTACCCCACCAGAAGCGGCCGACAACTCAACCCAATTCGCTTTGCGTGACACGCTTCAACGCAACATGGGCACGTTCATGCACGCAAGCTGGCCGCCGCAGATCACGGAATGGCCACGTGCAAGGTTGTTTCAGGTCATCTATCTTATTCCAAAAACAACCCTTCGACAAGGGGTTGGTGTCGGCTTCCTTGAAGCCGGAAAAAGGGCGGGGCCCCGTTCAATCCGTACGGGTGGAGTTGAAGGGCTAGGGCGGCCGGCCCATCACCCTGCTACCGGCCCCGGCCCTGCTAGGGCTATGGGACTACCGGCCCATCACCCTGCTTGACACCGACTACCGGACCCTTGCACGTGTGCTGGCACGTCGGCTGCTCCCGGTCTTTGGGGCCACCATCGACCCTGAGCAGACCGCCTTCCTCCGTTCCCGCCGCATTGGGGACAACGTGTGGCTCCTGCAGCTGCTGCCCGAGCTGCTGCGGGCGCAGCACCGCCCTGGCCTCGCGGTCTTCCTCGACTTCTACAAGGCGTACGACACGGTCGACCGGGACTTCCTCTTCGCCTGCCTGGAGACCCTGGGCGTTGGCCAGGACTTCCTCCAATGGGTGCGGCTGCTCCACGCCAACACCGGCGCTGCGGCTCTGGTCAATGGCTTCCGCTCTGCTCGAGTGCCCATCACAGCGGGCGTCCGGCAGGGCTGCCCGCTGGCCCCGCTCCTCTACCTCGCCATCGCCCAGGCACTGTTGTGCTGGCTGAAGGCCCAGGGCGTCGGTATCACGGTGGGCGCGGGACCGGCTGCCTCCCGCCCCCTCCCCGCCTCCCAATATGCCGACGACTGCACCCCCTTCCTGGCAGCGGCCTCAGACCTGCCCCGGTTCCTGGCGGTCATGGAGATCTTCCGCCGGGCTTCCGGACAGCGTCTGAACCTCGACAAGGTGGAGGTCCTGCCGTTGGGCCCTGTGCCGGACGGTGGGAACCCCGCTGCTGGCGTGGCGAGCACCGCGCTGGCCGCCCCTATCGGGGCGGCTGGTGTGGCCGTCGCCGCCCCCCGCAGCCTCCCTGGCCCCGCCGCCGCCATCACCGCCATCGCCGCCGTGGTGCCAGTTACAGCCGCAGCGCCCGGCCATGCCGCTGCCGCCCCCCCAGCTCCCCAGCCTATTGGCGCCGCCGCCGCCCTTGTTGCGGCTCTCCGGAACCTGGCCCCAGCAGCACCGGTGCCGACACCGGCGGCGGCTGTCCCTCATCCCGGCGCCCCCGCCGCCCTGCTCGCCATCCTGCGGGCTGCGGCAGCCCGCTTGCTCGTGATCGGCAACCCCGCCGCGCCCCCTCCTGCCCCGGCGGACGGCGGAGTGGGCTCGACGGTGTCCCCCTTGCCCCTCACTGCCTTCGTCGGCCCGGCGGCGCAGCTACGCATCGTTGCCCAGGCCAAAACGCTCGGTGTGGGCCTCCGCAACGACGCTCAGGCCGTGCCGGTGCGGCTTGCTGGAGTGGAGTCCGCGCTGGCTCTGGTTGCGCGGCTGCCTCTCACCACTTTCGGCATGGCGGCGGCAGCGTCGGCCTACGCCCTCAGCAAAGCGCTCTACCACATGGAGTTCCAGGGTCTGCCCCCTCGTGCCGACCTGGACCGTCTCCTTGGCCTCACCGCTGCGGTGGTGGAGCGGAGGATGACCCCCGCCATGTACACGGCTGCGCCCAACGCCCGCCTCGTCGGGGTGAGCTTGGGGGTCCTCGCCCTGCCCCCCGCCGTCGGCGGCTTTGGGCTCCTGCCGCTCGTGGCCCACGTCCGGGCCCGGCACGCGGTGGCGGCGGTGCGCTGTGCCGCAGGGGCGGCCGGCCTCCTCCCCGCCGACCCGCCCTGGACTGATGTCGCCCTGCATCTGCTGCAACGGTGCCACCCGGCGGCCCACCCCTTGTGCCTCCTGGCCCCTGGGGGCGGCCGCGTCCTGGGGGCTCCGGCGCCCCGTGGATGCCCTGCATTCGCCCGGCTGCTTGGTGCAGCCGCTTACCTCGGGCCCCTCATCGTCCCGGAACCCGACGCCATGGCGGGCCCCTGGTGCTACTCGGCGCCGCTGTGGAGCAACCCGGCACTCCTGGGGCCCGGCGGCGCGTGCCTGGAGGTCACCTTCCCGGCACTCTTCGGACTGCGCGGTCTCACCACCCTCGGTGTCGCTGTGCGCTGCTGGGACGCGCTCGTGCCGACGCGCGTCGCTTTGGCGGCGGCGCGTCGTCGGCCTGCGGGCATGTCCCCCCGCATTGCTCGCCACTGCACTTTGCAGCTACGGCAGCTGGTACTGCGAGGCGTGCTGGGCTACGGGGAGCTTGGCGCAGCGGTGGATGCCAGCGGACCGTCCATCTCGGACCAGCTGGACGACCTTTTGGGCCTCGTCCCCGGCAGCTGGGTGGCGGCGGCCCGGCAGGTCGCGGCCGGCCAGGTGGCTGTGCCGCCCGCCCGGGAGGCTTGGGCGGCGCTGCTGCAGAGGCTCGCCTGGTGCCCTGCGGGCGGCCCGTTCACACCTGTCCTGGGCACCTCCGTCAAGCGTGGCACCCTCCTGCAGCTAGCTGAGGCGTACCATGACTTGAAGGCGCGCCATGAGGACTTCCTCGCGGACGCGCATGAGGGCCCGGTGCCGCCGCTAGCGTTTGCGGCTTTCCGGGACACCCTGCGCCGCCTCTGGCGGCTGCGGTGGGAAAATGACCACAAAGAGGCGCTCTGGCGACTGGCGGTGCATGGCATCACGGGGTTCCCGCTGTTGCGCGGGCAAGCGGGTCGTGGGAGGGCTGCCTGCTGCCCCTGCGGTGCACCGATTACACAGGCTGGACGGTGCTGGGTCCGTCGGCACCTGTTTTGGGACTGCTTTGTTGCCCGCACCCTGCGTGAGGAACTGGAGGCGGTGTTGGGGGCCCCGGGCGACTCGGTGCTGCAGCGGGTTCATCTGTGGCTCGTGTCGCCCCCTCCGGGGATCTGTCCCTGTGTCTGGGATGTTGTGGCTTTGGCAGCCCTGGCAGCGCTGGAACGGGGCCGCCAACGCATGTACCGGGGTGGCGCCCCCGCTGCCCCGCTTGCTCGGGCTCAGTTGGTCGGCATTGGTGCTGCGGTTGTGGCAGACTTCTGGGCCCGTGTCGCGTCGTTTGCAGCCCTAGGGATGGTACCGGATGGCTGGGAGACGGTCCCGGCATCCCACCCATTCCTGGCCAACCGGGCGGACCGTGTTGTGTTTGTCGGTCCTCCAGACACTGGGGCCCCCCCCGATTCCCCCTGACGGTCTCGACGGGAGGGCCCCACGAGCATTTCTGGTTCTGCCCGACACTCGCTCTGCTGACTGCGGACCGCGTGTGCACTTCACTTGGTCGTGCTCGCCTCTGCACGAACCTACTGTGACCACTCTTGACTATTGTGTGGGTGCGGATCTGCCCAGCCTGGTGGCGTCTTTTCTGCTGGGAGATTTTGACGATGGTGGACCTTGCGGCGCTCTTGCTGCTTGTGTAGGCTAGGGATTGGTGGGCCTGATGGCGCGGTGGGCTTGGTGCGGGTGGGCCTTGGTGGCTTTACTTTTGGCACCCCTTTGCGGGTGCCCCTGGGGTAGGATGAACAGTCTGTCTAGCCTGTACGGCTAGCGACCGGTGTGACAACCGGTCCCTCTTGTAATCACCGAATCCTAGGGCGGCGAGGGCGTGAAGTGTGAGAGTGTCAACATTCCTGCTGATAGACAGCCAGAGCTTTCAGCAATCCGCCCCCTGTTTAGCATCGCGCGCCGTCTCGGCACTGTGCAACTCTTCCGGCCAGCGCATTGGCTGAAGTTACTTGACAGTGTATCATTTACACATCACGCAGGCTGACTTGCCAATAGAAGTACAGCGGAACTGTTTGAGAGGGTCGCGATGATGACGTGCAGTTGCCGACGAGAATGCACAGGCTTCGCTACCGAGGTATTCGTCGTAGAGGAGGCTTGACAACTTTAACATTAGGACAGGGAATGAAGAAGTCCCCAAGGTTGCCGACTGGACTTGTTGGGCGGCCCGCAGATGAATCGTGCGTGCATTGGCGGCTTGGCGTCCAACAACCAGCAGTTTGCCCCTCATGATTTGCTCCTTGCAACCTTTGTAATAGTAATATGCGTCAAGACGATCGGACCGGCTAGCAGAGCTGTGGTGTGGTCGCGGGAAGAATGTTCGCAAAGCAAACATAGTTTGTTTCCGAAACGAAGTTTCATTTCACGCCGTCATGTCAGAATTCCACTTTAAGGAACGATGAATCTTCTGGAATTAATTATAGGCCGAGAGGTGTTGGTTTGACCTCGGCCTCGGTCCATGGAGACTGCCAAACTGGTTTGTACTCATGCGATGTTGGGTTCCAATAATAAATTTACCGTGCAATAAAGAATGTAATCTTTTACTTATGCAGACTTTCCGTTGGCCGAAAGTCTACACTTGTCCAATTACTTCCCAGAACCCAGAACCCAGATCCCACGTCCCACACACGCACGCACGGACATGGGCAATCCTACAGGGCGGGGCCCCCCTGGGCGCTTCGCGCTGGGGCCCCGCCCAAAAACCTAGCTGTCTTGGTGCATTATTTTCATTCGCCAACAACAACTGGATTAACCCTGGATCTACAACCCGACAACCAGGATCAACAACCCGGCTTGGTGCAACACGTGCAACACGTGCAATGCAACCTGATGCATGGGACCGCGACATAAGCCACGCGAGTGCCTCATCGCTGCCACGCAAAGCGACGGTTAGCACCACACACACACGCACCATTCCTCCAAACACGGGGTGCAGACGCGCCTGCCATAGATACCCGGAGTGCTGTAATGCACCGTGATGCACCGTGATGCACAAGCCCCAAACCCCTCACACCGCGCACATCGTGCACCTCCTATCGTTATATTAATGCAATCGTGGCGTGCGCCAGCCAAAAACAAAATCTGATGTGCATGAGAGAGCACTCCTGCTCCCGCTCTGACGCCTGGGCTGCTGGACCCTCTCGCGCGCCAGCACCTCGTAACAGCAAAAACAGAAGGGAAGAGAACAGAACGGTGGCCCTGAAATCGCCAGGCAAGGACGACCAAAGTCCAGATGAAACACACCTGCGCCTGACACACGCGCCGCGCCCCATCCTGCACACAGCGCTGAATATACCGCTAAACACACACCGCTAAACGACCGCTGAGGCGTAACTCACATCCCAGCCCAGGCCGCCGAACGTTTACCGAGCAAGCACCTACGGTGCCTCCCTACGGATACGTCACATGCGCTCCAATTCATCCTAAAACCTAATGTGCTACAGGTACAGGTGGAGCCCTTACGGCAAAACCATCCCAAGGGGGCGCCCTACCCCTCTTCCGGTTCGAGGGACGCGCGACAGAGGGGCACTGCCCCGTCCCGACGCGCCCCTGGGGCAGCCCCTACAAAGTGAAGCGGGGTCCCCCCACGGGTGCAGTTTTCATCATGCCTCTCCTGGCGGATAGGCTGTGTGTCAACACACGCACAAGACACACACACACACACACACTCGTATACATAGGGGGGACAGATCGCCTTTCGGTGCCCGAAAACACTGCAACCAAGCAGCGACCCCTGAAACCCTTCCGACCTCTTCCGCTGCTTTACATCCACCTGTCCGCCTGTCTGCCCCTCAGCCCCTCAGCAGCCCACGAGCGCGCCGCCCCACTCAGCCCTGCCCTCCTTCCCGCCCACTCCGGTGGGTCGCCCCTCCTGACCCCCTTTCCCTCGCCTCGCTGCGCACCCCCGCGCTCCCCGGCCCACCCGGCTAGTCCAGCCCCTGCAGCTGGTTCATGTACGAATCCAGCGGCGACGGCGTCAGCTGCGGGTCGTACAAGATACCCGTCGTGGTGTGCTGCAACGCCGCCGCGCGCCACGGCAGCGTCTCCGGGTCCGGCCGCCCCGCCCAATGGCCCGGTGACGGCGGTCGCAGACGGCGGTTGGGCGCCGACTGCGGCCGGCCGCCATGGCCAGACTGCTGTGGGTGCGCCGCGGCGGCGGCGTCGCCGTACGCCGCCAGCAGGCCGCCGCCGCCGCCGACCGGCACCGCGTCCCACGTGGCACGCGGTCGGACCGGCCGCCGCGGCGGCATCACCACACCGCCCGCCGCCGCGTCGGCTGCTGCTGCTGCTGCCTGCCCTGCCTCCACGTCATCCTCACCAAACGTGTGCTGTCGTGCCAGGCCGCCCAGGATACGCTCCTGGAGCTGACTCCGGTCGCAGGCCGCCGGCGCGGTGGCGGAGGTGGACGTCGTCCAGGCTGACGTCACTGCTGCCGCGGCGGCGGCGGTACCGTACTGCGCCCCACTCACGCTGCGAGTGGGCACGCGCATGCGGTTGGTTTTAGCCGTACTGATCGCCGAGCCGGGCCGGGTCTGGCGCTGGCGGCGGGTTTCTGGGTCCACCGGCTGAAACCCGAGCGACTGCGCCCCTACGGCGGCGGCGGCGGCGGCGGGGTCGGTGGCGCCGGCGCCAGACATGCGGCGCTGCGAGGGCGGGCGGGAGTTGATGCTGGGGCTTCTGGCGGGGGAGGGCGTTAGGGGAGCGTCCCACACACTGGACTGAATGAGCTTTGAGGAGTTGGGGCGGGAGGACCAGGGCCGGTGGGTCGACCCCGAGGCCAGCGCAGCCGCCTCCGCCGCCGTCGCCGGCGGTATTGGGGTTTTCGCCGGGGTGGCGGCCGGACCTCGGGGGGCCCAGGCCACCCTGGGCGCCGCCGGCGCCGGCGCACTCCCCGGCGTGGCCGACGCCGGACGCGTCCGCGCCCTTGCCGCCGCGTCGCCGTGCCCAGACCCGCCTGCTGCAGCGACAGCCGTTGAGCCCGCTGCCGCCGCGCCGCCGGTGCTCTTGCGGCTGCTAGGTACGGACAGCGCGCCCGTGGCGACTCCCCGAGTGGCCGCGCCGGCGCCCGCCGCAGCTATCGGCCGGCTGGCGCCGCCGCTGCCGGCGCCCTTGCCTGGCCGCGCCGAAGCTGAAGCCGAAGCCGGTGTCGGCGCCGCCGCCGCTGCGCCCCGCCCGTCCATGGCGCCGTGCGTGTTGGTCGGCGAGTCCTGCTGCTGCTCCGCTGGCGGCGGGAGTGACTTCTCACGATACGTGGCCAAAAGGTCCGTCTCCTGCGCGGCCAGGCGCAGGGCGGCGATCGGCAGCGCTACCGTTGCGCGTTTATCAACGCGATGCGCCAACAACAGCGGAACAACAACAGTCCGACGCGGGTCGATAGCAATCTGCTGCGACGCGAGTGGTGATGCGACATGCCACGTGGCAACGTGGTCGGTCGGCGGCGACCCACGGAGGAGGCGACTTCCCTTCCAGGGCGAATATGTCCATGCGTCAATTTGTCAAGCCAGCAGACAGCGGGTCGCGCGTCGGCGGGGAGCGAGTCCGTGCTCCTGCCACTTGTCAGCCCTGCTCCCACACCAGTGGCGCACGTGTCACACTTGCCCACACTGACGCGGACACACACATACACACACACGCACACACGCACGGGTACACGAACACGGGCTCACACCCACCCGAGGACTGGGCCCACTGCCCCTGGTGACCCCCCCGTCTCCTCACCTCCACAGGCACCACCGGCACGTCTCCATACTTCGTATCGCGAAACGAGCGCCCCCCCAAGGACTTGCCGCCCGCCGCCGCTGCTGCTGCTGCCGCTAGCGTCGCGCCGTCACGGCCGGTGCCTCCGTCATCGGCCTCGACACCCCTCCCCGCGGCTGCGGCTGCCGCCGCCGCGGCGGCGGCGGCGGCGGCGGCGGCGCGCCGCTGCGGCGCTGAGGCGATCCGCCGCTGCTTCACGGACTCGTACTTGTGACGCGCCTCCGCCATGGCCTGTGTGATTGGTTTGGAGATGTGGGTGGGCCATTACGATTGGCAGACCGTCGATGATGGTGGTGGTGGTGGTGGTGGTGGTGGTGGTGGTGGCACGACGGATCGTCCTTCGTCCAGGCCCCTTGCCGGATACCCGAATGCCCACCGCGTGACAAAAGTGCGTACGGCACCCGTGCGCCTCACCTGCCCTCCTCCGGCTCATGTCTTCCAAGGGCAGCCAGTCAGTCAGTCAGTCAGTCAGTCAGTCAATCAGGGGCACGCAGATGCGAGGGCGCTTCGCGCCGGTTGCCTGCCAGCAAGCCCGAGTGGCTATTATCGGCCCATCCGCCCCGCTGTCGGTGCGCCTCCCAACCACCCTAGCCCCCATCACGCCCCCAAACCCTCGGCTGCGTTCCTCCCCTTCCATATTCACGCTCCGGCGGTCCCTCCTCCTTACTCCCCTCCGGCTGTGTATCCTCTCCCTCCGGCTTTCAGGCTCCCATCCTTCACACCCTCAGCCCACCTGCCCCTGTGGCACGAACGCCGTTCTCTCCACGTTCTTGGGCCGCTCGAACTTTGAGGGCACATACGCCATCATGCCCTCTCTTAGCTGCGCCTTCACCTCAGGCCGATCCGCCCCCGCCCCGCCCCTGCCCGCGCCCTCCCCGCTGCCGCCGCTGGGCTCCCTTTGCAGCCCTCCGCCACCGCTGGCGGCAGCGCCGCCGTTCCGGGGGCTGCCCCCCGCCCCGGCGGCGGCAGCGGCCTCCGCCACGCTCCGCTGCGGCTTCTTCTTCTGGCCGCCCACCGTGAAGCTCGTGCGCCTGCCGCTGGCGGGATCGTACAAGTAGTACGACATGGGACGAGCGCCCTGTGCGGCGCAGGCCGCGGCGCGGCCGGGCCGCTGGTATTCGAGCCGCGCGCCGTCGAGAATAAACTCGCTGCTGCCTTGAACCTCTTCGCCGCTCTCTGTGATTTCGGGCGGCACCACCAGGGCCTTGACGAGGTCGAGGCTGCCGACGACGTCGGCGTTGCCGCGGGCGCTGACGCGCACGACCGCCGCGGCGGCGGCTGCCTCGGCGGCTGCCTCGACGACGCTCATGTCGGTCAGGGCGTACGGATCAGGCAGCGATGCCTTGCACTCCAGCATCTTGCGCCGCACCCTCATCCCCATGGCTTCTAGCTTAGCCTGAGGGGAAGGGGAGGGGCCGGGTCGGGTTTCACAGGGTTTTAGAGTTTTTTTAGGGGGGTTTGACTCTTCACAGGAGCCAGCTTGGCGTGAGTGGGGTTTGGAGGAGACGCAGGGCGGTTTGGGTCGTATGTGGGTCGTGCTGCAAAGATGCGGCGAACCGCTCTGGGTTAGTGAGACTGGTTGTCCCTGGTCGTTGAGTCTCGCCCTGGAGACCAGAAAAGGACGGGCTGCGATGTGTCTTGTTCGGGCGGGAGTTGAGCGTGAGTAGACGAGTTCCCAAGCAGGGGCGGTGGGTGCTAGATGGCGATGGGTGCGCGTCATTGCGTCAGTGGCTGCAGGATTGCCGGGGTTGGGTTTCTGTCACTTCCTCAAAAGACCGGCATCCCCGTCCGTGGGGGACTGGGGTATGTTGCCACCCCTGCCGAAAGCCTCAATTGTGCAACATTTAGAAGCTGAGCATATTGAACCGCAGCCCCCAGGAACTGCCAAGTGCGGCGTGCATGCATGCATGCGCGTACCTGACGAACCATGTCGGGCGGCGCGTAGGAAAGGATAATTGCACGACCAGAGACCCCCGACAGGTCTGACGACGTAAACTGCCCATAGTAGTCCGCCGGAGCAGAAACACTGCTGGTAATGGTTTGCAGCACCCGGGGCTCCTCTTCCATGGCGAAGATGGTTCCTACAGCCGAACCTTGCAAACTGGGTGCTCGCTAAAATTCATAACATATGCGGGCGCAATAAGGCTGCGGTGCGCTTTTGGTGTTATCGCAGTGGCATTAGGGATACTTATAAAACCCCCGAGGCGCATTCACATCAGCAAAGGTAAGCAGCTGCACAGGAAGCTACAGAAGGTTCTAATTGCGCCCGAAGTCCCTGTCGGCTCGATTGGAAGTAAGCCGCGTCCTACTAATAGCTAGCAAGGCGAAATAACCGAGATGCCGTAAGAAGTGCTAAGTTATCACAATAATAATGTTACAGTCCGATTGCGTGCGAGCTTTCTTATGATAAGTTGCCAACTTCTCGTGCCGACGTTGCTCTGCAGGACAGTTTACCAACCATCTACGACGCGCTGGGTCACTGAGCGGCCAGTAATAGAATGTCAAGCTTATCTGTCACGCTGCAGTTATCCGTTACACAACCTCACATTATGCCAGAAATCTGAGCGCCGACCCTAGGTTCATTTCTTGACTGACTGGGCTGTTCCGCTATGGCGTCGCCTGATAAATTGTCCGAGTCTAAGGAAAACCAGACATTATCTAGGCCCCAGCGTGTAGGGCGATACAAGGTCTGGCTGCTTCAGAAGAGATTGGCGGAACTGAGCGCGCAAATCGAGGCCGCAGTTTTAGAGGTGTGTTGAGAGATTACTGTCGCAAAGCTTAGGTTGGTGGCATACCGACAACGGATTTCGTGTGCAGGCGCGGCAGCTCATCTCGTGGAAACAGAGCTATCAGCCGCTCACTGTGGCGGAACTGACAGATGAAGACAGGCGCATCTTGGAGCACAACCACAGAATCAGGCTTGCAGAGGTGGTGCAGAAGCAGTGCACTGGCGCGCTCAAGACCATTACCCAGCACAAGGTGAGACTGCCACCACGTTGCGCCTTTCGAGTTTTAGTATAACTTACCGCTTTTGGTTGCAGTGGGCTTTCCCTTTCAACAGCCCGGTGGACACAGCACGTTTTCCGGACTACCCCAAGGTGAGAGGGTGGGCGCTGGGCAGGGGGTAGGTTATTGTGGGCTCCATGACCGTAGGGGCCATCCCTAACCCACCGCATAACCTGGCCTCCTCGGGGCAAGTGCGACGGCTGATGGCTTGGCAAGCAAGTGCCCCCCCTGCCTCTACGGCACGCACCTCCACAATACACTACAATACACCACAATCCACCCCTTCAAAACAGATCTCCGTGTCTCAGGGGATTCCGCTTTCACCGACCCCCGGCCCTGCTTGCCCACACGCGCACGGCGCCCCCGTGCTGCGCCGCAGGTCATTTCCACGCCGATGGACTTTTCCACCATAAAGGCGCGCCAGGACAGCGGTTACTACCGCGACCCGAAGGACTGGTGGGCCGATGTGATGCTGGTGTTCTCCAACGCCAAACGCTACAACGCCCCCGGCAGCGACTGCTACCTCATGGCCCAGACGCTGCAGGTACCGTAGCTAGCGAGAGAGGTGTACCAAAACAGGGCGCTGCCGCTGCAAGGATCGCGGTCGATCAGGCCTCAACCTCGGCCCTCGGCGTTCCATCCATCACAGTCCACACACATAACACGCACGCGCGCTTTCCGCCCGCGGTACAGCCCCGCGCGCCGCCCCCTTCCCAAAGCCAAGCGCTGCCGCTGTGTGGGCGCTCGTGTCGCTTTCGTGGCGCCTCCCTCGCGCCCTTTTGCAGGAGGTGAGCGAGGAAAAGTACGACAAGGTGATCGCGCCGCGGGTGGCGGAGGAGGCCTCCGTGACGCTGCGCGAGGAGGTACATTTGAAGAAGAAGCGCGCGGAGTTGGTCAACATGCAGATCAGCGAGGCCATGGACGCGCAGTGCGCAGTGCTATTCAACCTCATGGCGGTAAGCCGCGCTGCGCTGCAAAGTGACTGACTGACCGAGCGAGTGAGTGAGTGAGCGCTCAATACCATATCAAGCGAGCGGGCGCTGAAGCTGCCCTAGTGGGCGCTGATCAAGCGACCGCTGAGCTGAGCCAGGCCGAGCTGCCATTGTCGTCCTAGCTCCTCGTCATGTTTGGGGAATGGGCCCGTGGTGGGGCACCGGCCGGGGGGGCACACTTCGCCTACGGTACGCGCAGTCGTGCTGCGCCGCCCACACACTGCCACCCACCCGTGTCCTGCTCATGGTCCGATGGTCCGACAAATGGCATGATGGTGGTGGTGGTGGTGGCTGCTCCCGCCCAATCCTGGTTGGCTCGGATGGGGTCGCAGGAGCTTCACGCGGCCATCCGGGAGGCTAAGTCTTTGGCGGCGTCGCTGTGTGAGCCGCTGACGCTGGAGGAGAAGCAGGCGCTGGCAGCCACCATCCAGGTGCGCGGGAGGCGGGGCTGGCCGGGAGACGTGACGTGGGGTTGAAGTCTGCGCCTTGGGTGCGGCAGCCGCCCAGGCGGGACCCTCATTGTCGCATCGCGGCGCCATCGGCATGTCTCGAAGCCGCGCTGCAGGTCGGCCTGACCCGTGCCGTCCCGTCCCGTCCCGCGTTGCGTGCACCCCCCATCCAGCTCTTCTACGGTGCCGTATTCCTCGATCCGGCCGCCGCCAACGGCCCGCTCCTCAGCGGGGTCCTGGGTCTGTTTTGCTGACGTCGCCTCCGTCCCTCCGCTGCGGTATCTTTTCTCTCTTCACCCCCTTAGGGCCTGCCCACCGCCCAGCTGGAGTCCATCGTGGCCTTCGTGGCCAGCCGCCACCCGCCCAGCGTGAGCACCAGCGAGGTGGCCCCGGGCGCAGGCGGGGGGCCCGCCCAGCCCAGCCGCAAGGTGCAGCTCAACTTGGGCCGGTACGACCCGCTGCTGCTGCGCCAGCTGCAGCACCTCGTCAGCACCTGCACGGCCGCGCGGCAGCAGCAGCAGGGGCAGGGACAGGGGCTGCTGCAGCCGCCGCAGCGGATGGTGAGCCCGGTGCAGCGGGCAGCGCCCGGCGACCGGCCAGGCGGCTCGACCAGCGCGAGCCCTGGCACGAGCCCTGGGCCCGGGGCCGCGCAGCCAGTGGCGGGTGACGCGGCGGGGGCAGCGCAGGCCCCGGCGGCGTCTCCGAGTGGCGCAAAGGCAGACGGGGAGCTTGGGCAGGCGACAGCTGCCGGTCAGACTCAGCAGCAGCCTAGCGGGTCGGGCGCAGCAGCTGCTGTTGGGGCGCCAGCGGCGGCTGCAGCAGCTGAGGGAGCAGCGGCGCCAGGGCAGCCGTCGGCAGGGCCAACAGCAGCTGCTGCATCCCCGGCCGCGCCGCCGGCGCCAGCCCCCGCTGCTGCTGCTGCCTCAGCGCCGGCTGTGCCTTCGCCGCCGCCGTTCAGCAGCACGCAGCGCAACATTTCTGACGTTGTGACGAACGCCACCGCCAGCGGTATCTCGGTGCGCGCGGGCATCAAGTGGCCCGGCCTCGCCGTGGGGGCAGGTAGGTGCGCGTGTGCGGGGCGTGGCCGCGCGCGCAGCGCAAGGCGCACGTGCATTTCGCCAGGCACGAAAGGGCGATGAAGCGCGACACCTGCCGCCGCGCGAAGATAGAATACGGTCGGCATCTTTCACACATGGCTCTTAGCAGGTCCGGACACCCTACACCAGGCACTAAGGGGCAGGCTACGGCCGGGCAATCGACTTGCGGGGGCTACACCCAACGGCCAAAGTGCGAGCACCGCTGACTTCTGGTGCCGCGTTGCGCCCCGTGCCCGCAGGTGTCCGGCCTCGCGCCCGGGCGCTGCTGTCGCTCCACCTAGATGGGCCGTCATCAGCCGGGGAGATGCTGGCGGCCTGCCCGCTGCCGCAGCCCCCGCTCTCCCAGCAGCGGCCACAGCCCCAGGCCCAGGCGGGCCCTCCGCGCCTCACGGGCGTCAAGCGGAGGACGATCCAGTCGCTGATGGGCGGTCTCGGCTGAGCGAAGCGCTCGCTGCGCCTCTCCGCCGCTGCCGAGCTACCCACCGGTGGGTGCCGCTGTTGTTGGTGCATCGTGGGGAGCTTGCGACCCGCGGGTCCGTTTGTGTACACAGGAGAGCAGCCCTTGCGACGGGACACGTTTTGTGGCTCGTCCTCAGGACGTTGGGCCGTTGGCAGGAGATCCTGGATGCGTACTGGATTCTGGGACAGACAGTGTGGCGCAGTGGCCGCCCTGGCTAGTCCGTTTCCACACGTCTTGGGTGGCGATTGGAGCGACATCGTTCGGCCTGCCGTCAGGGGAACAAGCCCGCGGTGTGTGGGCGGGCTGGGGGGATGATGAACGGTAATGGTGGCCGCAAGCGGGGGGGGGGCGCTGAAGAAGCGCACACGGACGGCGTTCGGTGTTGTGGCGAAGGGCGTGGCGGACCAGCTTGGCCGGGTGACGATCGAAGCACTATTCAGGATCTGGCATAAGGCTGACTCGATTGGCGTGTTCGGAAGGAAAAAGACTGGGGAGTCGGCGATGGCGGGACGTTGATGACGAACTTCTGGCTCGCGCTCCGTGCCGAGGAGCCCTTTCAGGAAGCTGTCAGTGGGGGAAACGCGTTTGTCACGGCACGGCAGGGCTCTTATCACGCAGCGCACCATGTTGGAATGGACCGCTGCAGTCCTGGCTGGGTGTGGCCATCACATCTGGTTAGTCAATGTTCACCCTGCGCTAACCCTGACACTAACAGCCTGACATTAACACACACCTTCGCCGCTGGCGGCGGCGGCGGCGAGAAAGGACCGGCGAGGCGTGCAAGGCATGCCTGCAAGCACACAGCCACCGCCCCTGTACCACAACGACTTGACTACAGTCGCCTGACACTCGCACCCCCAAAAAATAGCTTCAGCAATAACAGGCTGGCAGCGGAAGTGACAGCCCTTCAAGAAGAGGGGGGGTCTGTTGTCCTCGCGGACTGTCCCGGAAACTCCGACTGACATCCTTGCGCCCTACAGACTGGTCCAGAACCTGAGACATGATGGCCAAACAACACTCCTGCTTGGATTACCTGTAGCCCGGTAGTACATCAAATGCTTCGAGGATCCTCTACGAGAGTCTTGTCTGTCCTGTGAGCTAACAACACGCGTTGATGCACCACACCGCACTCTGCTGGCTGCCGTAGGAAGACGCTGCATGAAACCCCATACCACACGCACATCCTTGGTAATATCGCTCCTGCTGCTTCACGCATGCCACACAACATAGGGATGAACATTGATGAATTCACAGCGGCACAACGCCGCCAACGAAGGAAAAACACAGCACAGTGCACACTGCAAAGGATCGCTCCCGCTCTTGCCCCCCTATTTCGCACCGTCCTCGCAAACCCATTCCCCTGCCTAGCCATCTGCCCCATGCATCGCACGGGGCGCGTGCGCCCACCCCGCCGGTTTGCGACTTCAACACCTGGACAGGATAGGTGGTGTAATGTCGCTCACCCAAACCCAAACCCACCTGCTCTCTGCCATGCGCCACACCGCTTGCTTAGCTAAGCTGTGTGCAATTACCGGCACCTGCCCCACCTTCACTCACACAAAGTCCCTGCCCCTAAATATGTCACACGCTGCGTGATACCCAGCGCTGTACACCCAGCGCAAGTGTGTTTCCTGCGAGCTGCGAGAGTGATCGTCCCATCACCAGCCCATATATGAGCACGACGCGGCCCACGCTCCCCGCTCGCCCTCACCTCTCCCTCCCCCGCTCCGCGGCAGACGGCCTCCGCCGCAGCCGGCGGCCAACGCCCACGTCTCGCGGTTCCCCCGGTCCCAGCCATACCGCAAACCCAACGAGCGGGGGCCGCGCGGCCCGCGCGTCCACGTCCATACCGTTTGTTCCCCTGGCGTCCAACATCCCTCACAGCCCCCCCACCTCTGCTCCACCGCTGCGGCTCCATCGCTGAGGTCTACCCATCTACCCCTCCCGGGCCGTTGTAATTACACCTCCTCAGTCGAACAGCCGGTGCAGCTCCTCCAGAAGCTCCAGTTGCGCTGCCAGGCCGCTGACCCCCAGATCCTGGCGGAGCATGTCCCGCACCACAGCGGCCCCACCGCCGCCGCGCATCACACGCATCAGCCCGCACAGCGCGCGACCTGCGCGGGCCCGCAACCCCGGACGGGGGAGTGGTGAGCGGGAGGCACACCGTTCGCCGCAGCAGGGGATCGCGGGAAAGGTTTTTTTGTCAATTAATTGATATTTAACCTTAATATTTTGTGTTTCCCAATTGAAACGCCGGAAGGTCAGAACATCGGATTGATTAATTCCATGGCTGCGTTCACTCACTTGTTTGCAAGACTTATTAGCTATCAAATCCGTGAAGCACCAGAATATTGATAATGTACAAGTTCGATCTTTTTGCTATGAGCAGGGGAGCAACGGCAGCAGGCACACCGAAAGGCAGCGATGTCGGGGGGGGGGCACCAGGAACAGGGCAGAGGCAACGGCAGCGGCTGCTGCTGCTGCCAGGTCGTGCATGCTGGTGTCGGAATTCGTTACAGCAGAGACGGGGATCGGGGGATGGGATGCGACGATGCGTGTTTTTCAACGATGGGCCCTGCCCTTGGGCACCTGGCCCAGCTGCCTGGCCGAGCTGCCTGGCTGGCACCCGGACGTCCGCGGCCACTTTTACACTTCTTCTCTGGGGGCAGTGGGGTCGATTTGTTGGCAATCACGAGCCCTTTCTGCCCACCGCGCCGCGCCGCGATACCGGTACGCACCGGTAATGCCCAGCTCCTCGAAGCGGTCCGCCAGGCCGCCGTGGCCGATCCTCACCAGCCAGTCCCGCACCTGCGATGGCGGTGGCGACGGCGGCGACTTAGGTGGCGGGGGAGACGGCAGTGGAGGCTACTGCGCGCAACGAGGGAGGGAACCCAGGGAAGGTGCCCAATCCACAGCAGCGCCACGCTGCGCTGCGTGCTGCGCCGACGCGGCCGCAGCCTGCCTCACGGCCCCCCGCGCAGCTGCGGCGCAGCACCCACTCGGCCCGCTGCTCCCAAGCTGCCGCGCCAACACCCCCCGCCCTCCCTCAGCAGAACCATCTCCAACCCGCCCGAGGGGGCATCCATCCCGCCCGCTTACCCCCGGCCCGCTTTCCCGGCCCCCTCCCCCTTTTACCTGCGGCGCCTTCCACCTCTCCACCAGTTGGCTTGTGCTGCTGGGCGGCACCGCCCCTTCCATCTCCATCTCTATCTCCATCTCGGGAGCCATCCCAACCTCCAGCCCCAGCCCCAGGCCGCCCTCCGCATGCAGCCCATCCGTCGAAGGCTGGCTCACGAAGTCCTGCTCGCTCGTCAGGCCGTCCGCCGCCGACCCCGCCGCGTCCAGGCCGCCGCCGCCGCTGCGCGCCTCCACAGCCCCACGGCGTTCGCCGCCGTCGCCAACGCCGTCGCCCCCCGGGCCGCTCACGTGAGCCGACGTCGCCCAACGGGATGCCTCATTCCCGCCCTCGCCGTCCTCCGCCGACCCCGCCCGGCCGTCCCGCAGCCGCCGCAGCGACGTTGATGGCCCGCTGTCGTACGATGCACCGTCACTCCTGGCGCCGCCGCGGTCGACGCCGCCGGCAGCGCCCGACGTGTCCCAGGCGGTGCCCAGGGCTTGACGGCTCCAACGTCCTCCTGAGAGCATCGCCTCCGCGCCAGGGATGGCGCCGCCGCCGCCGCTGCAGCTGCAGCTGGCCTCGGTGAAGCCGGCGCCATCCTCCTCCACAATCACCGGCGGCCCTATGGATCGCCGGGAGCCCGCGCGGCGCATTTGCGGCGGCGGCGGCGGTGCGCCGCCGCCGCCGCTGGCGCTGCCGACGCGGTGACCCATGGGTCCATCGCACAGCGCCCCCTCCAGCCGCATGTCGCCCTCGCTATCCGCCTCGTCGCGGCCTCCGCCCGACCATCCGGCCTCGCTGCCGCCGCCGCCGCCGCGCCGCCCGCGGCTGTCCAGGCGCCCAAGCCCCGGGGCGTGCTCCTGCCCATACACGTGGCCGCGCCCGCGGGAGCAGGTCACGTCGCGCCGCGCCGCGGCGGCGGCCGCCGCCGCCGCCAAATCCAAGCTTGCGCAACTTCGCTCATAGCCCGCCCGCCGTTTCGCGGCGACGGCCGCCGCCGCCAAATCCAAGCTCGCGCGCGTTCGCTCGCGGCCCACTCGGCTGTTATCCATGACCATCGCAAGCCGCTCGCCGACCAGGTCGTCCGCGTCGCCGTCGACGCCCGACGGCGCCGCCGGCGCCGGCGTCGCCGCCGCCGCCGCCGCCGGCGCGAGCGGCTCCGCCGCGCCGCCCGCGCTGCTACTGCGGGCGCTGGTACCCGTGCGGCTGGCCGCCACGGCCACGGCCGCGTCCGCGGCGGCGCGCCGTGTGGCCCAGGTCATGGCCTTCCAGCGAAGGACCGACAGGCCGCTGACGGCAGCGGCGGCGGCGGCGCCGCCGCCGCTGCTACCACCGTCGCCAGGCGGCGGCGCCGTGCTGGCGGCAGCAGCAGCGCCGGCATTCGCCATGGGCGCCGCTGCCGAGTCCTGCGGCAGCGGCGGAAGGGCGCCGCCGCCGGCGCCTGACGCCAAGGGGCTGCCGAAGCCGCCGTGGGCCGGCGAGGCGCCAGCGGCCAGTCTCCTGCTGCCGATGGAGCCGCTGGGGACGAGGCCGTCGTCCGGGGCGGCGCTGGACGCGCGGCCGAAGGGGTTGGGGACGGCGGTCACTGTGTCGGTGCGCTCCAGGACGCTCTGGCGGGACCGCGACGCGGCCGACGGCGGCGCCAGCGCCACCGCCGCAGACACCAGCGCCGCCGTGACGGGCCGCAGCAGCGACAGGAACGGGCTGCGGACCGACGCCGTCGCCAGCACCGAGGGCGCTGCGGGAGGAGGCGCCGCCCGCGGCTGCTGCTGCGGTTGCTGCGGCGACTGCGGCTGCGGCTGCTGCGGCTGCGACTGCTGCTGCTGCAGTTGCTCTTGTTGCTGTTGCTGTTGCCGAGGGCAGGCAGAGTCGAGGCTGCAGGCCCGCCGCTCGGCGGCGGCAGGGCCGGCGGCAGCGGTGTCGCAGAAGCGCGCGAATCCGCCCCTGGCCTCTGGCCGCTGATTACCATCACTCCCCCGCTGCTCCTGCTCCTGCTGCTGTCCCTGTTGCTGCTGCTGCTGGCTCCGATCATCGTAGCCGTCCCGCTCGCGCTCATTCCGCACCTGCATCCGCTGCGGCGTCTTCTGTTGCTCCTCTTCCTGCTGCTCCTCCTGCGGCTGATGCTGTGTTTGATGCTGAGGTTGGTGCTTCAGCGCTCCGTCAAAGGCGTCCAGCGAGGTGATGGCGGCGGTGGCGGTGGCGGCGGGGACGGCGGGGACGGCCGGGTGCAGCGCCGCCACGAACTGCTCCGCCGCGCCCGGGCCGCCGGGCAGACCCAGCAGGTCACCCGTGCTGCCGCCCTGCTGCGGCGTGGCGCTGCTGGAGCTGGCGGCCTCGCTGTCCAGCAGACCGCCGCTGACGCTGTGCGCCAGGCCGCCGCCGCCGCCGCTGCCCAGGTCTCCACCGCCGTTGCGCCGCCGCAAGCTGCGCCGCGCCGATGGCCGGCCGGCCGCCGCCACCGCCGCCAGCTCGTCCTGCTCATCGTCCGCCGTCGCCGGCGACGTCGGCCCGTCCGGCGCGCACGCGGCGTCGAGAGCACAACCGGCATCTGCGGCCATGGCCTTGGCATGCGAGACGGCGCAGGCGACGGCGTCAGTTACTGCCGGGAACCTCAGGGACGGAAGGGCGCCGCCGCCGCCGCCGCTGCGGACGAGCGCGGAAGCTACGACAGCGGTCGCCGTGGCTACGTGCACCGCCGCCTCGTGCCCCGTGCCGGACGGCATCAGGGGCAGTGGCGGTGGCGGCGGCGGCAACGGCGACACCGGTACCGATGCGTCGTCGACGGCGGCCGCCAGCCCCGAGTCCTCGTCGCTGGGGGCGCCGGCGGCGCCGCCACACACGCTAGTGCCGTACTCGCTCGTCAAGGCCAGGGAGGTCGATGTGTTGTGATGGAGGAGCCGGCAGGGTAACTGGCTAAAGGGGCGCATCAGCGGAGACGGCGCCGTCGCCCCAGGGCTGTCCTCCGACCAGCGCACGCCCGCGCCGGCGCCGCGCCGGACCGGCAGGCCGACCCGCGGGTCGGGGACCGCGAGGAAGGACGGCAGCGACGACAAGCTGTCGTCGTCGACGGCGGCGGCGGCGTCCGTCGCGACGGTGGGCAGGGCGGCCGAGATGTCGTACAAGCACGAGCCCGCCTCCCCGTCCGCCGCCCCCTCCTCGTCCTGCTGCTGCTGCTGCTGCTGTGGCGGCGGCGGCGGTGACTGCCCCCGCCCCTGCTGACCCTGCGGTTGGCTTTCCCCGTGTCCTGTGCTGCGGATGTGGAGTCGCCGCCCTGTCTGGCTGTCGATGTCCACTAAAGTGCAAGATAGCTGTCCCTGACCGCTTTGGCGCTGTTGGTTCTGTTGCTGCTGCTGCTGGTGTTGCTGCTGCCCGTGGGGGCCTCCGAGCTGACTGTTGCGGTTATGGCTGGTGTTACTGCGGCTGTTGCGGTGGTTTCCTTGCTGCTGCTGATGTTGGTGTTGATGTTGGTGTTGGTGTTGGTGTTGATGTTGGTGCTGCCGGTTGTGCTGCCGGTTGTGATGGCGGCAATCGTCACTTCCGGACGTCAAGGCCGGGTCGTACCGCTGCTGCGTCCCCGACTCGCCCGCCGACGACGTGTCACCGTCGCTGCGCAACCCTTTCCCCGTCCCCTCCCCCTCCGACTGCTGCTGCTGCCCCCGCGGAAGCGCCTCCACCGCCGTGCGCGCCGCACCCTCCCGCCGCCGCTGCACCGCCATCGCCGGCGGCAACCGCAGCAGAAGCGGGTCGGCGCCCAGTCCCAGGTCACCGCCGTCACCGTCACAATCGCCGTCGGCGGCTGTGGTCTCCGGCCCCGCCCCTGCCGCTGCCGCGATCTCCACCACCGGAGCGAACCTGGCATCGCCAGGCGAGGCGGCGGCGGCGGCGCCGCCGCCGCTGTGCTGCCGCCACTCGGGGTGCATGTGCGAGACGCCGTGCGCGTGGCCGTGCCCGTGGGTTTGAGTCTGCGGGTGCGGATGGGGATGTGGATGCGATGCCGACCGCGTCAATCCCAGGCCGCCGGCGGTGGGTGGGCTAACATCGCCAGCCGCTGCCGCCGCCACTACCGCGTTTGACGACACCGTCAGATCCGGATCCGCCTCCGCCGACTTCATCGGCGGCGGCCTCAGCACCCGTCCGCCGCTGACGGCGGCGCCGTCGTCGCCTGCGGCGGCGCCGGAGCTGGAGCCGCGCTGCTCCGTCGCCGCCAGCCGCGGCGCAGGCGGTGGCAGCGGCGGCAGCGGCGGCAGCGCCAGCGGCCCCATGGTGTCGATCCCGCCGCTCGGCGCGCCCGCCGCCGCCAGCAGTGACGCCGACTCGCTGTACGGCAGCTCCTCCGTCAGCTGGGAGTGCTCTGGGCTGGACGACTCCATGAGCATCGACGCCAGCCGGCGGGACGGCGAGCCGCCGCCGCCGTTGCCGCCGGTGGCGGCGGCGACGACGTCGACGCTCGGTGTCGGGTCCGCCGACTCGTCGACGCTGCTCAGCGTGCCGCCGCCGCCGGCGCCGCCACCACCGTTCTCGCGGGCGTACGATGACGGAGGCGCGTAGTAATGGTAGCGGCCCGCATTGTCCGCGGCGTCGGTCGCCGCGGGCAGCGCGTCCGCCGGCGCGCCGATGTCGTACGGCACTTCAGGCAGCAGGATGTACGACGCGCCGCTGCCACGGCGCGCCCTGCCGCTGCCGGTAGCGGCCTGGCGCTGCTGATAGCAGCTGGGCGAGGGCGAGGGCAGCTCGGAGCGGTGGCCGGCGGAGAGGGCGGCGGCGGAGGCGGCCCGCGCGACGGGCGGGTTCCCGGACCGGCCGCCGCCGCCGCCGCCGCCGCCGCCGGTCTGCGCGCCACGCCCGTCAGCGTTGACCTGGACGGTGTTGTTGTGGCCGCCGCCGCCGCCGCCGCCACCGTGGTGGTGCTGCTGGTTATGGTTATGGTGGTGCGGATGGAACCAGGAGGGAGCAGGCGAGGGGACGGCGGCGTGGGCGGAGGCGGGGCGCGCGGAGCGCGCCGCCGCCGCCGCCGCCGCGGAGGCGGCGGAGGCGGCGGAGGCGGACGCGGCGGCGCTGCCGGGTCGCCGGCAGAGCCTGGTCAGGGGCCCCAGCTCCCGCTCCAGGGAGGCGACGCGCTCTGTGATGAGGCGGCGCTCCGAAAAGTCAAAGTAGAGTTTGGTGCCCACCAGGATGCCCAGCCAGCCGGTGGGCCGGTAGCCGCGCTCCAGCATGAGGGGAATGATCCGCTTGCGCTGCTGGAAGGCGTACCTGCGGCGCGACGGTGGTGGTGGCGGTGGCGGTGGTGGCGGTGGTGGCGGGGAAGGGGCGGCCACGATGCGGTGTTGAGGGCGCGCGTGGGCGGTGTCTACCGGTAAAACGCCCCCATGGTTTTCGTCCGAGCTCCCAGGCCCCGCACAGCCCCCACCAGCCCCACAGCCCCACTCACTCCGCCTCCGCCCTGCACGCCTGGCTCTCCTTGTAGCGCTTCGTGATGCACAGCAGCACCGCGGTGGCGCCCTCCACCGCCAGAGCCATGGCCTCCAGCGTGGAGCCTGGGTGGCAGGCAGACACACGTAGACGTACCAGTAGTGGCGCGATCAGGAGGAGGGAAGGGAGGGCAGAGTGGCAAAAGAGGGAGCAGGGCAGGGCGGGCGAGGAAGAGGAAAAAGACGGGCTGAGGTGCGGGCGCATCCATCCGCGCAGCACCGCCGTCCTGCTTCCTCCTCCTTCCTTTCCAACTTCAGGGCCCCTCAACTCCCTCCCTCGCCTCGCCTCTCTCTCTCCTTCCTGTCCCCCTCCTTACCTCATTACGCCCGCATCCGTCATCCCGCGCCGGCCCCCTTCCGCACCCCGCAAGGGTCGCCTCGCCTCGCCTACTAGTTCGCTGCGGCTCTCCCTTTCGACTCCGTTACTCCGGTAACCCTTCTCAGCCACCCCCTGCTCCCGTCATGCAGACGCGCTGCGCCCCACCCACCCGACATCTTCTCCACATCCATCCATGTCTGCAGCCCCCGCCGCTCCAGAGCCTCCTTGATCAGCAGCGCCTTCTGCTGCGTACCCCACTCATAGCTGATCATGATGTGACCGCACTCGGAACCCTCCACCGCACCGGCGCCGACACCGGCGCTGCCACCGGCGCTGCCGCCTGCGCCACCGCCCAACGCCTGCGCCTGCGACAGCTGACCCACGGGTCCGTTCCCGTGGCCACCCAGATCCAAGATCGCGCTCCTGCTGTGCAAATGCGACCCAAGAGGGCCGTAGAACTGCTGCTGATGATGCTGATGCGAGAATATGAGGCTCTGGTGGCTCGCCTGTGGACAGTGGCTAAGGAAGCTATAGCTATGGCTCAAACACCCGTTGCTGCCGTTGCTGCCGTGGCTGACGTGGCATTGCGGGCCCGGACCCTGCACGCGGCCGTGGCCATGGCCCTGCCCGTAGCCGCCGCCGTTGCCATGCCCGAAACCAGTCGGCGGCGGCGAGTCCGGCCCGCCGCACTGCGCGGTGTGCTGGACGCAGCCGGTGCTGCCGCCGCGGCAGCGCGACGTCGAAACGGAGGAGCTGCAGCGCTGCAGCGGCCCGCCGCCGCCGCCGCAGCCGCCGCCGCCGCCATCGCCAACCGGCACCTGCTGCCGCTGCTGCTGCTGGTGCTGCTGCTGCTGGTGCTGCTGCCAGGCCTCGGAGGGCCCGGCGGCGGCGGCGGCGGACTGGACGGCGTGGCGTGGCGAGGTCGGGGGTTGTTGTTGCTGCTGCCACTCCCCGCCGGCCGCCGGCGAGCCGAAGGCGCCGTTGTTCATCAGCGGGCTCGTCTCCAGCCGTCGGACGTGCAGCGCAGGCATCGACGAAGAGCCGGGCAGGTGGTAGGCGCCGCCGCCGCCGCTGCCGCCCGCCGAAGTGGACAGGCGGGCGCGGTCGGCGGCGGCGGCGGCGGCGTGCGCCACCAGGGCGCCGCCGCCGCCGCCGCTGCCGCTGCGGCAGCTCGGCGGCGGCGCCGACACCGACAGCGCCAGCCGGTTGCGCGTCGGCGAGGTCGCGCCTTCGACGGCCCGCAGCCGCTGCGGCTCTTGCGCGGGGTCGAGATTGTGGTACTGGTGTTGTTGGTGGTGATTTTGATGTTGGCGATAATGGTGCGGCGCCAGCGGCCCCGCCCCGCAGTAGTCGCCGTCAGCGGCGTCGGCGGCGGCGGCGCCTGCCGCTGCTGCTGCCGGGTGCGCTGCGCCGTCTGGCCGCTGCGCCTCCCGGTCGATGTCCACGTCAGCGTCCATCTCGACGCCGATGTGGAGGGTGGCGCCCCCCAGCGGCGGCGGGTGCGGGCCCACGCCGCGCCCGCGCAGGCCGCCGCCGCCGCCGTCCGCCACCCCCAGTGTGAACATGCAGCCCCGCGCCACCTCCCGCACCAGGTCCAAACCCGACTGCCGCGCCGCGCGAATGGCATTCAGAAGCGCTGCGGATGGACGGGCGGATGGGAGGGCAGGCAGGCAGGCAGGCAGACGATGAGGGAAGGGCTGAGGGGTCCGGGGGGAGCGGCGGCAGAGGCGTTCCAGAGGCCCTTGCAAGGCGCTTTGGGGGATATCCACGTATAGGGGGGGGGGGGGGCAATCCACGTATAGGCCGGAGCCCGGGGGGGGGCGGCGGCGCTTTGGAGGGGCCAGACCGCAGCAGCTCAAGACACGGGTCAGCTCCGAAACAGCGCGCTCCGGGCGTGCCGTCGTTACCCTCTCCCGGGGCCTTGGGGCAGCGCCCGGCTGCCGACCAGGCTACTCCCGACTGACAGCTCTCTGGCCGTGTAGGCTCAGGGTTGAGCCTTTCGACTGCCTGGTAGCGAGGAGCCGAAGACCCAGGACGCACCTGCATTGGAGAGGATCTGCTGCCGAGCCGGCTCGTAAAAGGCCTGCGGGGCACGGGGCGCAGGTGGTGGCGGGGCGGGGCAGGGCGGGGCGGGGCGGGGGAAGGGGGTGGGGCGGAGTCGCAGGCCGGGCACACTCGGGCGCTGGGCACACGCACCACGCAGGGAACCACTCCACCGCCCAAAGACGCCTCCACAGCGCACCCGCCAATCACCGCCAATGTCGCCTCAGTCGGTTCCGTCGGTTCGCCTCAGTCGGTTCGCCTCAGTCGGTCGCCTCAGTCACTTCCTAGGATATTTCAAACCCGCGTCCTACCACTGCCAGGAGGCTGCCGCTTCCCCGTCCACCCCTCACACCTCCCTTCAACCCCCTCCCCCTCCCCCTCCCCCTCCCCCTCCCCCCTCCCCCTCCCCACCAGGTTCCACAGCGCCTCCACGCAGTACTTGACGGTGATGGCCTTGCGGCAGTGCTCCTCACTCAGCAGCACATCCGCCAACACCTCCACACCGCCCTCCCGGGTAAGAACCTGCTTGTTGTCCTCGTTGGCGCTCAGCCGGGCAAGCGCCTGACACACCTGCGCGACCGGGGGCGTCAACGTTGGCGGCGATAAGGGGGCGGGGAAAGGGGGCTGGGGAGAGGACCAGGCCGGGGAGGGGCTTCCGGGGGCCGAGCCGGGGTCGGCGACCGACCGGTAGGCGCGCCTGCAGCCCTACGGGCCGTCTAATCTACAATGTTGAAGTCAATGGACCGACGCACCCACTTCACTTCACTTCACGTCACACTCGATGCAGCCCTCCAGAAGATATCCCACCACCCACCTCCCTTTTTATTACGCAAAACACGAAATCAACCACAGAAAGAATCGACCAAAGAGACGCCCCACCTCCCCCCCTCTGGCCCCCCTCATTACCTTCCAACACGTCCAAAAGTACCCGTGACACATGACCTTTGCCCGCGAGCAGGCCAGCACCATCAGCATCTCCCGCATGCCGCCCTCGTCCATGCGCATCAGCGGGTGCTGCTCCTCGTGACCCACCAGCAGCGCCACCGCCATGGTGGCGTTGATGCGGCGGTAGGGGTCGGGCTCGCGCTGCATCACCGCAGCCAGCTCCAGGGCCGCGCCGGCGGAGAGCAGACCCGGGTGGTTAGCGATCTGGGTGTACGACACAGGGTACGACACACG
>BRXU01000004.1:2045000-2047500 GCA_030267565.1 Pleodorina starrii | reverse complement strand
GGTGGTGGGGAGGAGGGCGGGGGCGGAAGGGAGGTGGTGGTGGTGGGGTGGGGGTTGATGATTGTGGGTGGTTGGGTCTTGGGTGGGGTAGGTGATGATGCGGACGGCAGATGCGCATGTGTGGGGCGCGCTCCCAAAAGGTGAAAATGCCGCGTTTGCGCCGGCCTTGCACCGCAACACACACACACGACACTCAACCCGCCACCGCCACCGCAACCCCACCATCACCACGGCCAACACCAGACCCGCCGACCCGCAGCCCCCCCCCCCTACACACACACCCACCTGCAGTCCCTCCCTCAGTCGGTTGATGTAGATCTCCGAATCGTTGGGGGCCACCTGTGGGAACCACTTGAGCACCTGGGGGGGGGGGACGAGGGCGGGTTGCACGGGGGCCGGGCGGGAGGAATCGGAGGGCGGGAGGTGGGGAAGGAGAGTCGCAGCAGAGTAACATTTTGGGCGGGAGGGGGCGGAGCGCGGAGAGCGAGAGAGTGAGAGAGCGAGAGATGCACCCACATACACGCGCTCACCCACCCACCCACCCACCCACCCACCCACCCACCCACCCACCCACCCACCCACCCACCCACCTCGTACGCCGCCTCAGTGGCTGCGGCAGGCGCCAGCGGGTCGGTGTGTGCCGCCAGCCGACCAACCTGCGGACCAACACCAACACCAGCAGCAGAGAGCAGCAGCAGCAGCAGCAGCAACAGCAGCACCGGCAGCACCGGCAGCACCGGCAGCAGCAGCAGGGAGGATGGAGGGTTGTACCTCGTAGGCGGGGGTGAGCTGTTGAGGGTGAGTAGGGCTGGGCTCCTTCACGGTGGCTCTTCCTTCCGACGTACTCACTCTCTCACCCACCCCACCCCCCCGGAAGGGGGGGAGCTGTAGCTACCGCCCAAGGGCCATCCGCAGTCGCGCCGCTGCTTCTTGTTCCCACTTGCCGCTTCTCCCATCCGGGTACCCCGAAGCCGCACCGCCCCCTCCTCCCCACCACCCCACCGCCCCCCCTCCGCTCGCTAACGCCGTCTCCGGCCTCAACCCGCCGCGGTATCGTCTTTTCTCTCTTATCCACCGCCCCACCGCCTGAAGAAATAGGACCATCATTCCCCCCAACCCCCAATCCCACCCCCCAATCCCACTCCCCAATCCCACCCCCCACTCTCACCCACCCCCACCCACCCACCTGCAGCGACAGCCCCGCCAGCAGCTCCCTCGATGGTGGGTCCAGCCCCAGACTGCCACCCGCCGTAAGCACCGCCAGCATCTGTCAGGGCGGGAGGGGGGCGGGGCGGTGGGGGTGCGAGGGTGTGTGTGTGTGTGGTGAGCGGCTTTACAGTGCGGGTGGTGTGCGGTGCGTCGCCGACGGCTCCACTCAGCACTTCACTTACTTCGGATTACCCACACGCGGATGCTGAGGGGGGGTGCCTGCGAGGCCTGGGGTGCCTGCCAGCGCCGCACATCCACTGCCCGGCCGGGACACCAACCACAGCAGATGGCCGCCTGCCCCATTCGCTATTGCCCCATTAGGCAACGCCCCCTTCACAAGCACGTTCACACACATGCACACACGCGCCGGTTCCACTCTCCCAAGGAAACCCCCCACACACCCACCCCCACCCACACCCACACCCTTCTGTTTTTGCCCTGAGACCCACGGGAATCAATGACACACACACACACACACGCCGGCACAAGTACTCACACCGTAACAACAACCACCCACCCACCCACACAGGCACACTCCCACCCACCCACGCCCGCCCGCCCGCCCGCACCTGTGGCGGCGCCAGCTCCGTCAGGCTTCTTGCCAGTGCGGATCTGAACCTCACCGCCGTGTCGGGGTGCAGCCCCAGCCCCAGCTGCAGCAGTGCGGTGGCGGCCTCCCCCAGACCCTGGGCCGACAGACGGGAGGACTGGGAGGCCAGCGCCTGGGGGGGGGGAAAGGGAAGGGGAGGGGGAGGGGGTGGGGGAGGGAGAGGGAGAGGGAGAGGGAGAGGGAGAGGGAGAGGGGAGAGGGAGAGGGAGAGGGAGAGGGAGAGGGAGAGGGAGAGGGAGAGGGAGAGGGAGAGGGAGAGGGAGAGGGAGAGGGAGAGGGAGAGGGAGAGGGAGAGGGAGAGGGAGAGGAGAGGGAGAGGGAGAGGGAGAGGGAGAGGGAGAGGAGAGGGAGAGGGAGAGGGAGAGGGAGAGGGAGAGGGAGAGGGAGAGGGAGAGGGAGAGGGAGAGGGAGAGGGAGAGGGAGAGGGAGAGGGAGAGGGAGAGGGAGAGGGAGAGGGAGAGGGAGAGGGAGAGGGAGAGGGAGAGGGAGAGGGAGAGGGAGAGGGAGAGGAGAGGGAGAGGGAGAGGGAGAGGGAGAGGGAGAGGGAGAGGGAGAGGGAGAGGGAGAGGGAGAGGGAGAGGGAGAGGGAGAGGGAGAGGGAGAGGGAGAGGGAGAGGGAGAGGGAGAGGGAGAGGGAGAGGGAGAGGGAGAGGGAGAGGGAGAGGGAGAGGGAGAGGGAGA